>CM031919.1:22380253-22432110 GCA_018703695.1 Prunus fruticosa | reverse complement strand
CAATAGAAGCCGCCTGTTGGGGTCTTTTTTCGTCAGAAGGCTCGTTTGGGCTTGTTGATTCTTGGATCGCCATAGAGTGGTGAATCAAGCCTTCATTGCCCCTTTTTCTGAGTTAGCGAGAACTAGGCCCAAAGCATCCTGAGGGAGAAGCAAGTCCCAGGGGTCTGTTCTTCTTCCAGCGGCTGCGTGTTTTGTGTGTGATGTTTCCGGTAGCTTGATGAAGAGTTGAAGATGACTTTCTGATGTTGATATGAGATTACATGAGCTTGGCATGAGAGCTTGGAGTGTGGGAGCTAAAGATCCACAAGTTTAGCAAATGAGAATGCTTGTGCTTGGCTTGGTGTTTGATATGCTTGAGTTTGGGTGTTGAGAACTTATTGTTTGAAGCTATGGCTATGGTGGTTTGATTGTTTGGCTGTGATGGTTATTGGGATGTTTATAGCAGTCAAATAAATGGGGTTTCAAAGAGCATGGTTGAGGAAAGAAAAGCTTAAGACTTTGAAGGCTATGGTGTTTGTGACTATGATTCTAGAGAGATTTATGAGTGGGAGGATAGAAGGAAAAGTGTTAAGCTCATATTTTCATACATATACATGCCCAATTTACTTACTCATTTTGCTTAGTTTCTTAGAATTTTGAGTTATTTGCCTCTCTTTGTGTGTTTTGTAGGCCAATAGAGCAAGAGAGCATAATTCATGCAATTAAAGCATGTTAAGGCAACAAGAGATCACTTCTGGTACAATCCATGCATATTAAGGGCTGATTGGCATGAGAGGAATACAACTTAAGGCATTTGAAGCAATATGGTGCAAAAACGTGCAAAAACTGGAGACTGAGGTAGAAGTTCATTTCGGCCTTATCTTCTTCATCTGAACTTGGATTGGGCCAATACTTGTGTGGTTGGATCAGAGACATTCTGAACTTCACAATGGACATCTTAAAGTCATCATTTGATTCAGCCAAGCCCAATTCGTAAGCCCATGAAAATACACATCATGCTGACATAAGGATGAGCTGATGGATGCTTGGTCATGGTGAGCTAGGCATGAGGTATTGGTTTCTGGATGGATGCTTGGTCATGCTGACATATTGATGAGCTAGGGCTGCTGGTGGGAGTTATTGGTGAAGTGCAGCAACCAATTCTGATTATCTAAATACAAGTGTTGTATGCATTAGCCATATTAAATTCAGATTTATCACTCCCTTCTCCCTATAAATATCACTTCCATTCCAAACACTATCATAACTCATATCCTGAGATCCATCATTTACACTTCCATTGTACACAAAGAGAGGGAAAGTTGAGAGTCACAAAGGGAGAGAAGGGAGAAGGCAGCAGCTGGGAGGCTTTGGCCTCCTGGCAGCCATGGAGATGATTCTTTTCCATCTCTAGCATGCTATCCTTATCTTCTTCTCCTCCCTTCGTCTTTTATTTTCTTCTTGTATTTTCTTTGTTTTACTTTGTTTTTCTGTTATTAGTTGTAATAAACATCTTGCTAGTCTTGTATCATGGTTTGAGTTTATAAAGTTTGATTTCATTCATGAATTCTTCTTCACTATTTTAATGGAGCTGTTTTGCATCCTTTGATTGATCACCTAAGGTTTTATGCGTTATGCTCTTGTTGGGAAGGTTTGGGGATCATCTTCATTTCATCCATTAGCAACTCATGTGATTTGGTTTCTAGGTCTCCTAATGTAAACACCATGCTTGAGGTCCTTGTGACGTTCAATGCAATTTGATCCAAACACCATGGACTTATTTGTGAGCATCTTCATGAGTGAATCAATTTGTTTACTTGCTGCCATAACATGATTAGAACAATTAGGGTGGATTCTAAAACCTCACCATCTTGTCTTAGTTCTTTTCTTTCTTCTTGTTTTGTTTCTCTTGTTTCCATTTCTGTTTTGTGTAGGAAACCTGAGTTGGATCATTCAATCACCAATTCCTGTGGAATCGACCTCGTACTTACATATGCTAAACTACCAACGGCTCGTGCACTTGCGAGTATCACAAGTTGAGGATGCAGCTGAATCCATTTTGGTGCAGCTGAATCTACGCAACAAAAAGCTTGAGGCTTGAAGGCTATGATGTTTACAGCTTGGAAGGGTATGAGGAGGAAGGAAAAGTAAGAAACATGGTTGTGATGGTTGAGGAAAGATTGGGATGGCTGCTGGAATGCTTGCAGCACCCAAAGGGAGGAAGGAAAGTGGTTTGATGGTTGCTGGGGTGCTTAAGCAACCAAGAGATGTTGGTCGATGGCTGGTGGGATGCTTGGGGCAGCCAAAGGATGAAAGTTGATGGCTGGGATGGTCGCTGGAATTCTCCAGAGCTGAAGGAAGGAAGGAAGATGAGTTCTCATGGTTGCTGAGAGGCTTGCAGCAACCAAGAGAGGTTGATTTTGCCTAGAAAATGCCCCCCAATTTATCGAGGGTGAGGGTTTTCCTTTATTTCCAATAGGTAAAGGGAGGTGTTGGAACCAGCCTATTTCCAATGGTTAAAATTGCGCACTGGGGCATGCTATTTTCCAGCAGGTGAAGCTAGGTACCATAAACTGATTATTTCCTATGAGTAAAAGGAAGCGCTGGAAATGACTTGTTTCAAGCGGGTAATAAGGAGTGTTGGAAAAGGCTTGTTTCCAACGGGTAAAGCTAGGCATTTGGAAAATGACTATTTCTTATGAGAAAAAGGAAGTGCTTGAAAAATATCTCATTTGCTCACCCACATTGGAGAATTCTAAGTAATGGGCTTGGACTTTGGTGCTCCCAAGTAGCTAGCCCAAAGTCTCCATTATCCAAGAGCTTCCGTGGGCCTTGTGGACCTCTGTAACCTTCCACACCACAATCCCTCGTGCAAGCACCATAAATCACATGACTTTGGTTCATGTGAGCTTGATAGGTGATTGACATATGAAAAATGTATTATTGGCTTCGCATGGCATGAACATTATTATTTATTTAATGAATTAATTCCCAAAATACAGATTGGATTAACGCATGACCAACATTATATGTTATATTGGGCTTTAAATGTCTTTGGGCTTCTCGTGACTTTTTTGGGCCTCAACACCGCCCAAGTCTTGAGTGGTTCCTCTCGTTGGGGAGTTCTTTGGTTGTGGCAAGGTTGGCATGTGCCTTTAAAAGCCTTCTCGGCTTTCCTCTCCCTTATTCTTCTTTTTCTTAACATTTTTTTTAGCCTTCCAAGTCCTTGGTTGAGAGGGAACTCCTGACTCCAGGGGCTGCTCGAGCTCTTCACTTGTGTTTGGTTGGTTGTAGCATGGTGGCAAAAGAAGACTCTGGCAAAGACATGAAGGGCAAACAACCAAGCCAAAAATTGTCAAAACGGACGAAGAAGTAGGAAATGTCGATGAAATTGTTTTTTTAGTTGAGAGCTCGTTGCATGAGGAGATTAGACTCTAGTCATTATGGAAGGAAACAAACCTGATCGAAGATCAAACCGAAGGTTTGATGGACGAGGAGTTAGGTGAGAAAGATTTAGAGCAGGTCGAGCTAGAGGAAGTTGACTTCACTTAGGAAACTAAGGCCAAGGAAAAAAACACTTTGGTGTTAGACGGGATGGATGTCAACATGGTGGTGATTTTACCCTAAGAGTTTTTGACTTTAGAAGAACAATATGGTCATCTTGAAAGTGATGTTTATGAGGAAACCATCCCGAAGATAGTTATCGGTGATGATCGAAGGGAAAATTCAAAGAGCAAAACCCTAGAAACAGCATTGAAAGAAATATTTCCTTGAGGTTTGCTGAACAAATATCACCATCTTTAACCTTTGTATATCATGACACACATAGAAGGACTACTGATCTCCAAGGTGTTCGTTGATTGTGGGGCCACGCTAAACGTCCTTCCGTACTTGGTAATGAAAAAATTATATAAGATTGAGCAAGATATTATCCTGTGTGACATCACCAAGAGTAGCTCTGTTGGTGAAAAATCTAGCACCAAAAGAGTTTTGTCATTAGAAGCGACAATGGACAACCAATCGCACATGACAACCCTTTTTGTGGTCGAGCCTAAGGTCGACTACAATGTGTCACTTGGTCGCGATTGGATTTACAAAACAAATTGCATATCTTCGTCACTATATCAGGTTGTATTATTTTGGGGTTATTGAACGCTATTGAAGACTACAATGAAATTCTCCAAAACAATTTGGGGTTATTATTTGTCTCATGTGGTGATACTTGAATCGGGGCAATATAAAAAATTCATAGCACAGCATACCAACTAGCGAGCTTGATTTCGGTCAACGATGCCTTCTTGGTCAACTATATAAATACTTTATTCTTAAATTTTGAAAATCAATTGGCTTTGGGATTGAAACGACATGAAATTGATATGTCCATGGAATATAGAGCAACTACAAAGAGAATAGAAAAAATTGATCTTGTTCGCGTAATTGCTTGCAAGGAAATTCTCAGCAATATATTTTGGTGGAGGTTGGGGATGATATTTGGGCGTTTAGACGAGGAAGTGGTGAGTTCCAGATATAGAGTAGGAGGCGGTGCATAGCGCTTTTCTTTAAAAATTAACTAGCCTCTGTGCACGTACTTCCGCACCTGCGAGAGACATTTTTTAAAAAAATTTAAAAATATTTTAGAATTAAAAAATATAATGGGTAGTTGTGTTCCATAAAAATGATCAATTATCTAATTTTTATTTTCATTTTAAACTTTTTTAATATGAAAAAGTGTGAATTTACCATATTATCCTCATTTAATTAATAATTTCAATTTTTAATATTTGCATTAACCGAGGGCTTTTTATGGCATTTTGAATGTTTCCCAATTCTTTGCCTTTTACTTTATATATATATATATATATTAAAATAGTTATTATTTGTTCTTTTTTCTTTTTAAAGTTTCAACATAGTTAACGCAGAAGTACATATGTCACTCAATTAAGCAAGGGACACAGAGGGGATAGGGCTTTGGGGATAGTGGATCCGCTCCCATAAGGTAGAGGCTTAGAGCATATAGAGGTTACTGAGATGGTGTTGCGTAGATTTAGCTGCACCAAAATGGATTCAGCTACATCCTCAACTTGTGATACTCGCAAGTGCACGAGCCGTTGGTAGTTTAGCATATGTAAGTGCGAGGTCGATTCCACAGGGATTGGTGATTGAATGATCCAATTCGGTTTTCCTACACAAAACAAAAATGAAAACAAAAGAACATAAAACAAGGATTTTGTATAACACTTGAGAACATTGAGAGTTTTTGGAAAAGAGGAGAGATGTGTTTGAGAAAGAGAAGGGAGGAGTGTTTGGGAAGTTTGGAGAATGTTTGGAAGAGTAAGGAAAGTGGTGTTTGGGAACTTTGTGGATTTTGGAAGAGAAAGTGTTTGGGTAGTTTAGAGAATTTGATGAAGGAATGGGAGAAGTGTTTGGGAACTTTGAGAATCTTGGAAGAGATGGGAATTGTGTTTGAGAACTTTGTGGATTTTGGAAGAGCATGTGTTTGAAAGCTTTGAGAATTTTGGAAGGGTTGAGACATGTGTTTGAGAGATTTGGAGACTTTTGGAAGAGTAAGGAAAATGGTGTTTGGGAACTTTGTGGATTTTGGAAGAGAAAGTGTTTAGGAACTTTGAGAATTTGGAAGAGAGTGGTTGAGAACTTGGAGGATGTTTGTGAACTTGGAGAATTTGAGAACTTAGGGAAGGAAGAGAAAGGTGTTTGTGAAGTGTTTGAGACATGGAGACTTTTAGAGAAGAAAGTAGAGAATTGTTTAAGAAAGTGTTTGGAGAACATGGTGAATTTGGAAGAGAAAGGAAGGTGTTTGGGAAGCTTGAGGATTTTGGAAGAGAATGGGAATTGTGTTTGGGAAATGTTTTAGAGCATGGAGAACTTTGAAAGAGAATAGAGAAGTGTTTGGAGAATTTATAGAAGAAGAGAAAGGAAAAATGCTTCAGATTTATAGTACTATGATCTTGTTACAACAATTGAGAACTACAAAGGGAAACTAAGAGAATTTGAGGGAGAGAAGGGAAGGGAGCTCTAGAGAAGTGCTTGAGAGCTCCCCCCTTTTGGGGTGTGTTTACAAGCTTAGAGAACTTCCCTATTTATAGGCCTAGGGGAAGTGAAAATCTGAATTCAATAAGACTAATGCATACAACACTTGTTTTATAAAATATGAAATGGTTGATGCACTTGTATTAGAAAATCTTCAATGGTTGATGCACTTGTATTAGAAAATCTTCAATGGTTGATGCACTTCCCCAATAAATCCCACCAGCAGCCCTAGCTCATCTTCATGTCACCATGACCAAGCTTCCAACCAGAAATGATAGCTCATGCCTAGCTCACCATGACCAAGCATCCAACCAGCACATGCTGAGGTCAGCATGACCAGCAACTTCAAGGGCTTACAACTTGGGCTTCTCTTAATCAAATTAGATCTTTAAGCACTCGAAATTGAAGTTCAGAATGTCTTCTTTCCAGCCATATATTATTTGGGCCAATCCAAGGTCGGAGGAGGAAGTTAAGGCCGAAACAAATTGCTAACTCATTTTCCGCGCTGATAAGATCCATCCTGAGCATGGTTTAGTGTTTGCTAGGTAACGGAATTAGGGTAGCATGGTTTAGTGTTTACTCTTCCAATTCGGTTTTCCTACACAAAACAAAAATGAAAACAAAAGAACATAAAACAAGGATTTTGTATAACACTTGAGAACATTGAGAGTTTTTGGAAAAGAGGAGAGATGTGTTTGAGAAAGAGAAGGGAGGAGTGTTTGGGAAGTTTGGAGAATGTTTGGAAGAGTAAGGAAAGTGGTGTTTGGGAACTTTGTGGATTTTGGAAGAGAAAGTGTTTGGGTAGTTTAGAGAATTTGATGAAGGAATGGGAGAAGTGTTTGGGAACTTTGAGAATCTTGGAAGAGATGGGAATTGTGTTTGAGAACTTTGTGGATTTTGGAAGAGCATGTGTTTGAAAGCTTTGAGAATTTTGGAAGGGTTGAGACATGTGTTTGAGAGATTTGGAGACTTTTGGAAGAGTAAGGAAAATGGTGTTTGGGAACTTTGTGGATTTTGGAAGAGAAAGTGTTTAGGAACTTTGAGAATTTGGAAGAGAGTGGTTGAGAACTTGGAGGATGTTTGTGAACTTGGAGAATTTGAGAACTTAGGGAAGGAAGAGAAAGGTGTTTGTGAAGTGTTTGAGACATGGAGACTTTTAGAGAAGAAAGTAGAGAATTGTTTAAGAAAGTGTTTGGAGAACATGGTGAATTTGGAAGAGAAAGGAAGGTGTTTGGGAAGCTTGAGGATTTTGGAAGAGAATGGGAATTGTGTTTGGGAAATGTTTTAGAGCATGGAGAACTTTGAAAGAGAATAGAGAAGTGTTTGGAGAATTTATAGAAGAAGAGAAAGGAAAAATGCTTCAGATTTATAGTACTATGATCTTGTTACAACAATTGAGAACTACAAAGGGAAACTAAGAGAATTTGAGGGAGAGAAGGGAAGGGAGCTCTAGAGAAGTGCTTGAGAGCTCCCCCCTTTTGGGGTGTGTTTACAAGCTTAGAGAACTTCCCTATTTATAGGCCTAGGGGAAGTGAAAATCTGAATTCAATAAGACTAATGCATACAACACTTGTTTTATAAAATATGAAATGGTTGATGCACTTGTATTAGAAAATCTTCAATGGTTGATGCACTTGTATTAGAAAATCTTCAATGGTTGATGCACTTGTATTAGAAAATCTTCAATGGTTGATGCACTTCCCCAATAAATCCCACTAGCAGCCCTAGCTCATCTTCATGTCACCATGACCAAGCTTCCAACCAGAAATGATAGCTCATGCCTAGCTCACCATGACCAAGCATCCAACCAGCACATGCTGAGGTCAGCATGACCAGAAACTTCAAGGGCTTACAACTTGGGCTTCTCTTAATCAAATTAGATCTTTAAGCACTCGAAATTGAAGTTCAGAATGTCTTCTTTCCAGCCATATATTATTTGGGCCAATCCAAGGTCGGAGGAGGAAGTTAAGGCCGAAACAAATTGCTAACTCATTTTCCGCGCTGATAAGATCCATCCTGAGCATGGTTTAGTGTTTGCTAGGTAACGGACTCCGGATTTATCCAATGGGGCTTAATTTTGGATATGTTATAGTAAACACCCATTGGAACAACTTTCATGAAGAATGTGGCCCCATCCGAGCTATGTAGGTCGCTGAAAGAAAGCTTGCAATATGACCTACGGAACTGGACTGGCAGGGGGCTGTAGCCAAAATGAGTTTGTCTTTAAGCTCTTCATCAATTCATCCAAACTAGGCCTTAACATGCTTGGATTACATGAATTATGCTCTCCAAAGCCATCATTGTTACCTAAAGCTCAATTAACTGAAATATAAACACAAAAAGGATTAAAAGCACAAGTTTAACTCAAAAACATAACCAAATCATAAGCTAGAAGGGTAAGAATTAATATACAATTATGAACCGATCAGATGGACAGCTGACCAATTTCATCTTACTAGTTGAAAGAGTAGATAGTAACGTGGCAACATCCTAATGGTGACCCTTATGCGTGTGACTTAGAAAAGACAGATTTATAAGTAAACCCGTGGGTTTACAAAGTACACTCTCATCACCGAATTGAAACAAAAGGCCATTTTTGATAATCAACCTCTGAAATCTCCCTCTCTTTTTTTTTTCTTCAATTTTCGCCTCTTCATGAAGATACTAGTCAATCATGTATGCACCAAGAATCGCCTTCATTTTTCCCATCTTCGACACCCCTGCCCATGCCGCCACTGCCTTCCATACTAACATTGTTGGCCCTATCGTCTTGACCTCAGCCGCACTAGCACTACGTAGTCGAAGAAGAATCGACAAAGAAGCAAGTTTCCAAATAGAGATGAGGAAGAGTCGGAAGAGGAAAGATGAGCAACCTTACAAAGAGGAAGAGGAAGAAGAAGACGTGAGTAACCAGTTTGGAACTTACCCTCCAATCCTCAGCCGCACTAGCACTACGTAGCCGAAGAAGAATCGACAAAGAAGCAAGCTTCCGAATAGAGACGAGGAAGAGTCGAAAGAGGAAAGAGGAGCAACCTTACGAAGAGGAAGAAGAGGAAGAAGAAGACGTGAGTATCCGATTTGGAACTTACCCTCCAATTCTCACCTACCCTCCCAAAACTCACATGGCTATAGGTATGCATTGGAGCTACCTTTGCCTCTTGTGGCCTTCCTCGTTGGAACCGCATCCATCTTGATGACGAGCCAATTCCTGGGTTTGGATTGCCAATTTCTCATTCGTCGATGTCTTCTTGATCAATTACGCAAATACTTTTGTTGAGGCCCAAAAAATCCACGGTTCGGCCCAAATAAATTCTCGACCCAATGCAATACCTTACCGAGAAGAAACCCGATTTGGGCACGCGAAAGTTCGTCATATGCGCTTGCACACACGCCACGCCAAGCAAATAAGCAACACGCCACTCTACAAGCTTAAGTGGGCCCAAGCCACGCAAGATGACTGAGGCTTGCTTGAGTGGGTTGTGGTATGGATGGTAATAAGTTGACATGAGGCCCATTGATGGGCCAAGAAATGGAAGTCCCGGGGTTGCTTGGGAGCCTCGGAACTCAGGCTCATTTCTTAGGCCCAAACATGTGGGTGAGCACAAAAGAGAAAATATCCCAACCAAAATATCCTAACCAAAATATCCCAACCAAAATAGCCTATTGACTCAACCAAAAAAGCCCAATGCTTGATAGAGATAGCCCACTTACTCAATAAACCAACTTGGCCCATACAATTATAATAGAAGAGCTGCAAAGCTCCAGCACTTGGCTGAAGAACAAAGCCACGAATGGAAGTCTAGAGGTCCACTATGCAAAGTTGTTGGGAAGTTCCAGCACATGGGAGGAACAAGTTTCAAGTAAAAACTTCCAAAAGACCAAGGGATATTGGAGCGCAGATCACCATTTGAACCAACATGCATACCCATTCTCTTTCCCTCATCAGACCTGGCCATAAAAAAAGGAAGAAAGGAAATGAAGGAGATGGCTAAAAATGGGAGTTTTGAGGTAGCTGCGGGAAAGGGCCTTGAGCTCCCAAAAATCCCTGATTTTGTGTGATTGGGCAGAATGGATTTCACCAAAATAGGATGATTGAAGGGATGAGGAGAGAAAGGAAGGGAAAGACTTGGCCAAATTGGATAGAAGCCATTAGGGTTTCTTGGAAATTTGTAGCTTCTAGCGCCTATAAAAAGAGGCATTTCCTACCCATCATCACATCACACATTCAAAGAGCAAGCTTCCTCTCTTGCATGCAAAACCCAGCAATTTCATGCTCCATTCTCCCTTCTCTCCCATTCTCCCTCTTCTGGCAGACTATTCTCACATTTGACAGAACCTCTGCCAAGCTGCCGGAAGAACACTTAAGACACCCATCCTTTTCTCTCCCCCTTTTCTCAACCAAACCTGCTTGCAAACCTTCCCTTTCTTACCTTAACACTCCCATTTCCCCCAAGTACGCATATTTTTCTCTTCGATGCTAAACTCATGTCGATTTTGCTCCCATGCCACAAGCTCCTTATGCAAAGCCAAGAATTTATCTGTAAGCAGCCATTATTTTCGTTGATGAAGGTAACCAAGGTGTTTCCTAAGGCTTTACAACCCTTTCGAAACATTTTGGGGTCTGATCTTTGAACTCAGACACAATGGGGATATTTCAGCCATTTTGCTCCTTACGGCGGCCTAGCCCATCTGTAGCAGCTGCCGGAAGAAAAAGACCCCTACAACTTTCTTCTTAAATTTTGAAAATCAATTGGCTTTGGGATTGAAACGACATGAAATTGATATGCCCATGGAATATAGAGCAACTACAAAAAGAATAGAAAAAAATTGATCTAGTTCACGAAATTGCTTGAGAGGAAATTATCAGCAATATATTTCGATGGAGGTTGATGATGGAATTCGGCGTCAGAGACGAGGTAGTGGCGGTGTTCCGGATCCAGAGTAGGAGGCGGTGCATAGTACTTTTCTTTAAAAATTAATTAAACAAAGTTTTTTTTTCTTTTTTCTTTTTAATGTTTCAATATAGTTAACGTGAAAGTAAAAATGTCACTCAATTAAGCAAGGGACACAGAGGGGATAGGGTTTGAGGATAGCGGATCCGCTCTCATAAGTTAGAGGCTTAAAGCATATAAAGGTCACTGAGATGGGCAGCAGACCACTTTTCATCTTACTAGTTGAAAGGGTGGATAGCAACATTGCAACATCCTAATGGTGACCCTTATGCGTGCAACTTAGGAAAGGCACATATATAAGTAAACCCGTGGGTTTACAGAGTACACTCTAGCACCGAATTGAAACAAAAGGTCATTTCTGATAATCAACCTCTGAAATCTCTCTATATATTTTTTCTTCAGTGTTCGTCTCTTCTTGAAGATACTAGTCAATCATGTATGCACCAAGAATTGTCTTCCCTTTCCTCATCTTTGACACCCCCGTCCATGCCGCCACTACCATCCATACTGACACTGTTGCCCCCATCGTCATGATCTCAGTCGCACTAGCACTACGTAGCTGAAGAAGAATCAACAAAGAAGCAAGCTTCCAAATAGAGATGAGGAAGAGTCGGAAGAGGAAAGATGAGAAACTTTACGAAGAGGAAGAGGAAGAAGAAAACGTGAGTATCCGGTTTGGAAATTGCCCTCCCAAAACTCATATGGCTATGGGTATGCACTGGTGCTACATCTGCCTCTTGTGGCCTTCCTTGTTGCAATCGTATCCATCTTGATGACGAGCCAATTCCTGGGTTTGGATTGTCAGTTTCTCATTCGTCGATGCCTTCTTGATCAATTACGCAAATACTTTCTTCTTAAATTTTGAAAATCAATTAACTTTGAGATTGAAACGACATGAAATTGATATGCCCTTGGAATATAGAGCAACTACAAAGAGAATAGAAAAAAAATTGATCTGGTTCGCGTAATTGCTTGAGACGAAATTATCAGCACTATATTTCGGTGGAGGTTAAGGATGGAATTTGGGCGTCTAGACATGGCAGTGGCAGTGTTCCGGATCCAGAGTAGGAGATGGTGCATAGCGCTTTTCTTTAAAAATTAATTAAACATAGTTATTTTTTTTCTTTTTTCTCTTTAATGTTTCAACATATTTAACGCGGAAGTACATATGTCACTCAATTAAGCAAGGGACACAGAGGGGATAAGGGTTTGAGGATAGTAGATCCGCTCCTATAAGTTAGAGGCTTAGAGCATATAGAGGTCATTGAGATGGGCGGGAGACCATTTTTCATCTTACAAGTTGAAAGGGTAGATAGCAGCGTGGCAACATCGTAACGGTGAGCCTTATGCGTGCGACTTAGGAAAGGCGCATATATAAAAATAAACCTGTGGGTTTATAGAGTACACTCTAGAGCACCGAATTGAAGCAAAAGGCCATTTCTGATAATCAACCTCTGAAATCTCTCTCTTCTTTTTTTTTTTTTCTTTAGTTTTCGTCTCTTCTTGAAGATACTAGTCAATCATGTATAAACCAAGAATTGCCCTCACTTTTCTCATCTTCGACACCCCGCCTATATCACCACTGCAGTCCATATTGACACTGTTGCCCCCATCATCCTAACCTCAACCGCACTAGTACTACGTAGTCGAAGAAGCATCGACAAAGAAGCAAGCTTCTGAATAATGACGAGGAAGAGTCGGAAAAGGAAAGAGGAGCAACCTTACGAAGAGGAAGAGGAAGAAGAAGACGTGAGTATCCGGTTTGGAACTTACCCTCCAATCCTCACCTACCCTCCCAAAACTCACATGGCTATGCACTGGTGCAACCTCTGCCTCTTGTGGCCTTCCTCGTTGCAACCGCATCCATCTTGATGAAGATCCAATTATTGGGTTTGGATTGCCAATTTCTCATTCGACAATGCCTTCTTGATCAATTACACAAATACTTTCTTCTTAAATTTTGAAAATCAATTGGCTTTGGGATTGAAACGACATGAAATTGATATGCCTATGGAATATATAGCAACTACAAAGAGAAGAGAAAAAAATTGATCTAGTTCGTGTAATTGCTTGAGAGGAAATTATCAGCAATATATTTCGGTGGAGGTTGAGGATGGAATTTGGGCTTCTAGACAAGGAAGTGGCGGTGTTCCGGATCCAGAGTAGGAGGCGGTGTATAGCTCTTTTCTTTTAAAATTAATTAAACAAAGTTATTTTTTTTCTTTTTTCTTTTTAATGTTTCAACATAGTTAAACGCGAAGTACAGATGTTGTTGCGTAGATTTCATCTGCACCAAAATTGATTCAGCTGCATCCTCAACTTGTGATACTCGCAAGTGCACGAGCCGTTTGGTAGTATAGCAAATGTAAGTGCGAGGTCGATCCCACGAGGATTGGTGATTGAATGATCCAATTCATTTTCCCTACACAAAACAGAAATGAAAAAGAAAGGAAATAAAACAAGAAAAAAAAAAGAAATAACTCAAGCAAATAAGTTCCCAAGTTCAATTAGATTAACGGATTGATTCTAGCTAAAGTATGATTAAGCCATGGTGTTTGGTCAAAACCTTGTGTTCCTAATTCCCTAATTTGATCATTTGTTGTCTAACCTAAAATTAAGCATTAGGAACCCATTAAGCATAGAAGAACAATTTAAACAACCAAGCATATATCTAATCCCTGTTGTTCGAATGTCCATACATACTCTTCCTATTCATAGTTCAATTTGAATTAAAGCATGGTGTATACTCTTAATTCAAACCAAGATAGCTAACATGCAAACCTAAATGGTGATCAATCATTCAAACTAGCATATTAACTTATAAGCATAATGAATAAGAACAAAAACCATAATTGAAACTTGGAAACTAATTAAACTTGAATACTTAAGAAAGAATGTACATTACAAATAAAAGTAAAGTGGAACTAAGAAAACTTGAAGGAAAATTTAGTAAACTCATTTTGTTACAACAATTGACAACTTGAAAGGAAACTAAGAGAATTTGAGGGAGAGAAGGGAGGGGAGCTCTAGAGAAGTGTTTGAGAGCTCCCCCCTTGGGGTGTGTTTACAAGCTTAGAGAACTTCCCTATTTATAGGCCTAGGGGAAGTGAAAATCTGAATTCAATATGGCTAATGCATACAACACTTGTATTATAAAATCTGAATTGGTTAATGCACTTGAATTAGAAAATCTGAATTGGTTGATGCACTTCACCAATAAATCCCACCAGCGGGAGCTTATCTTCATGTCACCATGACCAAGCTTCCAACCAGAAACAATAGCTCATGCCTAGGTCACCATGACCAAGCTTCCAACCAGCTCATCCTGAGGTCAGCATGACCAGCAACTTCAAGGGCTTACGAATTGGGCTTCTCTTACGCAAATAATGACTTTAAGCACTCCAAATTGAAGTTCAGAATGTGTCTGATCCAACCACACAAGTATTGGCCCAATCCAAGCTCGGATGAAGAAGTTAAGGCCAAAACAAATTGCTAACTCGTTTTGCTCACTGACAAAATCCATCCTGAGCATGGTTCTGTGTTTGCTAGGTAATAGACTCCACATTTATCCAATGGGGCTGAATTTTGGATATGTTATAGTATACACCCATTGGAACAACTTTCTTGAAGAATTCTGCCTCATCCGAGTTGTGTAGGTTGCTGAAACAAAGCTTACAATATGACCTACGAAACTGGACTGGCAGGGGGCTGTAGCAAAAATGAGTTTGTCTTTAAGCTCTTCTTCCCTTCATCCAAATCAGGCCTTAACATGCATGGATTGCATCATTTCCTATCCAAAGCCATCATTGTTTCCTAAATCTCAATTAACTGAAAGATAAACACAAAAAGGATTAAAAGCACAAGTTTAACTCAAAAACATAACCAAATCATAAGCTAGAAGGGTACAAAATGATATACAATTATGAACCGATCAGATGTCACTCAATTAAGCAAGGGACACAGAGGGGATAGGGGTTTGGGATAGCGGATCCGCTCCCATAAGTTTGTCAGCTACATTTCTTTTTCAATCTTCCAATTATACCACCTCATATATTTTGGATTTACTATAGTCTAGTTGCGAAATGTTTCTTTATGTGCAGTGTAGAGTGTAATGTAACCCAACAGAGAAACAAATAAGACAAAAAAAAGGTCCAATTTCATCAATAAAATAAAATAATATAAAATTTCTCCAAATAATTTTCATGTTAATTCATTCTTTCTTAACTCGAATAAAATGGCTTAAAAAATGAATTCAATTACCAAATCAATGATATGATACAATTTGTTATATATATATATAGCTTATAAGTTGTTTAAACTCAACTAACAACTCACTAATCCCCAAACCATCTGACACTTTACTAACCAATAGTGCCAGCTCAGCAATTATCCATCTACTGCCATATTAATTATTATCGAAATAAAAGCAAGTTAAGTTATGTTATAGTTAATCACTACTGTTATAGTTTGATATCTTATCGGGTATACAATCCTAGAAGTTGTTAATTTATTCCAAGGACCCTTCTTCCCTTGAACATTCATAATTCTTCTTATTTATTTTTTGGCAGCTTTAATGTTTATGTATGTTGTCATTTCAAACTTCATAACTAATTCTGTTTATCAAACTAGCTTGCTGACATGCTGATTAGAAAATTAATTAGAAAAGTTTCTAAGAACACAAGGTTCAAATGGACACAAGTTGGTTTTCCAATTTTTCAGTCCTCATTCACGTACTACTGCCTGTTCAGAAAGTTGTTGCTTTCCCTACCTCAAGATTTTAGTCGCCACCAGATCACAATGGCGATGATGAGGATAAGAAGAGCAGTTCAAGCAGTTCAAGCAGTGATCAGTACCACTACTACAAGCAGGTAGTCTGATGAACTCCCAGAAGAAATCATGCAATTGATTCTGCAATGGCTATGCCTCCCAGACTATCTCCGCTGTGGCGCAGTATGTCGTTCTTGGAGAGCCACCCTACCCCTTAAGCGTTGCCCTCATGCTCCTCAACTTTAGCTTCCCTGGCTCATGCTCCGTTCACACCCGTTCTCTCTCAAAGATCATTACTTCTTGACTCTAAGTGACAACAAACTTACAAGTCGTCGTCCTTTGGCTCTAACGATTATATAAGCAGGCGAGATTGTGTAGGTTCCATCGAGGGGTGGTTGATTATGGTTGATAGTGAATTTTGGTGTCCCGAGGGTTTTTGTTATCCTTGGTCATTCTGCTTGCATGCCTTGCAAGATTATCATCTCAATTACCCTTATACTACATGTGGTAGCGATTTCTTTCACAAGGATATTCAATTGAAAGATTCCCCTTTCTTCTTCGCCGCCTCTTTCTCCCTACAAAATAGATCAAAATAAGAGAACCACACCCGGGGGGTGTTGGCCAAAGGCCCTCCAATGCCTAAGTTAGTTCAATTGATTTAGGGAAAACAATAACTAAATAGGATACGAAGATATATATATATATATATATAAGGTGTAAATTGGATGGCCAAAGCCGTGAGTGGTGACTAGAGCCTTGTGTAAAAGGGAGAGAGAGTATGGAGGCTAGGGTTTGTGAGGGATAATCTCTGCAGAGTTTCAGTAGGAATTTAGACGTACCTCAACCCTTGTGTGTAGTCATCTATTTATAGGGGCCTCAGAGGCTAGGGTTTTAGAGGAATAATTCCGTAGATAGAAAGGAATTATTCCTCCCCGATTTGGCAAGATTGGATTAATTAGGGATTTGATTTAAATCAAATCCCTAATTATGGTAGGAATCAAATCAATCCCAATTTAATTTGGTAATTCCCAATTTAATTGAGTAACTCCCAATTAGGTCAAATAATCCCCAAATGGAAGGAAATATTTAACCTAGGGTTTTGCTAGAATTTGGCTTCCACAAATGCCCCCCCAGCTTCTGCATGGCACGTGGTGACATGTAGGAGGTGTTGATTGATTGTTAGGCTGTCCAATTGTGTCTAGGCTTCCTTCTTGGAGTTAGGTTCCCAGTAGGAATAGGCTTGCGATTCTTTCTTGACCTAGGATGCCCAACCTGTTTAAATGCAGGGCTTCTCTTCACTCTTCTTCACATCGCAAACTTAACTTCTCTACTTTCTAGCTTGAGAGAGATCTTGAAGAATTTGTACTACTTGTCGAAGAGAGGAGTCGTCGTGCATCCCAAGGTTAGTCGAGCACGTATATTTCTTTTTCTTTGTCTTTTCTTCTTTTTTACTTCAAGGATCAGCTAGGTGGGACCAGGCTAGTTGTCGTCGTGACTGGTGGCTAAAGACGATTGGAACGGCGGTGGCCACCGGCGGCTGCTGAGCGAGTATCGAGAGAAAGTTGGTGGTCTGCCCCCTACCCAGGATGTTGAGAGTCGGAAGCAGAATGGTCTAGACTATGATGATCTGAACTAAGAGTTAGTTCATAAAGATGAAGCTAAATTCGAAGGGAAAAAAAAGGTTTTATTGTTTTGTTATTTTTCCCTCTACTGTTCTAGTTTCAACTTTTTTGTTTGTGTGAATAGTTTACATATGAGAGGAATGAAACAATTTGTTTTCATTTTCGAATAATTCTATAAACATATGTTTCACAATTACTAGCTACCACAAACGAAATTAGTAGATGTCTGATTGATCTATAGAATGAACCTTTTGTGTTTGTGACAATGCGTATCCAAAAGTCTATTACATAAACAAATTAAAAAGAGGAAAAATAACGTTCACCTGCAAGCTAGAGGGAGAAAAAGAACAATTATGCTTCCTTACATTTGTACATGTAAAGAATCAATTCCATGTAGTTTTCTTTGATGATATATCATGGAAAGGAAGTGTTGGTTTTGTAATTGCGTTGGCATGATCAATCTCAGCCGACAAGGTTCTGTTTGTATACGACTGCTACATGCCTATCCTTGCATGGGGTTGCTTGGGAAGTAGGGTACCGCTTCGACTCATTACAAGTCGTTCAGAATAAGTCTGCATCAAGTCTTTTTGTTCCTATTATCTAGATATACAATCGAATTGTAGCAACGCCATTAACAGGATCAATTGGTCATCATCATTATCAGGGAAGCTGAGATCAAACCTCAAGCTTTGCAACAACAAAAACACCAAATTTCCTACACAGAAATCCGAAGCCTAAAATTCAATGCTTCCCATAATCTCCTCTCGTCGTCACCATACAAGGATCATCACAAAGACAAAGATAAGAAAAGGATTAGTGGGATGACAACACTCACTAGTCCTAAGAGTTGTCGTTCCAAGTTATATGTAATTATATATCAGGCAGTATCATAACTCTTCGAACTTAATTTTTTTGTTCTTGATTTTTAACTTTTAATTCAATACATATTTCCTCCTTTCTCCTTTACATCAATCCATATCTTCTCATATTCTCTACTTCCTTCATCTTCAGTTAAAATTCGAAACAAAATATTAAAAGAAGAAAATCTAACAAACGAAGCCTCCACCGCTTAGATGGGTTTTTTTTCCTAGGAAGAAACTACTGGCTTCTGTAATGAAATATTAACTAGTGCCCTTTTACCATTTGAAATAATAAAGTCGTAGGATCTTCATTTCCTGTGGTCTGTCTCACACTATTAGGCGTTTACAGGATGATAGTGAAATACAAATTTAGTTCTCTCAATTTCCCTGCCAGAACAAATGAATTTTCCTCCTGCTAGTTACAAGGCACAAGTGCCAACTAAATCAACACGGGCAAAATGGCACTGAATATTCCTATTTCTTCAAATCTTTTAGCCATGATAGGATAACTTTTGCACCCTTATCCCATAAACAGTCCAACATCATGTCATGGGCAACCTCTTCAACAGAGATCGGAGAGACACCATAAAACCGGCCTGTTTCTTTGAGACCTTCAGCATCCTGGTCAACAAACTTCTTGTTAATGAAAAGACAACAATTTTTTTTTTTCTTTAAATGAAGCAACAGAACAATTTGAAAATAAGGATCATATAATTAAGCATAGAATTTTACAAACTTACGTAGCGTCCTTTTATAGAAAGAAAAAAGGTGGAAACAAGAATCAGTAAGGCAAAGAAGCGGACATTAGAGAATGGCATGTTCCATTAGCAACATTAGAGAAAAGAACTGAGTCATTCTAGAATACGGAGTTTACCACGATGAAATCGTCATTGGCACTGAAGGAACTGGAAGCGCTGCATTGAGCTTCCGCAGATCAAATAATGGCATTCTTGAACTTTTCTTCATTAAGTCTTGATAACTGAAAGAAAACAGAAAGAATTAAAGGTTTTCTTTGCAAATGGACAAATTTTGGGAATACAAGATCTGTATTGTTGTGAAAAGACCACAAAAATACTCAAACCACACAACACAAGTATACAAGCAAAAGCAATTAACAAATAATAAGAACAAACAAATTTACATGGGTCAGAAAACTTGCCTATGCCCATGAGTTCCACTATCGACCAACAATTATAAGGATATAGAACAACTCATGATCTGGTGCCCCAATACACCCATGTACTATCAAGTTCTTCACTCACTTTAGTGTCTTCATCCTATCCTTGTACCCTATTGTTCTACGCTGTTTGACACAATCACCTACTTTTGGTGTTGGCCCTTCTTCGAACAAACACCTTGCAGTTCTAGACCTCTTTTACTCAACCACCTTTTCTTGGTTTCAACTTATCTTTGACACAAACGCTGTCGTGGTGCATTTAACAGACCTAGAAAACACTCACAATCATTTGCTCTATGTATGAGAACCCTAAATTGATTTGGAAGAAGGCCACCAAATCCCTAAATTAGACCAGGAATTTTAGATTTTAAAATTCATTCCATCTATTTTCCATTAAACCAACACAGTTTTTCTTATAGTAGAACAATTTGATCAAACAGAAGTGTGCATGCCAAAGATTAGCTCATCTACTCCTATCCACCATGCACCAAAATAACATGCAATCCAAAATAAAACCAAATGAAGATGATGCATGGTAATCATATAAGTTTATAAAGTTTTGGAACTCAGAATACTCACACAATCATATAAGTTTATAAAGTTTGTCTCTCAGTTATCTTCTACACCTAAAGTTTGCCTTCCATCACCTTTAACAATACCAGAAATCCTACACCACATACACATGCACATCCAAAATTTTCCCCATATGTGGCAAACTAATACAAAAAAATATTTGTTGATTTCAGATTTTTGTAACTGTATGCTGTGAAGAAATATCCCACATATCTGCAAATACTTATTCTTAATTGTGAAATTTTTGTTGCAGTGAGGCTCAGTGTCTAGACACATCATCTCTGGAAACTTCAAGCAGAATCTAATTTTAGCTGTGGTATCAGGAGATGTTGACTTAAAGTGCATTACTCAATTTTCTTTTGCAGAGAGAGAGGGGGAGAGAGATAGAGAGAGAGAGAGAGAGAGAGAGAGAGAGAGAGTGTGTGTGTGTGTGTGTGTGTGCGTGTCAATATGTTCAATAGTAACTTAAATATATTGTTGAACATCATCTGTCAGTTGAACAAACGTCTGACGAACTAGAAAAGAATTTCTGGGAAACCAACCGTAAAACTAGGTGATCCTCCATTGTTGCAGAAAAAAATGTCTCCTTACAAAGAGGAAGAGAAGTTTGAAATCCTTTTGCTGCCAAGCTACGTGTGACCTACTCAAAATTCCAACGAACAACATCATAAGAACTAACTCCTATATATACTGTAAAGCACACATGAGGAAGCTAAAAATATTCCTGAAAAAGGGCATCTCATTTTCTATTAAGATTAGATTCATGCACTAATAATGTTTAACAGCCTTCCAAAGAATGTTAGGGATGATAGGTTGAACAGACTGAGTACAACTTACAAATTAAAAGACACAACTTAAGACATTTTAATTGAAAAATGCAACCAAAACTAAAGGAAGATGGGCCAACGTTTCTTGTAGCAACTTTCCATTATGAATGAGGTTCTATATAAAAGAGTGAAACTAGAAACCTTAAAAGCAGCAATAGGTTTGGAAAAGAGATAGCGCCACACTAAGCCACTGGTGAAAAAAATAAATAGCAAATGTCAGTTTGAAACTAATTACATTCAAAATGAAAGAAAAATAAGAATAAATAATCAGAAAAAAGACAGAGTGTTAGTTACCTATTGCCCGAAGGAGGTACAGAGCAGACAAGTGCAGCCCCTGTAAGCTCAGGGAAAAAATCTCTCATGTCTACGATAAGCACAATCAACACAGAAATATATACATAAGAAAATTACTCTTGAGAAAAATAGTACTTGAGATGAAATATGATGCTTTTGAAGCTATGCCAGAGGCCAGGTCATGAAGGAAACTTGATCTTGCTTGAAGTTAAAGTTTGATATTTAATATCAAGAGCGTGCATCACAGTTTCAGACTCACATTAAAACTTATTATGAAAGAACACAACATTATTTCTCTATGATAGTAAACAGACAACAAGAAAATAGAAACAGTAATTTGGAATAAACAAAAGATAATGAGTTACATAGCTCATCCTGTAGGCCTGCATCAACCCACATAGGGGGGACAGAAATTTCACTATAAAATCAAAGGAGATACAAAGATAATCATGAATCTCTCCCAAACCCAAAATCAAAATACATCCAAATTTCTCACTCGCAACAAATGGAGCCAAAATATAAGAAATCATAACAAACAATTTTCATAAAAACAAAGAAGTATATTGTTGGGAAAGTGAAAACTAATACAACTTGTAAGTTGGCTGAGCACAAGGAAAAGCAAAACCCAAAACATGTTACAGCCCTCATGGCTCTAGGCCATATTACTACTCTTTCAATTAATTATATCAAGCCACGTCAACTAAACTACATTTAATTCTTTTACAGAAACAAAGTTCGTACAGAAGTTTCAAGTAGTTATTCTTTCAATCAATATTTAGATCTAAACAATACAATTTTCATTTAGGTTGCAAACCCTGCGGCTTGGAAATTGCAAACATCCCTGCTAATACTTAAGGTTTGGGCTGTAGGTTAAGGTTGGGTGTTTAAATACTCATCCTTTTAACTTTTCAATGTTTATTCAGGGCTATTTCTCTCCTCTTGCACTAGATGTGGGTACGATTTAGCCAAACCGCATTAAACTTATGACCCGTGCCTCATCCATCTGAAGATTTTAGTCTACCCTTTCAAGTAAAAATTTAAAATGATAGAAGTAGAAGTTACCTAAAAATTGGTCAGGTTTAGCGTTTGCAATATAGTACTGAATGATGAGACCTCCAAAAGAGTGGCCAATCAACACTGGTGGAAACGTGAGTTTTTTGCAGATGAAATCAGCAACGTCACTTGCATGTGTCTACTGCAGAATTTAGAGTTAACAGGAATAAGAACATTTTACCAGGTACGGAAACTAACAAATACAGAGCAGATGCTGGTGAATTTAATTGCAAAAGAAGTTCTTTACTAGTGGACAGCTACAATACCTGGAGAGTACCAGCAACAGAAGCACTGGGTGCATCACTTTCACCCTGACAATTGGAAGAGGTACAAAAAATCAGAACACGCAGCTTCCAGATATATGCTAATGTGTCAATGGTGCATTACAAAATAACACTTCCCTAAAAATAGCATTTAAACACTCATAAGTCACAACCATAATAATCCCATACTTCCAGTTATCAGCCGATAGGCTAGCAGAAACAATTTTCATGAGTTAAATATCAAACTGCAAACTAATACAAGTTGTTCATCGTCTGATGGTCATAGTGAATCATCCAATTGCATTTCGGAGTGAAGTACAATTTTTTTATGAGAGGAATAAAGAAGGGGAAAAAGGAGAGAGTGAGAGAGAGAGATTACTCCTCATTTGTATCTCAAATGAAACTATGAATACCATTTGTCAGCTGGAAACATATAGATTACAACAACAGCTAAGTGCATCTCATACTTAAGTTTTCAAGTCGTTCAATATCTCAGCTCATATTCTACTGTAGAGTCAAGTGACTCATAATTCACCATTTGCACAAGAGCAGTAAATGCTGACCTTCTGCCCAAATTGTCACTTGCAATAAAATGAAATGAAATTTTATCTCTTTATATTCTTAAATTATAATAACTCTATCTTCTTTACTATTTATGTGTTTGTGTGAGACAGAGAGAAGACAGAAGAAGTACTTCTCCAACATGGAAGAAAGGAGGCGAATTCTTTTCTTGCCCTGTTCCCATAAAGTACTTGCCAGCTCTAATGTCCAAAATATAATACCATAAGAAAATTGTTGATAAATTTTAACCCAGTTAACGAAGAATCCATGAAATCAAATTCTTACCCTACTCTCATCAAATAAGCTTCAAGAAGATATGGAGTCCACAACAAGATAATGAGACACCAAAATTGCCACATAAATATCGTAAACTCATTTCCACATTGGACCAGAAGAAGAAAAAAAAAACACAATTAATCAACAGAACGAGCATAAAAATGGCACATTTTCAGATGAGAGCAAGTGAGAACCCACCTGGCCCAACAAGCTAATTGCATAACAATCATACCCAGAAGCTGAAAAGAAAGGCATCCAGTGCTCAGCCCAGCACCAAGCAGCATGGTAGCTTCCATGAACAAAAACAAGAGGTGGGTTTTCACTTTTTCTCTCCTTTTTCTCATTTGATTCTTTTTCTGCAACTCCCTTCTGCACAATTACCTCCATGTTGAGGCCAGAGGGGAGCTGGTGGAAAAGACGAGACTGTTCCTGCTTGAGCTCGTAAGGGACTCGCATTCTCTGAGCTCCATGGACAGCAGCTCGGGACTTTATCGTAACCCTCGAAGTAGAGAGGTTGGTTTGAAGTTGGGAGATGGTGTGAAGGGAAAGGAGAGCAGCCATTCACGTGAAAATTGACCTCGCGCTCGATGGCCCCAACCTGCACCCTTTTCTTTCAGAGAGCTTTAGTTTTAAAACACAGTATAGTTTATTAATTAGAAGATAGGAATACAAAAATATAGTACCTAATTTTACAAAAATATCATTGAAAAATATCAAAATTACACACAATACAACTACTAAAGCAAGCATATTATGCCACATGTCCATATCCAGCCAACCGCCACCGCCGGCCAGCCATCCGCAGGCCACTTGCCGCCGTCGATCGCGGCCACCTGCCACCACCACCACCACCACCACCGGACGCCTGCACCATCGGCCACTCGCCACCGGCCAACCACCATCACCAGCCTCCACCGCCCATCTCCGACCTACCACCGCCCATCGCCGGCCTGCCACCATTTGCAGGGAACTAACTCCGTTGCCCTTTATTCACCTTTTTATATATAAAAAATTGTGTCATTGAAGGGACTCAAACCTAGACCCTCAAAGGAGGAGGGCTCACTAACAAACCACTACACCAAACTTGATTTTGTAATATTTATTCAGTTAAACAATATTTATATAAACAATCAATGGTTTTTAAAAAAATTTAAAAAAATCATTTCAACACATATTCACACAGAAACTGCAACAAAAATACAATGTAGATATCAATTATGTAAAAAAACAAAAAACAAAACGAAAACATCAACAAAAAAACAAAAATTCATTTTATATAAGCAAAATGGAGGAACCAAGATGAAAGTACTACAATGGAAAACTGCGATGAAGAAACGGAAACTGCAATTGCAATGCTGAAACGGAAACTACGATGTAAAGCGGAAACTGCAATGTAGAAGCGGAAACTGCAATGCTGAAACGGAAACTGCAATGCATAGGCAAAACTGCAATACAAAAATAGAAACTCCAATGCCGAGTTTGGGCAACAATGCTCAGCTCTAGAGTTAAACAAAACAAAACAATATTTATTATTATTATTATTATTCAAGACACGTTGGGAGAGGGGAATGAGACTGAAGACCACCTAGAATGTAAAATAGGTTATCCATGTTTCTGTTTTCTGCATTGCAGGTTCCATTTTCTACAATGCAGTTTTTGTTTTCTGCAATGCAGTTTCCGTTTTCTACAAAGAGCAAAAAGAGATATATGCAGACGAAAGCATCGGTTGCCTGGGATTTTGAAACAAAGAGCAAAAAGAGATATATGCAAACGAAACGCAAGCAACCTCCAAATAGTAAACAGCTACATAATCCAATTTCTACAAAATTAGCCAACATGGCAGTTAATACATAGCAATATATATCATCATATTGATGAAAACCATATGAATTCCACATTTACAATAGGTATTTAAATGAACTGAAATTAATACAAAATTTGACTCAACTAAGCCTTATACCAAATTATCCATCATTTCCTTCTCTACCAATTTCTCAAATTTTTCAGCAACCAATCTACAGAGAATGAATAAAGAGAGAGATGGTATTGCAAAATATCATATGATAGTGATGGCATCAACCATTTCCAAATCAAGACAAATGCATAGTAAGTGAGCTTTATAATAAGAAGTTACAGCTAAATTAGATCATTGCCTGACATACATGCATACATATATTTGATCACAAACTCTCACATACCAAAGAAACCTTAGATTAAAGTCGTCCTTTCACTTTAGAATTTTGAGAATTAAATTAAATTTGGGGATGGGATGTTACAATATACATGAATTCGATGGTCCAACAAGGGAAACCAACAAATTTGGGTCAGGCTTTTAAACAAAAAAGGTATAATTGTCTTTTCAGTTATTAATATAAGGTGGGCCAACGAATCTAGGCCTCCTCTTTGGCCAAATCCAAAACAAATTTCATTCCTAGGTATTGAAACCCAAATAGAAATATTGTTTGTCTCAAATACTAATTAGTAAAGATAGTTATGTCTAATACCTAATTTTTCGTTTCTTTTATTGGGCTAATTGCATTTACTATTTTGAGCTGCTCAACTTGATATAGGTGGTGTACACCAACGTGGTCTAACTTAATGGAAAAAGACTTTTGACTTGTATTCCAAAGGTCTTATATTCGAATCACACAACATCATAGTTGTGTGTGTGTAAGAAATCCTCTTCCCCTGTAGTTTAGATTATCACTTGTACTAACATATATATGTGATGTACTACTAAATGTGCCAAGGAGTTAAAAACCCTCTACCTAGATGTGGACATAACTCCACTCATGCCTTGTATGGTGGGCTGAACTAGACTGATTAAGATTGAGCTTGGAGTGTTGGACTGGACTAACTTGGACTTCAAGTCCTATTGAGTTATTTGGTATAGCACTAGACTAGATTGGACTTAAGTCTAGTCTATTTTTTGGTACAAGGCCACACTTGATAGCATTGGACTTCTTTTTCTTTTTCTTTTTCTTTTTCTTTTTTTTTGTTTATTAAATTATTTAATTTCATAAAAAAAAATAATTAATTAAAAGCGCATCAAATTACAGAACCAATATTTATATTTAAAAAAATTTAAAAACCCAGAAAATGAAAAAAAAACTCACAAGTAATTAAAAAAGGCTTATTATCACAAAACGTCCTTAAGGTTTACAAAACTATCAGATTGCATCCTTTATTTTATTTTATTTTTGTCATTCGTGATCCTCAAGGTTAGTATATGTGATCACAAATGAGCTCTGCCGTTAGGTTTAGTCAAAAACTCTGTTAGTTTGTTTGACGTGGCATATATATATATATATATATCACAAAACATCCATGAGGTTCACGCACCTATCACAAATGGTCCTTGCAATTTTTTTTTTATTTTTTTCATTTAAAATTCATAAAATTTTGGTTTTCTTTTTTAAATCTTATGAATTTTAAATTATTTCAAAATATATATTATATTTGAAATACACATGACACTATATTATTGTAGATGTTGGCTCCACATATATGTCACATCAACAAACTAATGGAGTTTTTAAAAAATAATATGTCACATCAACAAACAAACCAAGGTTAAAATCCTTCTATAAATGGTTTTTTCATTTTTTTTAAAAAAAACTTCATTAGTTTGTTGATTTGGCATATATGTGGAGCCCACATCTTCAAAAATATAGTGTCATATGTATTTAAAATACAATATATATTTTTTAATAATATAAAAAAGAAAACCCAAATTGTATGAATTTTGAATTAAAAAATTAAAAAAATTCGCAAAGACCATTTGTGATAGATGTATGAATCTCAGGGATGTTTTATGATATATAAATATGTCACGTCAGCAAACTAACGGAGTTTTGACGGAACCTAACGGCAGGGACCATTTGTAATCACACATACTAACCTTACGGACCATGAATGACACGAAAAAAACATTAAGGATGCAATGTGATAGTTTCGTAAACCTTAGGGACGTTTTGTGATGATAAGCCAATTGAAAAAATAAGTCAAATATGTAGAAACGATCAGTGAATGATCTTAAAAGAAGAGTGGCTATCTTCAAGTTTATGTCATATTGCAGGCACTTGATATCATCATTGATCATAGGAATGTAGAGAAGCAATGGATCCAAATATGCTCGTCGAGAGAAGAGAGAAGAGGCAAGCTGGCTCTCTGGAAAATACTCGAATTCTAAACCTACATCAAGGCTTGGGTTTTGGAGCCATAGTTATTTGGGATATGGATCCTATGCCCATATCCAGTCCGAGACACACTTTAAATCACCAAATAATAGTTAGGACCCATGTCCCTTTTAATTGAAAATATCTAGTCTAGTTCAGCCCACCAATAAGGCCTCAAGGTCTAGACCTAGATGGTTAAGGTGCCTGTTCGGTTCATTTTTACACATGATTTTTCATATTATTCACCTTTTATTTTGAGTTAGTTCTTGACATTTTATAGCTTTTTACTTCCTTTTTGTGTTTTCTTAGATTTTACCTTGGTTAGAATGAAAATGAGCTAAAAGTGCATTATTGGTTATAATTTCTGTTTTTGTTCATTTTCGTAGGTCAACTTCTTGGCTTGGGATCAGCATGCTCTGGTGCTCGGATGAGGTCATGATCTTCATGAGACTTGTTCCAATGGATGTTAACTACAACATATCCAAATTTGAGCTCCATTGGACAAGTATTGCCTATCCAACCAATCCATCATGTTACCACAGCTCTGGAAATCCGAATTTGGCCAGCTTTTACTTCCTTTGTATCACCTTGATTCTTCTTGTTACCATAACTCTTGGTAACAAGAATTTTACCTTAGTGAAAGAGATACTTTCTGAGGCAAAGAGCATATTTTCAAGGACAAAGCTTCATCATGGCAAGGGGACAATGGGTGAAGGCTTTGGAGGAAAGAATGACTTTTATATTCAAAGTAAAAGCTGGAAAAGAGGAGAGAGGGAAGGAAAGTCAATTGCAATCTGAAGTGGGAGAGGTTTTGAACGGGGGAAATCAATTCATTCCAGCATTCTACACTTTGGGAGCAGATTTTGGAGAGTTTGGAGCTAGGAGAAAGCCAAGGTGCAGCCAAGCAAAGTGGAGAAGAAGGCTTTCACCATTGATGACCTTGAAGCTTTCATCATTTTCTCAAAATCTGTAAACTCTTTCTAATTTCATTTTGAGTTTGTATTTGGAATAAGTATGAGCAACTAAACTCCATAGCTAGGGCTTAGGTTGAAGCCCTAAACATGATTACCTTATTGTTTTGATGCTTGAGTGTATGAATTTCTGGATATTGTTGATGAATTCCAATTCACCAAATTAATCTATCCTTGATGTGTGTTCTTCTTTGATTGATCACCTTTGAAAGCATGCTTCTTGAGGTTGTTGGGATTATGTGTATCTTCATGTTTTCCTAAGCAACAAATGGATGAAGTAAGAATCATCCATGTGAATTGGTTTCTTGAATACCTAATGTAAACACCATGCTATTAGGATTCTTGTGATGTTCATATTCTCTTTGAACTTAATGGGTTTTCCTTGTAATTGAATCAAAGTACGAACCATACCTAGGTTCGGTTATGGGGAGGGCACAAGTATTGTAGCACGAACCATGCACTTTACGTATATTAGAGAGAATCAATGCGTCTTGAGCCACGACCCATGGTCCTGATTGCGAACATCTTCATCAACACGTTTAGAGTTCATTACTTGAGTATTCATGAACATAGGTAGAATTGTTTAGGGTGGATTCGAAACCCTAGTGTTTGTTACATTTTGATTTCACATCTTGATAATTCATCTCTGCCATTCTTATTTAAATTCAAAGTCCATTTACATTCATGCAATAGAAATAGGTCACTTGAAACAAATCAAACCCCCCCCCCCCAAAAAAAATGTGTGTGTGAGTTGTGTGTTCGACACGTTATGTGTCTTTGTTACTGAATTTTATTTGTTTCCGTAATTGTTTTGGACTCTTGGTCCGCTTTGTGTTCTTTAATTTTCTGTGCTGAATCCAACCGTATAAAGAACGTGAATTTTGGACGTACGGTTGGAAAGTTATAGGTCAAAAACTAGCAGAGGTCGAAACTGAAAAACAATTCTGTGCAAAAGTGACCGGTCGCCCTGTTTCTAACGACCGGTCGCTCAACACAAATTTTACAATTTTTGATTCTGTGCAAAAACAATCGGTCGCACTGTTCATACGACCGTCGCCACAGCACTGTTCACGCACTGTTCATCCAGTGTTCATGCACTGTTCACAGGTGATAAAGTGGTGATAAAATGGTGATAGAAAATGTTGTTTGTGTTTTTGTTTAGTTTTCTTGTGTTGTTTCATTTCTTTTACACTTCTTTACTCATTTTTAGTTTCCATTTTGCATTTGTGCTTTTGTGGTGTGTCAATTAAGTGTTCTTTACGTACTCAAACTAGAACTTATAGGAAGCTGACAAGTTCTTCGTGGGATTGAACCCGTACTTACATAATCTATACTTCATTAGATTCGTGCACTTGCGGGTATTTTTAATTGGTTATTTGCACATTAATTTGTGTCCTTTTAGGAATGCAACGGTGCCGACAATATCGAAACATGGTTTGGACAGATAGTGTGGTCCTATTAGGCCTGTTAATACAACAACTGGTGGTGGGCTCCTAGCAAGGCTAAAAAAATCCTTGTCAAAAGAGATGGAATTGAGGGTATCATATCATCTTTAAAAGTGGAGTGTTAGTGGCCAGTGGGGTTTAGCCCAGTGGAAAAGGGCTGGACTTGCAAATTAGTGGTCTCAAGTTTGAACACCCATGACACCGTGATGGAGTGTGTGTGAGAAACTTTCATCCCTTATAGTTTAGACTATCACTTGTACTAAAAAAAAAAAAATTGGGGTGTTAGTGAGTGCATGGTTTGGACAAATAGTGGGCTCCTATTGGACCCATTAGTTGTCAGAAGAGGTGGAATTTTGGGGATCATGTCATCGTTGAAAATTGTCAATGCATGGTTTTCAACTAATAGCTTTCACAACTCCAACTTGTCCCTTTTTTTTAGTACAAGCAATAGTCTAAACTATAGGGTAGAGGGTTTCTCACACACACACGTACATAATGAAGATGCCACGAAAGTTCAAATGTGAAACCTCTGGTCTGCAAGTCTAAGCCATTTTCCACTCAGCTAAACCCTGTTGGCCTCCATATTGTCATTTTAATTTGGATTACTGTCTATCTTTCTTTTTCTTTTTCTTTGGTCAAAGTTTGAAAGGCTACTCAAAGCTTTTTAAAACTCCTAGTTAATTAAATTTACTTATATATATATATATATACAAGCGATATTGGGGGAGGTGTGAATCAAACTTTGGACCTCAAGTGTGAGAAAAAAATGCTTTTAACCACTTGTGCTACAAGCCCCTTATTTACAGTTTCTTACTAGCGCGGTGAGTGTGCATCACAATGTTGACTTTCAAGGTAAGAAAAACTTTCATGAGTATTTAGCATAGAGCCTTCAGGGTTAAATGTTGAAGTACTATTTTTACAATCCAAAAAACAAAAACATAATACCAGAAACATTAAACCCAAACCTAGAATGACTTTCACGACTACACAAAAGACTCAAGACAAAGAACATAACTGGTAAAAAAGTTAATAAAAACTATGTTTGTATTCTTCATATGTTCTTAATGTTAGTTGAGTGCCCGGTTCTCCAATAGATTGACCGGCAATAATACTCACAACTTCTCCCAATTCGAGCAGGTCACAATGAGTGGGGTTCCTGCCATAACATAATCGGTAGATCCAAGATGTACTCTTACAAGTAAAGGGGGTTCATATAGATATTAGTTGTGTTGAAGAGTTATGAATTGATTGACAAGTCCAATACCAATATCTTGATTTCTAACAACAATGCATCGTGGGCCTTATATATATATCGTCTGCTAATACACGGCCAATCAATGTTTGTATAAAAATTCTTCCGGCACATGCATGTGTGCATGAAATGTTTGTCAAGTTTCAATTTCTCACCATATCTTTCTAAATTCTGTTAAAAATATGAAACTTAATATGAGAATATGGAATTTTCTGTGTATTCATCTCCTTGTAGGAGGTCATATTTATAATACAACGGAGCCGTAGTGGCCAAGTAAATAATAAATTCCTATTTCTATTTATAGTAGGAAATCAGGAATTAAAGTAAATCAAATACAATTATAATGAGAATCTTTGGTATGTAAGGAAAGAAAGTCAATGGTCCACAACTCACGCCAACACTCCCCCTCACATTGGTGGATAGATGTCGCTACTCGCTAATGCCCAACTGTTCCAAGTGAATTGTGAAACGCTCTAGCCTCAAGCTTCTCTTTGATTAAGTGTCGATCCACATCAACATGTTTAGTGCGATCATGATGAACTAAATTCTGTGCAATAGCTATAGCATCCTTGTTGTCACAAAAGAGATTCATTGTAGACGTAGGTTTATACCCAAATTCAGTAAGCAACTTCCTTAACCAAAGTAAATTCCTTTAGTCATGCCTCTGAACTTGGCTTCTGCACTAGATATACTACCTTTTGTTTCTTTCTCCTGCATGTCACCAAATTATCTCCCACGAATATGAAGTAACCCGATGTGCATCTGAATAACCATCAATATTCATATGACCACGTTTTGAGAACATAAGTCCTTTTTCTGGGTGCAGACTTCAAATATCTAAGTATCCGAAAAATTGCATTCATGTGGTCTTCACTAGAAGAATGCATAAATTGACTGACAACACTCACTGCATAAGCAATGTTTGGTTGAGTATGAGACAAGTAGGTCAATCTTCCCACTAACCTTTGGTATCTTTCTTCATTAGTTGAAACTTGATCCCGGTATTCTCCAAGATAATGATTCTGAACCATCGGAGTGTCTCCAGGTTTACAATCTAACATTCATGTGTATGTCAACATGTCCAATATATATTTCCTTTAAGAGAGAAATATGCCTTGTTGTGATCAGGCCACCTCAATCCCCAAGAAATATTTGAGTCCACTTAGATTCTTCATCTCAAATTCAATAGCCAAATAGTCTTGTAGTTGTGATATTTCATGTTTATCACTCCTAGTAATAATCAAATCGTCAACATAGATTATTAAAGCTGTTAATTTCCCTTTCTGATGTTTCAAGAACAAAGTATGATATGAGTTACTCTGTTTGAAACCATTGTTCTTCATTGCCATGGTGAACTGCACAAACCATGCAAGAGGTGACTGTTTCAGTCCATACAACGCCTTTCATAATTTGCATATTGTTCTAGTCTGAGTAGTATTATCCAGAAGGAATGTCCATGTACACCTCCTCCGTGAGTTCTCTGTTGGCACGATTCAGTTGCACCAAAATGGATTAAGCTGCATCCTCAACTTGTGATACTCGCAAGTGCATGAGCCATTTGGTAGTATAGCATATGTAAGTGCGAGGTCAATTCCACAGGGATTGGTGATTGAATAATCCAATTAAGTTTTCCTACACAAAACAGAAAAACAAGAAAGAAAATAAATAAAACAAGAAAGAAAGAAAAGAAAATAACTCAAGCATATAAGTTCCCAAGTTCAATTAGATTAACGGATTGATTCTAGCTAAAGTATGATTAAGCCATGGTGTCTGGTCCTAACCTTGTTTTCCTAATTCCCTAATTTGATCATCTGTTGTCTAACCTAAACTAAGCATTAGGAATCCATTAAGCATAGAAGAACATTTTAAACAACCAAGTATGTATCTAATCCCTGTTGTCGAATGTCCATACATACTCTTCTTATTCATAGTTCAATTCGAATTAAAGCATGGTGTCTACTTTTAATTCAAACCAAGATAGTTAACATGCAAGCCTAAATGGTGATCAATCATTCAAACTAGCATATTAACTTATAAGCATAATGAATAAGAACAAAAACCATAATTGAAACTTGGAAACTAATCAAACTTGAAACTAAAGAAAAGAATTTACATAACAATGAAAAATAAAGTGGAACTAAGAAAAACTTTAGGAGAATTTCAGCACAAAGATTTCATTACAACAAATGAAAACTAGAAAAAGAAACTAAGAGAATTTAAGATAGAGAAGGGATGGGAGCTCTAGAGAAGTGTTTGAGAGCTCCCCCCCCCTTGGGGATGTGTTTTGAAGCTTGAAGACTTCTCTATTTATAGGGCTAAGAGGGAGGAATATCATGATGAATTCCAACACCATCATTCCTCTTTTAATACAACTCATAACTCCCACTTCATCTTGTCTATGTTAGCGTAGTTGGAATCAATTTCATCTCATACTTCTTTTGCTGCACCTCCAGCTTTCTTCACATGGGTTATCAAAGGTGTGCAATTGTGGCTGCCTTTTGCTGCCAACCCATGTGGGTTTTCTTTTGGTTGCTGGAAAAACGATTCTTCTGAACCAGGCTTGGTGTAGGAAGGCCTGAGGTTTCAATATGTATACAATGGGGCTCAAATTTGGATATGTCATAATAGACACCCATTGGAACCACTCTTATGAAGAATGTATTCCCATCTGAGCAGTACAAGTGTACATTTTGGTTGATTTCTGAAAATAGACTGAAATATACTTCATAACTTTTCTTTCCTTTCTTTTTGCTTCACATGCATGCATATTCTTTCTCTTTAATAGCTCCAACATGTACCAACTAATCCCACTAGCGGCCTGGAAAGTGCTTATTGATTTATCCAAACATGTTTCCCACAATGCCTTGTTTTTGCTCATTTAGACTTTCATAGCTAGAATGCCTATGTCATGCATGACAATGCATTGCAATCAGGTTATGGGCTTGTTTTGGGCTTATTTTGGGCTTGATCTTCCCTCCTAAAAAACTGAAAAAATATGTATCTTCAAACCCTTTGAATTATCTTTCCAAGCATATGCAGCCCAACTCAAGAAAAAATTGGAAAGACCTTCAAATGTCATTTTTGGCCCAGGAACGCAGATGCTGCCGAATTTGACCTTAAGCTGCCAAAACATGAATAACTTCCTCTAGGAGACTCGGAATCATGAACTGTAAAATGATCCAGAAACTAGACTTTTGCATCTTTCCAATGATATAGGGCTCATCATCTAGTTCATCTGAGCAAGTACAGTCCAATTCGTGAAGTTGACTGATCTGCAAACACCGTTTTGAGCTAACTTTTTTCCAAAATGCATTTAATGAGTCTCGCGCTTATTACACTGAAACAAACACAAAATTTATTAAAAGCACAAGTTTAACTCAAAAAAATAATCAAATCATAAGTTAGAAGGGTACCAAATGATATATAAATATGCACCGATCATTCTCCATGTAAGAAAACATTCTTTACATCAAATTGGTGTAGTGGCTAGTCCAAATTATATGCAAGGGACAGGTAAGACTTTAACTGTGTTCAATTTTGCAACTGGTGCAAAGGTTTCTTCATAAGTTTGTATGTACCCTTTCGCCACAGGTCTTGCCTTATATTGCTCGATTGATCTATCGGCGTTGTGTTTTATGGTAAACATTCATCTACATACAACAATCCTCTTTCCTTGTGGTAAAATTTCTAGTGTCCAAGTGTGATTCTCTCAAGATCCTTCATCTCTTCCTTTATAGCTTGAACCCACTTAGGATATTTCAATGCTTCAGCACCTTTGGTTGGGATATGAATAGCAAACAACTAATGTACAAAGGCCTTAAGTGGTTCAGACAGCTCTCAGTAGATACATGATTCGCAATTGGATACTTTGATGTCTTGCCAATATCAGGTGAATAACAGTTTGGTGGCTTCCCACGATTTCGCCTGAAAGGTAATTGGTATCCAATAAATTTATCCTCTAAATTCACAAGTATAGTAGGAATAGTTAACTCAAGGATATTCTCAGGAGATTGTCCATTGGTACTATTGAATAGGGATGGCAACGGGCCGGTTGGAGCCGGGTATGACAATACCATCCCTGTCCCCGCTCCCCATCCTCGTCCCCGTCCCCCGCCCTAATCCCCGGTTTAGGCTTTTCGGGAATCCCCGTCCCCCGTCCCCTCGGGGAAGTGCCTCCCATACTCGCCCCAATCCCCAGTTTTTAATATGAACAAAACTTCAGAACCCAAATTCATATATGACCTACTTAAAACTTAGCTTATTTGTAAACACTTTTGAATTTTAACCTTCCACTTTTATTTCTTCATCATTCATGGTCTGTTTGAAGATTTTGGTTTTCCTAACAACCAATAGAAGCAACAACACATGTCCAACCCCTCATCTTCATTCATGGTTTGTTCATGATCCTCGCCATATTACACCAATCCACCATGCTCTATTGCCAAGTTTGGTTAAGGGGAAATCTCCTATTTTTATCTATAAATGAGACATCCCTAGTTGTCTGTGCCGTTGTGCGTGCCAACCTTATGCAATGTATCAGGAATAAAGAGCGACGCCAACACTAGGGTAACTTCATTTATTATATTATATTAATATATATTTTTATATATTAATTATAAATAAATATATTACTTATCGGGTCGGGTTTCGGGGATAGGGATAACAATTCCATCTCGAACCCATCCTCTACTGGGGATTTTATAAATTTGGGGATCCCCATACCAACCCAGGTTTCCCCCAGAAAACTCCCCCCGTTAAGGTCAGGGACTCGACGGGGACCTGACCCGATGGGTATTATTGCCATCCCTACTATTGAATTAGATGAGGGTCTTAATCTCGTTGTTCTATATTGTCTGTAAGTGTGATACTCAGATTACAAACATCTTCGTATGGGTCAGGCGGGTCAAGTAATCGATCGCATGGGCAATTGATCGCTTTTGACAGAGAGCAATCTCGTGCTCCATACTCGGGATGACGATCGTAAGGTTTGGACGATCGATTGTTTCTTGGTCGAGAGCAATTTCGTGCTCCAAACCTCGAGGCAAAGGATCATTAGAGGTAGGACGATCGATCACTTTTGTTGCAGAGGCGAATTTCTTTGTTTTCCAAGTTGCTCTAATTTTTCTCTTCACTTCGTATCTCCTCCTGAAGCGTAGAGTTAGAGACTGGGTCATGGAAGAACATCTCATATTCCAAAAAAGTCACATCCAAAGTGACTAGGTACGTTGGATGAGAGGGTGATAACGCGGTAGCCTTTTTCTGATGAGTGGCATAACCCACAAAAACACAACAAAGCGCACAAGGATCAAGTTTGTTGTGTTGATTTTTGTGGAGATCAACGAAGGCTACACATCTAAAGATTTGAGGGGTGAATACCAAAACAGAGGGCAGGGGCCCGTGATGTGCAAGTACTTATAAGAGAGTTTTAAAGTTCAATACACCATAAGGCAGTGGCATAGCCAGGAATTCTCTTAAGAAGGGTCAACATTATTAACCTGAGAAAACCGTGAATATTAACATAATATTTTTTAAAATTTTAAAATTTAATTGACTTATGTATTGCATTTTTTTGTGATTTTTTTTACAACTTCAATTAAATCTTTTTACAATTATGTATTAAATCATCAATCCCTGACCCAACTCATTGGGCCTAATTAGCTTGTCCTGGCCCGTCCAAAGATATGAGCCGTGCCGTGTCGGGCATTACTTAACGGGGCAATGCTCTGAAGCCAAAATATTCATCTGCTCTAAAGCAAATTTATCCTTATCTCCACGCACCTATTGTAGAAAAATGTAGTTACAATTTCAGCCCTTCTTCAAATTAGCTAGGATTACATGCAATTAGAGAACCTTCTTTCAGTAATAAACTTCCAACACATACAACCGGTAATCAACAAAGTCATCTACCTATACAATGTAGGTTGAAAACACTACACAAACACCATACCTACCACATCATACAACCGGCAATCAACAGTCATCTACCTATACTCATAATATGCAAGCACGCTGCACGTACAATACCTAGAACATAGGTCCAAAAAAGAAACAAAAAACAAAACGGAGTGAAGTTATGTAGGAGGTAGATTAGAACTCCAAAGCAACTCTATGACGAACCTAAATTAACAAGGACATATATTGGTGGTTTGCTCGTAAAAATAATAATCTTCATTCATATCAAGATTTTGTTTTTCAACTTCGCAAAAATTCTTTGATTGCATAATTTAGTTGTCAATGTGTTTTGTGCCCACTTGTGCTTCCAGCACTTTTAGTAAGTGCTTTCGTAATGACATGAGCAAGAATTCCAATGGGACAGAAAAACAGGCAAAGAGAAACTGAATGCCGAGTCTCAATTTGGTTTTGAAGACCATCGCAGAAAACCTGCCTGCATGAATGAACACAACTAATGAGTGTTACAACTCCGTGTGTGTGTGCGTGTCTGTGTGAGAGAGAGTTACCTTGCAGCAAAGAGATCGACAGCCAACAAATGAATCCAGGCAGAAGTTAATGTCATCTCATTGGTGAACATCTTTGCTATACCAGTCAGCTGCACATAGTACATAGGTAGAAAACAAAATTTTGTATAAATTTTCATAACTTAAGAGAAAAGATTGCTGAACCTATAAATTCTAATACATACCTCAGGCAGCCAGTATTTACTTGCAAAAATCAACCGTAGCGTCTGAGGAGTCCAAGAGAGGTATAGTAGATAAGCATAGAGAACTCCGAACAGAATATATGGTATGCTACTTTCCGTAGACATTTTTGTCTGCATTTTACGTGATCTAAACGAATTAGGTACATCAATTTAGGTTAAGCAAATCTTGCAGAATTATACCTACTTCCCCTCAATTTCTGTGCCTTTAGTGGGTGAGCCAAAAAAGGATTTTTTGTGTCTAATCCTGCATAAATCAGAATGAGGATGGATAGCAACATTGTGTAAGAGTCGTAGGACTGGATAAATACAGGAGAACATACCAGTTCAGCCTTAGGTGCCAGAACCATGAGGGCATAAAATGGGAGAACTGCAGTTGTTCCCAAAGTAAAAATTCTGCTAGCAATTTGAGAACTTGCCAACCCTGACCAAAAAAAAGACAGTAACCTTAGTTTTATCGATCATATTTGAACCTAACGCTATCCCCAGCCCTCCCATGATCTTTATCACTCACTAGCATGAGAGGTCAACAGATGATAAATGGATCAGGAAACAAATAATGTCTAAAAACCATTCCTGTTAGAGAAACAAAAAAGATGTATTATAACTACTAAACATAAGAATCATCCTATGATATGGCTATTGTAATCTTCTTATAGAGAAGCAGAAATTAGAGAAGGATCTTCAAACATTTATAGAAGCTTGGTAGCCAGTAGCATACGGTGGTATGTTATTCTGCAAAACAATTACTAAATCAGATGCTATTGTTATGGATCTGGGTAAGATTTTCTCTTTCATTAGAATGAGAAGGTAATTTGTTAAGCTAAAATAACCTTTACTGTCTGCAAGTCTCAAAGGCTAACACCACAACATTCAGGTTGGAATTGGATACAAGCAAAACCCCCTAATATAAAAATAAATAAAAATTATGTTGAATCCTTAAATTCATTCTCTCAACGAAATTCATGAAGCTGTAAACCATGCTATCACATCGTACTATGCCTCATGCAATACAGGAATTCTAGTTTCTTTTGAGCCTTTATTTCATGTGAAGGACTATCAATCTAAATGTTACAAGTACAAACTGTGAAATAGACAAGTGTTTTGCAATGTAGTTGTAATTGTGTCAATTTGAAAACCATATATATGTACTCACAGATATAGTTTTTTCTCACAAAACTGATCAAAGTTGTCAAAGCTAGTTACAGCTTTCTCTGGTCCAGAGATTCTCTGTGCAGGATGTTCGGTTTTTAATTAAAGACAGAATTATTGATATGAGCATTGATATTTTTATCGATTTTGGCAAAAATGCATAGGTAACATGTCGACACGTTTTGTTAGCGACAATGATATCGACGCATTATCATGGCATATCGACAATCCGAATTTTATTAAAGACTGGGCGTCCTGTATAGAGCCAGACTATTCTCTGCTCATATAAATATTTGTAAATTGATTCCCACATATGTGGGTATTTCATAATGTGGGTATTTCATAAGAAACAACTTACAAACCTACTTAAAGCTGGTAAGCCTTAAATCAGCCACGTAACATTGAAAATGATATCCATAATTAATGACTGAAAAGAATTCAAAGTGGCGGAAGGGATTACATGAAACATATATTCCAGAGCCTTTTTGGTGTGGAATGGATCTCTCGAGTTTTGGTCTTACAGTAACTGTTGAACCTCCTACAAAACTCCAGTCCCTGTGTAATTGAACACCCGCTGTCTCAAGCTGTTGACCAAAGACTTGAGTATGAGAACTTCCGAGTGAAAATGTGATGGTTCTATCGTTACTTGAATGTCTTATAGTCTTCTTAGCATAGTCAACCTATAAGAAACGAATATTTAGTTGTATGAGAAGCTACCGAACTCAGAAAATTATAAAGAGTTCCTACACAAGACATGAGATTATTTATGAAAGAAGTTGCATGTTATCTTGTACTTCAAAGTTCAAACTGGTGAAATGCCTCTTTCCAGATTTTATACAATATTGCTGCCACGTTTGAATTGCCACATTTATCATGAAGATAAATTTGATAACAAATTATACGTAAAATTCAATGAACTTTTCAACTGAAAGGCAAAGGAAGAACAATTAAATAATTTTTGTGGCCAAGAAAGACGATGCCCACTTACCCAATTGTAAATCCATGGAACTACACCAGAATACACCCATTTGGCCACAGAAACTCTTTTACCAGAATAGAACAATGAAATGTCAACTCCTATTTTCTATGTTGGACAAAATACATCTAATTTTAAACTACTCCATATACCCCTCCCCTTCCTTCTAAGGATCAGCAAATAAAAGAATTAAGAACGCCTAGATGAATCAACTAAGCTACAAATTTAAAAGAGTTGGAAGAGAACATGAAGATTGAAAAGCTTAGGAAAAGACATACCTTGAGGGAGAACTGAGAATGGCAAAAGCAAGAAGAGAAGGCCATCTTTGTTGTGAGACCAGAAAACCCAGTGAGAAAATAATACTGGCTGCTTCATAATTTATTTTTTTACGACACTGAAATTAAGAATAGGAAAAGAAAATGTAAAGAACTTCAATAATACAACAATTTCACGAAGCTGAGAGAGAGAGAGAGAGAGAGAGAGAGAACCAATTAAAGGAAGGTAAGGTAAAAGAGCACTACCTCCAGGTATTTGTCAAAGTTAGAAAGAATAACGTTCACCTCCTCACAACCCACTTGCACTGCATTTGTTTGTTCCTTTCTGAGCATTCGTTCTGTTATGAGTGGACCCAACAAACAAAGAATATGACAATTTATATCTTATTATAATTGGATGGCTAAAATTCACTCCTCTAGCAGAAAGGGACAAGTCCTTCATTCTTGTAGGCTCCAACACAAATTGTAGTAGAGGTTCTGATAAAATGAAATTTCAGTTCTAAGGCTGGCTAGCATAGGCTTTCTCCTATGAAGTCCAGCATGTAAATGACCTTTGCCGACAAAAAATAATTAAACCAACTTATAGAAAAAGTTATAATTTTATTCTTCCATTATGGGAATGAAGAAATATGAAATGTAGCAAGAAGAAAAGAAAATGTTCCTTTGTGAAATCTCAAATTACAAAGGGTCAACATCCAAAAGCTTCAGCCTCCCAGCTCATGTTAATCAAGAGAAAGACTTTGAAACCTAAAGTTTATTTGAATTGTGTGCCATAAATCATACACTAATCCAATGTTATTCACCAAAAAAATCTGTACATCACAATAGACGCATCCAAGCCAATGCTCCTTTCCCTTTTGTTCCCCTACCCTTTTCTGAAGCAAACATGAAGAACGTGAATGCAGGTGCCCACAGATGTGCAGAGTAGTTAGCTGCCTGCAAATTTTTCACTGTGCTCATTGAGCCATGAAATGATGTCACCAAAAACTCGAAATATCATTTCATCTGGTTCACCCTCCAAAAGGGAATGATATGCATCCATGTAAAGGATGAGCTTCTTGTCGGAACTGCTTGCTTTCTCATGCAGGGCCTTACTTACAGATGGATCAGTTACTTTATCAGCCTCTCCATGTAGGATTAATAGTGGAAGAGAGACCTGTAATGATAATCATTATAAGTAACCTAATAAAGTTACAATTCTAGATGCTGCTGGTGCTAAACTATACTGAAATCAACTGACTTTTCAGGGCGAGCACGATTTCTGAATATAAACTCACAGCAAATTCTTCATCAGATTACAAGAAATAAATCACAACCTGAACCTCACAAAACAAATGCTGAACCATATAGATTTCCAAAAACTGAATATGAAAAAAAGGTTTATAAGAAAACACGTCATCGGTGGGGTTATGATGTATGTCTTCTGCCACTTTATATCACTAGTCCTGAAGCACGAGAGATGTAGGTCATATCTGATGCATATAAAAATCATTTTTATCCTTTGGATTATAACTCAATCCAACTGTACTGGGTTGAAGTTACAAATTCAGATAAACCCAAACATCAGTGAATTAAGCTGATAAGAATTACCATCTAGTTCTATAAATGCCTCAACTGTTCACGGCCTCAAAGAACAAAGAAAAAGTATCAGAAAATACACAGCAAGACAACACATATTAAGGGAAAAAGGTGCATGCTGAATATACTGGACAGAATTTAATGCAATCAAAGAAATTTTTGAGCTTAGTCCAGTGGATTCAGAATATGACTGTAATAAAAGAGAAGCCATGGAATTGGCATACCTCTTCCAGTTGACGTTCTATCTCTTCAGTTGTACGGAGCATTTCCACAGCAGTCTGCAGGCGTGGTTTATCCTTGTAAGCAATAACATTATATGCTGTCTGCATTCAGGAAAAGGGCAATTTTAAAGCCACAATTTAAAAAAGAAGACTAAAAGAAATGGCACATGAAATCACGACATAAAGGACACCACACATCTTATAAACATAAGATCTTCCACAATGGCTTGAAAGTTTTCATGTTGTCATGATGTCTAGGAAAGAAAACAAGGTTTATGAATTTTCCCAGAACATCATTGCTTTTAAATACTTTAAATTATTTAGAGAAAGAAAAGAGAGAAACCATTTCTCTTTTCTTCAAGTCTTTAAATGCTGCCTCGGCCAGGTTCTTTTGCGGAACTAATTTTTTCGTTGGAAGGAACTTAGCCACACGAATCAGGATTCGTTTTAATGGCCAAGGTGGAACCATGTCATCTGCAATCTACAAAAAAAAAAAAGAGAAAATACACTGTTCTGTTAAAAGAAGGCAAAAACCAAAGAAAAACATTGTTGCTAACACAGTCAAGTTGCAGAATTTACTTTGCACATTGGTGCAACAAGTATTGCGCCATTCCATGCACTAGGTTGTTTTAGATGAACCTTCAATGCTACAGCTCCACCCAGGGACTGTCCAAAGAGAAAGCTTGGAATAGTATGGAATTCAGGGTTCTCTGCAGTACAAATCGACTTATGTAAATATCAAAAATTAAACTGAGATTGGCATTTTGGTTATGTTATTGTTCAAAGAATAGACACACATTAAACACAACAGATTGTGTACAGATCTTTTAGTCTCTCTCACTTGATTATAAGTTTGGATGAAAAAGATGAAGAAAAAACTTCATCCCCAGCCAAGAGGTATAATTATTGACCGAAGATACAAACTAGAAAGAATAAGTAGCTCAAAAGAGGTACAGTCCGTCAAGAGAAAAACTTCCCTTGAAAATTTGTTTCCACATCACTTTGCTTCTTTTATTTTTGGGGTTATATATATATATATATATATATACACATATACATATATATATATATATATATACAGTCCCCTTCTATTGAGGGATCCCTCAAATAATTTTATTTGAGGGACACCCTTTAGGGTACCCTATGAATTTTTTTCCAACGATCCAAACCATCTTATACATTCATAGATCATCCTTGCAAAAAATTAGACAAAATCGGAAACCGTTTCGACATCCAATTGTATCCTACAAAATCAATGAACACGGTGCTTCAAGCAAGTACTAAAATTTCAATAATTCAATTGAGTGGTCAAATGATATCGGATTCAAGTGATTTTTTATAAAGATGATCTTTAAATGAATATCTACAAAATAGACAGTTTGGATTGGTGAAAAACAATGCAGAGTGGGTCCTACAAGGGGTGTCCCTCAAATAAGCTTATTTGAGGGATCCCTCAACCGAAGCTCACTGTGTGTCTATACATATATATATATATATATATATCAGAGGGCTAAATGATTTCGCTTATCAATTAGAAAAGAAATGAAATGTTAACACCCCAGCAAAGTTGCTTCATCTGGTCACTAGAAGGATTCATAAATGACTTGGAAAATTTGGTTGGCTCACTTTGGGGAACTTTCCATCAAAAACAAGATTATGGTGGAATCTTTGTCTTAACTCTTTGGAAAGAATATAGTCACATAAACACAATACTCCACTCATCCTCTGATAGAGAAAACTGCAGATGGTATCTGTCATCAACAGTTCATCACCTATAGTAGTTGACAGTCTTTTGGTTGCTACAACCCAGTTCTCTCAATCCCAACATCACTGCAAAAGGGAGCACTTTCCATTACGGATACTCTCCTTCTAAAGTTCTATTTCCTGTCACTGTTATGTCAAGATATCTATTCTCCTACAAGTAACCAAGTGACAATTGCATTATTCATTGGATCCTCATCAATCCAACTTCCTTTCCAATTCACAATAAAGCACAGATCGACCAATATATGATAGGAACTTCAAAGTACGTTTTGGATCTTCTTATGGGACAGGATGCTACAATTATAGGCTTTTATATTCCAATTGAGCGAAACCATTTATGGAAGAGAGGATCTTCTTTTATGGAACAGTGATGGTAGGATGATAACCTTTATACTACTTTGAGCCAAAAGCTGGGTCTAATTAACAATCCACCCCAGGAGAAACTTGCAAGTAGGAGGAAGGCAAGATGAAACCTAAACACTAGGTCCCTCATAAAATTCCAAAAGCGGACAAGCATCAGGAAACTGAGGTTTCTTATGACCAGTGAGAGGCAATGAAGAGGACCTCCTTGCCTCAATCTTCTATAACATTGCTAAAGGAAAGCAAGCAGAGACTAAAAAATATAGATTAAAAAGAGGCCATAGGTTCTACTTCTAGAAAGTTTACAAATTGTTTCCAACTCTGCCTTGTCTAACTAGGATATGATTATCACATTACTGTCCCAAATATTGGTGGTAAGGTTGACAAGATGGCCACAGGGTAAAAATAATACTAAGACTTCATTTGGCACTTAGATTTTTCCGGTTCATGCTTCTCATCTGCCAACCCAGTGGTCGTTTGATGCACCAAGATGGTTGGCCAGCTGACTCAATGACTGCACAAAGATGCAATCCGCCTCCTGTCTAAATATCCTAATCCTCACCTTCTGCTCAACAATCCTCACATTCGAAAGTTCTAACAGGAAGGTTAATAACTATGCTAGCATACCTTTGACTTTGGAGTAATGCTCAATGACAGCATCTACAAGAATGTCAAAGCTGGGAATATGGCAATGAAGGCCTTCTGAAAGACCAAATCCAGGGTAATCCATTGCGAAAACTCCATATCCGTATGACGCCAACTTCCTTGCAATTCCTGCAGAAATTATGAAATTATTAGGTTCCACTACAGTGCATGACTAACAACGCAATTTGGTCAACACTATTCTCTTATGACAGGTTCCATGCCTTCAAAGAAAAAAGTGCAAGTATCTCCGTAACCATGACAGTAACACACTATTGCTTTGGGGCGAGATGCCTCTGGAAGCCAACTCTTGCAGAAGATCTCCAATCCCCTGGAGTTTACCTCATATGACTGCACAATAGAATTTGCCAAGACCATGTTCATATTAAAAGTAGTGAGCAGAAACTTTGGAAATCTAACGAGCGAGCCCCAATGCTTATGAAAGACTTAACCTAGCATGATACATGACAGCTAATTTTGCAGAAACAATACCGCTTACAAGTATAGTTAAAAATGGCCACAACTGAATTAAGAGGAGAATTGTTTGTAACTCTCAAGCTGCCCATGGGTATAGAATAGATCAATGTATGACTGATCAACAAACCTTCTCATACTGGACCTGGTGAGAAAATACTGCATAGTCTAATTTTATCTGTGTTAGAGTTCATCCACGTGTCAGTCCTCAATTACCACACGTGCTCCCACGTCACCTAATATAAGTTTTTTCACATGTTTGACTACGCCAGACATGAGGGGGCATGTCTAGAGCATACATCCCACATTAGGAATGTCAATCTTTGAACCATAGTATACAAGATCTTGGTATCTACCCATTATGAACTGGTTTTGGGTTGGATGCTAGAATACTATCTTGAACCAATATAAGACAGATGAGAAACAATATTTTGCAGATAAGAATGGCGTACAGGTTTGCACAAAATATTAAAAATTAAAATACAAAGAAATGACACACACACACACACACAGACAAACACACAGCATAGGCATATAATTCCTTAACTGGCATATCACTCCACTGCATTTCTCGCACACAAAAGCCGTTTGTACCAATAAAAATCAAAATTTAATTTGATTGCTGTAATAAAGAGTTTTTACCTCCTCCATTTTCAATCCATCAGTGGGTGTCTGCAACACAAACAAACATAAAACAATAAATATTACTGAGAAAATATTCCAAGAGTGTAATTAAAAGGCAGCAAGAATGAATATTATATAACATCTCGAACTACAATCTCAGAAAGATGGCCAAAAACCAAAGAAAAATAGTATGCATAGCCAATTTGAGTATATGTTTGTGGCTGTGTGGACTGTAAAAATGAATAAAATCAGTTCAGAGGCAAATCTTTTAAACCAAAAAAAAGTTATGTCAATGAAAATTCAATGTGAAAAAATAGTTCATTCCTCAACTAACCACCGATTCCCATTAACCCATTAAAAAGTTTCAGTGCCAATCATCATCAGCCCACTACAAAACCCAATTGCAATCTCTCAAATTACAACTCGCTGGAACCATAAACAACCCAAAAGTTTACTTTCCCAAAAACAAAAAATTCATATTCAAATGGAACATATGAAAACAATACCTTGAACAAAATATGGTCAATCCCCAGCTGAATTTCCTTGAAGGCCTCACGAGCCCGCCTTCTGGCAGGAGCTTCATCCATTTTAGCATCCAGAAGCTTCTGCAATTTGTCATCAACACCTTGCAGCCTCTTTTTGGGCGCCATTGCTTCTATGCTCTTTTTTCTCTTTGTTAGGAAACAAAACTTGGCTCTCAACTGCTCTGAAACGTTTCGAACAGAGTTTCTTTTAAAGATGAAAAACAAAAAAGACAGAAGACCAAAAAGACCAATATCAGAAGGAGATATTGTTCTAAGCTAACTCAAGTACCGTCGAGTGGAAAAGGGTGGCGCAGGCTTTGCCAGTTTCAAAGCCATGTTGGTTCTGTTTTTCGGAATCAAAGAATAAAATAAAGAAAGATAAATAAATAGTGCGCCCGAAAAGAAAGCCTAACCAAATGAGAATCTGACTTAGCAAAATATAATAAAAAAATAAAAGAGCGCGTGTTGGCTGCGGAGTTGAAGATGCGATCTGATTGGGAGTGCTTTATCTGAAATCTTCAACAATAAATAATAAATAATAAATAATGGGACCAAATTGGCCGTTTTATTATCAGTGCGAAGGTTTGGTACGTCAGATTGTAATTTTCAAAGGCGTCGACCATTTGGTCTAAGCACGAGTAATTGACTTCCACCAAAAAACAAAGTACGAGTAATTGACAATTTGAGATATACAAATGAAACGTCTCGTTAACAATAACACGTTATGTTATGTGGTATACTTTTCTTTTTCTTTTTTTTCTTTTTGTTGTTAAGACAAAAACGTTAATTGTATTCATAAATTATGTATAAAGACCATCAGACGCAAAGGCAAATACAAATGCTCACAAATGGGTAATCCAAATATAAAAGTATAGCAAACAAATAGGACTAATCCAAATATAGATCACAAAATACCAGAGAAATTTCGACATAAAAGGCCCAGATATAGGCCACGTGGGGTTACGTGGTATCCAGTTAAAGAAGAAAAGGAAAAAAAATTCTAGATGCCTTGTTTGGTGGGTTGGTGTTAAAAATGAATGTTGATAAGATAAAGGATAATCTCACCGTAATTATATTATGTGCATTTTTGTAAGATAATCTACCAAAAAGGTGAGATACATAATCCCATTTCTCCAATCCTCTAATCGTAAACCCAAGATGTGGGAGCTAATAAATGATATTTATCCTTTCCAATCTAATGCAATACAATCCACAATCTACTCTTAGTCCCTAAAATGGCTAGATTTCTGGAACAACAATAACACATGTTACCTATTTGTATCCTTTTTTCTTTTTCTTTTTTATCGGGTCTATTTATGTCCTCTAAGGACACAATCAAGTCCTCTATCAGACTGTCAACTTCTTGTATTGTTGTATTATCTATTTTATCTAATATGGGCAAGACTTAGGGGGGTGTATTTAATTGGGATTTTAAAAGACTATTTTGAGATAAATAAGTCTTGTGGTATTCAATTAAGATTTTTAAATAATCTAAAAAGTCTTGGGGTATTCCATTAAGACTATTAGGATTTTTTTAAAATGGTTACTAAATCTGGTGGTATTCAATCAAAACTTTAAACAAGTAACAAAAAGTCTTATGGTATTCAAAAATTTGCAAATTTTGAAGGATTTTTTAAAATAAGGAATGTGTGAGACTTTTTACTAGTGAGAGATATAAATACCAAACCCTATCTCAAATCCCACCTTAACCCATCAGATTTTCACGTGGGACTTTTTTTATTCATTCCTTCCTCACCTGGACCTCCACCCAAGCAGTTGTGCACTGGCCCTGAAGACCAAACCACCAATACCTAGAGCTACTTGCTGTTGGGTGTAAGCAACGACCTTCCTTCCATCCCCATCTCCCTCTCTGTTGCATAATAAAATCTTGTGAATTCTCCATCACCTTCAACCCCCCAATTCACTAATAAAAATCTCAACTTTGTTCTCTGATTTTTCTGTGGTGGGGCAGTGGGGCGGTGGGCTGACGAGATAGAAGACTTGGAGGGCACATAGAGAGTTTTTTTTTCTGTTTTTTTTTCTTCCTCTGATTCTAAATTCACCAATAAAAATCTCAACTTTGTTCGATGACATGTTTGATTCTAGCTATATTGATTCTCCGTCATGCACATAAATAAGAAGTGGGTTTGTTGCCAATGTGTATATGGGAAGATCTTTGGTTAGTTTTATGGTAGATTTAGTGAGATACAGACTGCCTATAGTGCGTTTGATGAAATGCCTGTGATGTGAAAAATGTGGTGTCGTGGGGTTTAACAACTGTACTTGATGTTAACAAAAGTGACTCAAATGGAGTTGTCTTGGGCAGGCTTCATGAGGATTGTGGAGAGCTCCTTTCTGGTTATCAGAAGGCTTGACCATGTGCCAAGGTGCTGTAATGAAGTAGCCCACAAACTTGCAAGATATGCTTTGACATGTGGTCAAGATTATGTTTGGGTCGAGGAACCCCCTGTTTTGTTTCATGATATTTTGTTTCAATATTGTGCCCCTATTTGAGTTTCAATGAAATTTCATCTTTTATCAACAACAAAAAATAGATTTTGATACAAAAAAATGATTTTGACAGAGGTGAGAACCAAAAGCGAGAGAGTAATGTGGTGGCTGCGGTAGGGTAGGTTGCTAAGAGCAAAGGTTCGCTTTGTGGGTGTCGGGGTGGGGAAGAGATAGAAACAATGTTAACGTTTCATTTTTAATAAGGGTCTATTGTTTCTAAAAAAATCTTATGTCGACCCGAAAGAAATCTATGTGGTCCTTTCAAATCTTATAAATCCTGTAATTGAAATCTTTAAAATTCATAAGTAAAAATCTATTAAAAAAATCCTATAAGTAACTATATTCTGCTTAAATCCGCAAGACTTTTTTTATTCTAAATAGTCTTTTAAAATCTCAATTGAATAGACCCTCCTTAGTCAAACACGCTCCAGAAGTTGTAATATAATAATAATATGTTTACTCTTTTTTTTTAAGAAGAAAAAATTCATTAATATTCCAAGAACATTACAATAGGACCTGCACGTAAAACGCAACCTCATTAAAACCTTTCAAGTAAAACTACATGGAAAACCCTAGGGAGGAAAAAGAGTACCACACATGCATTAGACTACATGAGAGCCAATGAAGAAAGACCAAATGAAATAATATAGAGCACCACTACAAACTCAGTAAGAACATCCACCACAATGTAAAATTGTCAAAGAAAAACTTCTATGCACGCATAGTTCTTTGTACAATACCGAAAATGTGTCGTGAGTGTCCAAAACAGCAAGTAGAAGCACCAAACGTTATCTTCCCAAATCCAGACAAAACAAAGCACAACTTCAAGCCCATCAAAGAGCATCTCATCACAATCTAGTCCTGTTAAAGAAAAACTCATATGCACGCATAGTTCTTTATACAGGCCATAATAATGGGAGTCAAAACGGAGCCAGAGCCGAAGCACCAAAACCATCTCGTTATCTCCTAATCCAAACCCCTAATTGACAGGCAGGGGGATCAAGATTGGCCATTTAGCATGATGAACTTTCAATAGAAGATCATCAGAATAGGAACGTTTATCGGATGCCAAGCCCGCAAATGTTCCAACAACCACATCAGGAAGAATGATTTAACATATGTTTACTTATTTGAAATGGGGAAAATCATGAAACAAAAAGGATAAAAATAGATGAGAGAAGGAATGAGTATAGGATCAACTAATCTCCCACATAATCAATCTCATTCTTGTTTTCTCACGTATTAAATTATGAATTGTAATATGAAATGTATACACTTTTTATTTTGTATATGTTAGTAAATCCAATAGAAGTCAACAATTAGAATTTGAGCACCCATATACTAGTAAACGCAGTAAAAGTTATAAATTATAATAATTCCAATTATAGTAAGGAAATATGTCCTATGTGGTTTGTTTTAATTTTTTAATTTTTTAATTTTTTAATTTTTTAATTTGTCTTTTATATATTTTTTAGTTTTATGTTATTTTATTTTAGAAACTCATTCTATTAAAAAATAAGAACTTTTTTTATTAATTTTTCAGTCTATGTGGATGCCACATCAACAAAAAAAAAAGGGACCCAATTTTTCCACGTTAGCAGTTAACAGAATTTTTAACGGTTTTTCTAACGAAGGGTGTCTTTCGAAAGGTTTCGTGAAGTTTGTGTACTTGTCAAACCAGTCAATAAATGTTGGGTATGATTTTTTAATTTCCCCCATATATAGTTTGGCGGGTTTACTGTAGTTAAATGTTGAAATGGTCCCTGAAAATGGAATATATATATATATATATATTTTAAATTTCACCTTCCCCAATGTCATGCACACACCTCAACCACCTCCCAAACCCAGCCACCCTCACCACCATTCCAACCCCACCTAAACCACAACAACTCTCTCTCTCTCTCTCTCTGACAAATCACGAAGATCTTTATAGCCGGTCACCGTAACCTTGATGGCTTTATCGCCAATTGATCATCCTTGCTGTAGCAAAAATCGACGACATTTAGGCCAATGGATTGGAGAGGAGAGAGAGATGAAGGGTAGAGTATGAGAAAATCTAAAACATAAGAGAGAAGAAAAATTACAGCAAGAAAAGAGTAGGCATCAATTCGACTAAGAACCCTTTTTTTTTCCCTACAGGAATCGAGACCATTAGAGGTTGAGGTTGTGTGGGTTTTAATCATTTTAGCATTATTATTATTTGAGTTTAAATCTTTATAATTAATTACATATTTTTAAATTAATTTTAAATGTCCTTTTTTTAGGTTTTAACATAATTTTGACAGAAATGATCAAATTTGTTAACATATACAAACATAGGGACTAAATTGGCCAAATTAATAACACGGGGACTAGATTGACCGATAAGGTAAAGCACAAGGATCATTTCGACATTTAAGCCAAAAGTAAATGATTAAGTTGACAGAGAGCGTAGTTTGGTCATAGTTAAAACGTTAGGTTTGATGTTGATGAAATTGAAACATCGTGGCCTACTTCGATAATGACCCCAAACATGTAAGGAGTAAAATGTGGTTAACGCAAATTAGAATTAAGGAAAAAGAGACAAAAATTTGACTCTCTTTCCAGTTAGAGCATCCACAGTGGGGGGTGTAAATTCGGAAGTGTAAAGTCACTTTTACACCTCTGGGGTGTAAATATGTTTTTTGCTCCAGTGAGATGGTGTAAATTCAGGGGTGTAGCTGTGGGTCTCAGCTTTTTATGTTGACTTTTCTTCATTTTTTTTCTCTTTTCTCGGGTGGGTTTGGCAGTCCAAGGGATATAAAAATAAATGCAAATATACATTTTATTTTACATCCTCATAATGGTGATGTATATTTACATCCATTTATATCTCATAATTGGAGATGATTTCGGTAACTTGGGTGTATATTTAACATACACCCCATATACACCCCAGTGTGAATGCTCTTACAAATATGTGAAACCAAAATCCATTTTCAGTGTTCACAACAAATTCACGCGGATTCAGATTAAGTATCA
>CM031919.1:22077889-22380153 GCA_018703695.1 Prunus fruticosa | reverse complement strand
CTTTTAGAGTTTTGTTTCTCCTTTGGAATCTCCATTCCGTTGTGGGGTGCCCTGATTAGTATACTCTGCAATAATTCCTCTGTTGTAGGAAATTAGCAAGGAAACGAGGATTTTTCCCACTTCCATCAAACCTTCCATAATACTCCTCCTCTCTGCGAGACTTTAAACTACTTCTGATCTTTAGGTCCAACCTGTTTTTTTACCTCCTTTAGTATAGATTTTAAACATGTCCAAAGCACTTGGATTTCCTCAATAATAAAAACATGTCCATATTGTAGAGTAATTATCTGGAAAGGTTATAAAATAGTTGAACCCTTCATGAGTTGGAGTTGGAAAAGGCCCGACAAATGTCTGTGATTAGTTCTAGGAATCCTTTGCTCCCTATTGCTCCTTTCTTCCTTAAAATTGGTTAATTTTCCTTTTACACATTCAATGCATACTTCTTCTGTGTTATGATTCAATGGTGGACTACTGAATTCTTTGCATAGGATTTAATTCTTTCCTTTTGAAACTTTGTGTATGGGAGTCCTCATGTGATAGAGTGTATGAGGCTTCTTTATTTGTTTGAGTTCAAAAGACAAGTTAACTTCCAAGGTTGTTTTGCAATGTAATTCAAAACATGCCATCAACAAGACTTGCTTTTCCAACTTAATTCTTTTATTTCTGGAAAATAGAACAACCAAAATCATCAAAGTTCCAAGTGAAGCTTTGACTTTACAAGCCTAGCAACTAAGATTAGGTTCTTCCTCATAGTAGGTACATAAACCGCATCTTCTAATTCCAAAACAAAACCAAAAACTAATTCAATCTGAACTACTCCAGAAAACCAACTTGAACTTTCTTTCATTGCCCAATTAAGATTTTTACTTCATCCCTTGCTTGGTAGCCTCTTCCTTATGAACCCTTGCAATAATTAGTCACATGAATAGATGCTTCACTATTTAAACCACCATGAATCACATGAAAAATCAACTAAATTTATTCAAAACAAACCAGGGTCTACGTAATGTTACCTTTAGTCTTCTGTTTGTTCAACCAATTCTGTACCTCTTACATTCCTTCTTCATATGTCCATTTGGGATAAAAAACATTTGAGATTTCAACGGCTTGAGAGGCTTGAACTTATCCTTTCTCTTTCACCCTACTAGTTTTAAGTCTTTTTTGTTCCACTTGTGCTGCTTTGCTGAATCATATTTACTACCTTAGTTCCCTTTCTCTTATCTAGATATGCTCTCGGATTTCGACACTTATGGTGATGAGTTTATTGAGTGTCCAACTTTCTTTGAGCTATATATGTATTTCAAGAGATTAGAACTCTTTAGGTAGCGAGTTCAATGCAAAGTGCACCATCATATCTTCATCTACTGGCCATTTTCAGCTCTTGTAGTTTGCTCAAACGTTGATCATATTCATGATATGAGCCCTCACACACCCTTGCCCATCATACTTCATGCCAGTTCTAGCCTGTTTAGGAGTGAGCTTTTGGTAGACTCTCCAGAACTTTGAACCTTCTACTGAACTCATAGACTCCTTTGGGTTTCAGCTTTTGGCAATATTGCCTTTGACAGAAGTATGTCACAGACCTCTGCACTATGACTGGTCATCCTTAGCCTTTTCCCATTTGATAATCCACAACTTGACTTTGGAGAAGCATTAGTGGGAGGTGCTTGAAGAGGAGTTTCCTTGAGGACATAGTCAAAATCCAATAATCCTAGAGATATAGCCTGAGGTCTTGCTTTCCACTTGCAGAGTTCTGTTTCAGTCCAAAGTTTCGATGGAATGATAGCTTGAGGTATTCACTGGAAATCATAATTAAAGAAATAAAACTGTCCCAAAATGATATTCAAACATTATTAATTTTATATCTTTGGACCATGTAATCAAACATGTTTCCAAAACACAGGATTATTATAGATTTACATAACACACCTGCACAAGAAACTTCAATCTTTGCAATTAAAGCTTTGTTTTTGGTCTGTGTGAAACCTTTATCTATGTTTTTCCACTCACGGCTTACATCAATTCATACTCTTCCCGCCTTTGGATCGAGAAGAATATAAAAGGCTATGAACTTGCTCATGCAACTTTAGATCAATCTATCTATTTAACAAGTATGGCTAAAACTCAGGCCTCATGCTCACCTAACTAATGCACCCTGATTTTAACCTTTAGATCAATAGCTTTCAAACATGATCCAGATGATACTTTATACTTAATACTCATACTTTATCAAATAAAATATGCAATTTGTAATCTAGATGCTCATAAGACTCATTTATCAAAATATATGCAAGATTTTTAAACAATACAGATTCTTTACTGAAAAAATTTTAAATTGAGGATAATAGTTTAACAATTAAAATAAAATCTTAGTGCTGATACCACATGTAAGTTCCTTCTTGTCTTTATCTTAAAATATGAACCTTGGTTCTAAACATGATATATTAGAATCAAGATAGGAAACTTCTTCTGTGGATGCAGGCCCTCTGTATCTCTTTACTCAGATGGGGTGAGATTGCTTTTGAGTGAGTAATCAAAAAAAAACTAGGAAAAGTGGAACTATGATTCATATGCATTTGGTTCAGGTATTTTGCCCATCGAGAGAAAAACTGTTGACTTTCCTGATTGCATTAGAATTAAGTGTTTCAATCCATATGTGATTAGTAGTTTAAGCTTCAAGTTTTCCAATTAGTATTGCACTTTAACTAGAATTAAGACCGTCTCTAATTCTGATTCTTGATGAACACTAAAGCTGGAACTCATGTGATTAGAAGACCATCTCAAAGTGGATTAAGACGATGTAAATGTTCTACAAGAACGTGTCTCCCGTTAGTTAGAGTGAGAAGTAGTGGCGAGGGAGGCTGGGAAGAAATAAACAAAGAGAGAAGAAAGGATAAAAAATAGGGCTTGGGCCCAAAAAAGAAGGAAAATAATAAAGAAAGAGAAGTGGGGGAATATTAATAAATAAAAAGAAAAAGAGAATAGAAAAGAATAAATAAATAAAAGAAGATGGATCTATCTTCTAGTCAGTCTCTTCTTTTTTCTTTTTCCTTTCTTTTTTCTACCCACTTTTGTAGTTATATTTATTTCCTTGTTGTTGGCAATGGTATATTTGATTTAAACCATTTATAATCATAAGTTATCTTTTATCATGTTATATCACAATTGGAACCAAAAATAGAGAATTTGAAAGAGAAACAATAGATAAGAAAAAGAAAAACTCTCTAAATATTTTTTTGAAACATTCACACTATGTACCTTGGGTTATCTATCTGATCCAGCACTACGCACATGCACTCAAATAATTTAAGATGACTTCCACTTGTCGTGCTGCCATGAGGATCATGATGCAGCCAATGACTACGTATCAACTGTCACGTGCCCAACATACTTAATATTTGTTTTATAAGATTCAGAAATCAATTTCTGTCGTGGTAGCCACTAGCTACTATTCATTTTTGCATTCCAATGCCTACATTTTGTTCTTACACACTTTAGAGTAATAATGCTATTCACAATCGCTCAAAGGCGATTGTGGTCGAACTTGCTATACACGTGTCATGGCTAACTTGCTCAAGTTAGCTATTAAAATAGTACACAATATTACTATCATTTGCAGACAACTGGCAGCATCGGACACACACACGCATGTCGGTACATTCTTCTCAGACTCGTTACCAATTTTATCCTCATAGGCTTTGTTGCTTTTTTTTTTGTCGAAGGCTTATTGTTTGCGGGCTCCACATGACTCCCTCACTTTTGTTTTGTATGACTTTACTCTCGGATTCTTACTGGAGAAGAAAGAAAAGTTGGAGAGGGATGAGAAATAAAAATTGCTGCAGACAAAGGGCGTCATATTATTGCTTGTGAGAGAATACAAATTCTTTGTCATCAGGTAATCTTCTTTTTCTTTTATATGTATGTATTACCAAATTTGTTAAGGTAATTTTATTTTTGGATATTATTATATAATGACTTTAATCAATTAGTTGTTCTTTGATAAATATTTTTTTTCCCTATATTGATGTAGGTGACAATGAGCCTAATATATTGATCTAACAAAAATGCTTGAAGAGTGTGATAAGGATGTTGATGTATATGTGGATGAAGAGTTTAATAGATATTGAAGAGGTGTTGATGAAAAAGAAGATATTAAAACCTTAATTTGGCATGGGAATTTGTTTTCACATGAAAGAGGTTAGAAAATCTTCTTATTTGACGTATGCAAAATTGATAGGATTTGGTGTAAAACAAGTACGATTTTTGCTGCAATGGCCAAACAACATGGGGATATGAAAGTATTGGATTTACGGAAAGGATGTCCAAATCTTCTTGATAAAGATAGGCGTTAAGAATTAGCATCAGGGGATGCTAAAGCTATGCTTGAGCATTTTATGCATATGCAAGAAGAGAATCCTAATTTCTTTTATGTGTTGTGTACATTCAGCTGCACCAAAATGGGTTCAACTGCATCCTCAACTTGTGATACTCGCAAGTGCACGAGCCGTTCGGTAGTATAGCATATGTAAGTGCGAGGTCGATTCCACAGGATTGGTGATTGAATGATCCAATTCATTTTCCTACACAAAACAAAAATGAAAACAAAAGAAGCAAAAAGGTTTTGTACACATTTGAGAACTTGAGAATTTGGAAGAGAAGGTGTTTGGGAAGCTTTGAGGATGTTTGAAAGAGAAGAGAGATGTGTTTGAGAACTTGGAGAATGTTAAAGAGAATGGAGAAGTGTTTGAGAACATTGAGAATTTGATGAAGGAAGGAAGAAGTGTTTGAAGAAATTTAGAAGAAAGAGAGGCATGGAGACTTTGGGAAGAAAATGTGTTTGAGAGCTTCGTGGAATTTTGGAAGAGGAAGGAAATGTGTTTGAGAAATTGGAGAATGTTTGAAAGAGAATAGAGAAGTGTTTAGGAAGTGTTTGAGAAGGGAGAAGAAAGTGTTTGAAGAATTTAGAAGAAGAGAAAAGAAAAATGCTTGAGATTTATAGTACTAGGATCTTGTTACAACAATTGAGAAGTACAAATGGAAACTAAGAGAATTTGAGGGAGAGAGAGGGAAGGGAGCTCTAGAGAAGTGTTTGAGAGCTCCCCCCTTATGGTGTGATTACAAGCTTAGAGAACTTCCCTATTTATAGGCCCAGGGGAAGTGAAAATCTGAATTATACAATAGAGTTCACTAACCACACTCACTTCACCAACTTACAACACTTAATTCACCTAACACACTATTGCATTTGAAAACAATTCTTCTTGTCATTAAGCTTAGTGTTGCATCATCCACTTCAACTTCAATTAATTCATTTGGCTGCTGTAAAATTCCACTCAAAAATAGGTATTGAATATGATTCACCAAACTTTCCCACAATCAACAACACTTCATCATGCATATGTCATGCATGACAATGCATTGCAGCCAGCTTGTGGGCTCGTTTTCGGGCTTGTGGCAACAATCTGAAAAATCTTTGTCTTATCTTTCCCAAGCATATGCATCCCAACTCAAAAAAAAATTGGGAAGGCCTTCAAATGTGATTTTTGGCCCAGGAACGAGATGCTGCCGAATTTGACCTTAAGTTGCCAAAACATGTATAACTTTCTCTAGAAGACTCGGAATCATGAACCGTAAAATTCTACAGAAAATAGACTTCCGTAGATTTCCAATGATGTATGGCTCATTATCTGGTTCTTCTTGAGTAAGTACAGTCTAATCCGTGAAGTTGACTAATCTGCAGACACCGTTTTGAGCAAATTTGTCTCCAAAATGCAATTAGTGAGTCTCAAGCTTATAATACTGAAACAAGCACAAAACTTATTAAAAGCACAAGTTTAACTCAAAAACATAACCAAATCATAAGTTAGAGGGATACAAAATGATATGTAATTATGCACCGATCATTATGCAATGGATTTAGATGAAAACCAACGTCTGAAAAATGTTTTTTGGGTTGATGCAAAAGGTCGTGAAGATTACAAGATTTTCGGAGATGTCGTTTCATTTGATACTACATATATCACAAATAAATACAAGATGCCATTTGCTCCTTTTATTGGTGTGAATAACCATCTTCAATCTATACTACTTGGATGTGCATTTGCTTGCAGATGAGACTACATCAACATTTGTTTGGTTAATGCAAACATGGATTAGAGCAATGGGTGGAAAACCTCCAACAGCTATACTAACTGATCAAGACAAAGCCATGAAATCGGCTATTGCAAAGGTATTTCCAAACTCACGACATCGCTTTTGTCTATGGCACATATTGAAAAAAGTCTTTTATTGGTGTGAATAACCATCTTCAATCTATACTACTTGGATGTGCATTGCTTGCAGATGAGACTACATCAACATTTGTTTGGTTAATGCAAACATGGATTAGAGCAATGGGTGGAAAACCTCCAACAGCTATACTAACTGATCAAGACAAAGCCATGAAATCGGCTATTGCAAAGGTATTTCCAAACTCACGACATCGCTTTTGTCTATGGCACATATTGAAATAAGTCCCCGAAAAGCTTAGTCATGTTATTAAAAAACATGAAGATTTTATTAGAGTATTCAATAGATGTGTTAAATATTCATGGACATGTGAAGATTTTGAGAGAAGATGGTGGGATTTGATGGAAAGATTTGAGCTTCATAAAGATGAATGGCTTGCATCTTTATTTGAAGATCGTTTACTTTGGGTGCCCGCTTATATGAGAGACACATTTTTTGCTGGAATGTCTACAACTCAACGTTCTGAAAGTATAAACTCTTTTTTTGATAAATATGTGAATAAGAAAACAGCTTTAAAAGAGTTTGTTGAACAATATAAGGTGGCTTTACAAGATAGGTATGAAAAAGAAGCTCAGGCAAATTTTAATACAAGGCATAAAGAGCCCGCTTTGAAGTCTCCATCACCTTTTGAAAAACAAATGTCCATAGTTTACACACATGAAGTTCTTAAGAAGTTTCAAGTTGAGGTTTTAGGAGTTGGAGGATGTTATGCTCTAAAAGAAAGTGAAGACAATATGAGTAAGACTTTTAAAGTTCAAGACTTTGAGAAAAAATATGAGTTCATGGTAGTATGGGATGCAAGAAAGTATGAGATTTATTGTTTTTGTCATCTATTTGAATACATGGGATTTCTTTGTAGACATGCTATGTCTCTACTCCAATCTTTGGGAATTTTTCACATCCCATCTCACTATATATTGGAGCGGTGGACTAAAAGTGTGAAGAACATATATACCATAAACCATATCCCAGAAAACCTTAAGTCCAAGAAACAACGTTTTGATGAATTGTTTCAAGAAGCTACCAAGTTGAGTACTGAGGGTCAATATCTCAAGAAAGTTTTGAAATTGCATATCTTGCAATCAAAGAAGCCTTGAAAAAATGTGCAATGGCTAATCAATCTCTCAAAACCCCAGAAAATCTCACGTGTGAACTACATGATGGTGAGAATAAGCATGATAATATGCATGCAATATCAGTGCTTGACCCACAAGTTTCGAAGACAAAAGGAGCTCCTAAGAGAATAAAGTCTGGAATAGAGATAAAATGTACGAGGAAAAAAAAGGTAGTGTAAAGATTTTAACAATGATGATATTTTCTTTTAAGTTCTATTATCATTTGTAATTTTTTGTCATTTTGCATATCAATTACATCTTCATTGTAAATTTTTCAGGTTCACAAAAATATTGGACTGCCTAATAGAATGGAAGGTTCATGCCCAAATGCAGCAAGTGATGGTATTCATTTTCATGTGTGAAATTTGGAGGGGAAGGAGATTTAATCAATTGTCAAATGTAAGGTCTATTTATTTGTAATTGCTATTAATGATTTGGGAGACTGTAAATTAGAGAGTTGTATAGCTCTAAACTGAGTTTTCAGCCAATTTTTGCATTTGCAAAATTAATGATTTGACTTACTTTTCTTTTTCCTCCCTCTGCAACTTTTCTTCTTTCTACAATAAGAATGAGAGAGTAAAGTCTGACAAAAAACAAAAGTGAGGGAGTAAGTAAAAGCAACAAAGCCTTCGACAAAAAAAAAAAACAACAAAGCCTATGAGGGGTAAAATTGGTAACAAGTATAGAGAGAATGTCAGCATGCGTGTTGTGTATCCGATGCTAAGTTGTCTGCAAATGATAGTAATATTTTATACTATTTTAATAGCTAACTTTGAGAGCGCATTAGCCATGACACGTGTATAGCAAGTTCGGCCACAATCGCTTTTGAGCGATTGTGAATAGCATTCCTCTACAATTTATACCTCATTACGATGCTAAAATTAATCTACTTTTCTCTCAAAATATGATGTAAACATCTTTATGATGGGTAATGTTAGAGAGACTATCTATTTGTACCATATTTGTGTACCATATGATGTGACTGTTGAGTTGCTTAGACCTTCTCCCCCTACCCCTACCTCATATCCTACCTCCTCCCAATCTGCTAGAGACAAGAAATCTCATCCGATGTTTCCTCCCTAACGTCGACGATTCCTCCCTTTTTCCCAGGTTTTCATGCTTTTATTTTTATTTTAACCCTTTTTTTTCCTTTTCTTCTTAAGGGAATGAAAATAGATTCAGCAATTAGTTGTTCAACGTTGGTGGTTCAATTGGGTATATATTATATTGGGTTTGATTAAGTGGGAGTGCCTGTCAATCTGGTTCGATGGAGCAATGGTGATTTTGATTGGGTGATGGCGGTGGTTCAAGCTCTCTTGTGGTTGATATTCCAAGCAACCGTGTTTGACGGTTTGTGCCTGTCAATGATTGACAATGGTGGTGTTTAATGGTGTTGGTCGTTGGGTGGTGGTTGTGGTTTGAGTGGGTTTAATTGTCTGTGTTGGTGGTGATGATTTGACTGGTGGAGGTTATGTTTGAAGATGTTGAATTTGTATTTTCATAATTATAACTAGACTTTTGAATTCGTTTTCAGAAATCAAATTTCATAGATTGGGACACAACAGGTGGTTTGTGCAATGATGGAGTGCACTTATAGGTATGCAAAGTAACAGAAAATAGTGGTTAGTTTTTTTGTCGTCGGCAGAATTGGAAACTCCTGTTTTGTTGTGACAGATTAGGAAGAAGATAAGGGAGGAGGAAGGGGGAGGAGTTAGGCGGAGAATCAATTGAAGATAGGGGAAACAAAACTTCTCACGTGCTTGGGTTTCAGTAAAGTGAAGGCTGAAAAAAATAATAAAAATTATAAAATATTAAAAATTCCTTTAATGATGTGACATACCTAACTCAACAGCCACATCAAATAATACATAAATATAGTACAAATAGATGGTATTACCCATTTACTATAGTTGCACTTCAAATTATAAGGCACTAGCAAATCACGAGCGTATTGTACACTCTCATACTGACACTCAAGCTCTCTACTATAATGCAAGTGGCTCACAAAATGCTTTGAATGAATTAGATTGTGTGAATGAGTGATATGTGGCTTTTATATAAAAAGTATGTCTATTCTTGACGAGTCAAAAGTTGTATCGTTTCATTTTAAATTGAACAAACACAGCTTATTATTTTGAACAGTCACACCAATTAAACACCATTTCCATTCAATTCAAGCAATTTTTTCCTTGTCAAGCTACTAACTACAAATAATATGGAGCTTATTATTTCGCAGCATTTTCTTGATCTGCAGTTCAAAAGTCATGCCGAGCAGGATCCTGTCAAGCATCAGTACGTGTTGGGTGATGCCCAGACCCAACAATAGATAACATTATTATTATTATTATTTAAACATCCTTGATTATCGGTAACTGAGAAGTTAATTGGGACTAACCATTACAAAATCACATCTTTGTAATATTATAAAGCTTAAACACAACGCATCGGACAAATGAAGAGTTAGCTAGGTGCTCTAAAAAGAAGATTTTCTTAAGCTTTTTTTAGCATTCTTTGACCAACTTTACGTAATTAATCTAAACAAACAAATATAATCGTATAAAAATACTATAAAAAGTTGGTTTTTTTATTAAGACTATAACTTCTTCTCATTTGTAATGTGGAGCGCTTGCATTCAAAATGAATGAATTTTGTCAATAGGGATATAATTCAGTTAGTTGAGTTTTTTCACCTACATTCATATGGATAGAAGCTCAAAACAGCCAAACACTCAATGAATATTTGTGTGTAAACCCTTATTCTCCAATCGCTTGTACTAAAAAAAAAGAATTTAATACAAATTATTGAGATTAATAAATAATTAAAGGCCCTCTCAAAAGACAAAAAATAATTAAAGGCAAGCACGATGCATTTCCTAGCTAATGGTGCCCCTTAAAATTTATTATAAAAAGAGTGCGTTTGTTGATTCTGTTTTATCAAGTACGACTTTCTGGTAGTTAAAGTTGCAACTGTAGAAGAAGATACTTTGTGAATCCATTCAGCAAAACCCACAAAATCTGCCCCAATTATTATTATTTAATGATTAAATCTGACAGTAAAAAACCCAACCCAGTTTTTTATATTCAAGAACATGGCGTGGGTGCATGTCCTTAGAATGAGTAGCTGCATCATGCTTTCTCCAAAGGCAAATTGAAGGGGAGAGCCTCTTTTAATAAAAATTACTTTACTTTTCGCCCCCCTTTTATCTTTTGTTTTTTTTGTGTTGTGGGTTATGAACTTGTGACTTTAAGCTGGAGTGCTTTAGTGGTTGTACATAGGGCTTGTCAATGGGCCGGATTGGGCTAGTTCGGGTCAAATTTCATGGGTTCGGGTTGGCTCGGGCTGGGCTTTAAAAGGAGAGAGAAAATATCTGGGCTGAGCCGGATCGGGTTTTTTTAGAAAATTCAAAGCCCAAGCCCATCTCATGAGTCGGGCTTGAAAAGCCCATCGGGCCAGGCTAAGCCCAACGGGCCGGGCCGAAATTGGCCTAAAAAATAATAAGTGTAAAAAAAAAAAATTATGCTACAACAAAATTGAAAATTTAAATTTATGTATGCATTTTCATGTTTTTGTATGTAATCACATTTTCACGTTGTCTTGAGCATGTTTCCTTGATATATTTACATAAAACAAAAGAAAATACTCTAATAGATTGGAAAAAACCAATATAAATACTCTAATAGATTTACATAAAACAAAAGAAAATATTAACAACTATAAATTTAAGGATAAAACTTGTATTAATTTTGTGCTTATCATCTGTGATGTGTTAAAGAAAAATATGATTATATTTGGTGGTATGATTATGTTTGGTGATATGATATGTTGTTTGTCTTATTATATATATATATATAATTGTTGTATTAATAAATAACACAAATTAATGTGCTAATCATCCAATTATAAACTAGGAATGAGTAGAATTCAATGGAAACAAACACAATTTTTATAACACGTAACACACAAAAAAAAATTAAAGAGGGAGATTTGTCATTCAAGTGATGTAATCCTAATTCTAAATCCTTATTTATACATAATTATATATGTATGCGGGCCTACGGGCCGGACTTTTGTGGACGGGCCGGGCCGGGCTTTCATGGGCTTAATCGGGCCGGACTTATGGGCCGGACCGGGCTTCAAACACCTAAGCCCAAGCCCAAGCGGGCCGGGCGGGCCCCCGTAAGCCCATGAGCCCGCGGGCCAAATGATGAGGCCTAGTTGTACATATGAGCTCAATGCTAGGAGAAATACTTGCGTATAATGAGGATAACATTATTTTGTTATTTTCGATCAATCATGACATGTCACATGTGATAACTTTTCTATGTGACAATCTGTAATTGATTGAGTATAGCTAAACATTGCTATTCCCGTTTTATACAAATTTTTCTATAATGCTAGGCTGTATTAAGGGTTGAATTTCTTTCTTCATCAATTGTTGCCACATGCCTCTTTACAAAAGCAAAGTTTAATAGTGACACATACAAAGTCATCAAAAGCACCAAAAAAGAAAGAGAAAAAAAAAAAAAAGAAGCCCACGTATCAAATTGTGATTTGCCTATGAGATTGACTTGGTGATTTGCCAGTATGCAGAATATACTTTCACAATGTACATGGGAGGCAACATGCACATATTCTTGAGGAAGTTGTGCATGTGGTTTGCAAGTTCATTTATCTGTTAGTTGTTTATATCATCAAAGAAATGGATCAAAACATGGAGAATGTTAGAATAATATTTTTAAAATTTATGAACAACTATTCAATCCAATAAGATTTTATATAAGCTGTGTATAATTTATTAGAGGAAATTATATAATGCAACAATGATAGGCATGTGGAACAATCTTTGCATATGCAGGAAGACCAGACTAAGAAGTCTTTAATTATTGGTGAAGTTGTAAACTAATCGTTATTCTTCTTAAGGTCAAATAACATCGCCGTAGCTCAAGTTACTAGCTCAACATATGCAACAGGGAAGAATGCTAGGTTAGAATCCGGTACTTCTTAAAGGAGATCATGTCATAAACTAGGCAGAGAAGGAACGTACAAAAATGACGAGATCATTCCTTATAAACTTGGGAAAACGAAGGAACATGCGAGGCCGAAATGTGGTGAGGACGTGCTTTAAGCTTGCATAAAAAGTCAGTGCCTTCTTAATTCGAAATATCAAAGAGCATATATACGTTGCCGACATTGCAACCTGTAATGATGAAAGAACACAAACTAGACAATGCTGTATCAGAAAGTTGCTGAAGATTTAATATCCACAACATTCACGTCGATTATCTTAAAACTTTTCTGGAGACTAGAAAGCATCCATACACCTGTAATAATGATGTTGCTCACAGAATGATTCAAATGGATAAGTTAACTAATGACCAGAAAATCGTGCACAAGTACTTGCAAAGCCAACTGCCACTCCTCATGTTCCTTCAGCGAAATGGACAAAAAGGGAAAAAAAGAAAAAGAAAAAACCATTTCTAATCCTGCATTTGGGGATGTTTGCACATGAAACATGCAAAAGTTGACAAAATAATTGAATAGCGGTTTCAAGTAAAAAAATCAATATATTGTGCATCGTTAACATTCCAAAGCACAAATGCAACGATGATTTAATGTCAATTTCATGAGGTTCAGGTATATGGTAAGAGAGTTTAAGGTATGTACATGTTTCTATTACTAATTCCACCCTCTGTCTGTTCGAAGTGTATGAATGTAAACCTTCAATGCTCAATCAGCCAACAGACATCCGATGACAACCCTCTTATTGCGTCTCTGCACATCCATCCACAATAGGTTCCAAATGCAAAGATTTACCTGGTTGCCTGATTTACAAAAGGGGAAACAGAAGGAATGAATAACAAAAAATCATATAACTGTAGTGACAACCCAACTTAGCAACCAAAACCTATGACAGCTCATTCCCTGCTCCTCTCCACTAGCAGGTCACTTGTAAGATGCTAGCCATCCAATCAGTAAGAGATTGAGTGCATCTCAAGTTAGCCACACTATAAGATGCTAGCCATCCAAATGGAGAGGAGCTTATTCTTAATTACTCCAGTGAAAAGAGTAATAAAGACTGACGCACAAGAATAAGAATAAGAAAAGGTATGAACAAAGTTTGGAATTAGAGAAAACTCATCAAGACCTTTGATTTAATGAGATATATATATGCCCTAAATATTGCACATGGCCCATTAAAAGAATCAAACAATGCTACCTTGTCATTGATCCTTATGTTCCATGCATCGTTTTTGGACCCATATACGGGGTCACCAATGACATAAGGAGGTGGGAGAACAGCATTCTTCAGGAGCGGAACTCTCTCTGGAACAAACTCATCATCACTATCATAATACTGATGTGGCCCAAGAGCTTTGAGTATCATTGCCAATAACAAAGACAGTCCCTGCAAAAGAAGACAAATGAACGGTCAACAGAAAAAGGACAGAAACGACGGAAAGGAATAGCCATGATCTGCAAACCAGAAAGCCCTTCACATTGAGCAATTATTCATCATAGACAATGCTAACAATGAAGTAATAAAATCATAGAACACGGCACTTCTAAAATCTTAAGAAAGCAATTGGGCAAGGAAGCTTGCCTTGAGTCCATTGAAACAAAAGGACTATTTCCAATGAAGGTCAATATATGAACCTAGTGGCAGTGTAAAATTTACATGCGTTTGGGGACTTTGAGGGTCCTTATGGTGATTAAGATTTTGAATAAAGGAGGAATGGAAGGCTTTGGTTTTTATAATTTGAAGGTTTTTTGGCTGATATTGAGTACTTGGACAAACCAATAAGTTTGTTGAAATGAAAGTTTTGTTTATTGGTAGATTATGAGAAGGAAAAAGCTTATATTTTTGCAGAATTTGGTGTTGAAAAAAGGATGAAACCAATGTCTCTGGTTGTAGTGAATTAGCTGATGAACCGTGCAAATCATTCTCCAATGTTTCTGGTAGAAGGTTGGGGACTTGTAGAGTTGACTCTCCAATCTTGTGTCTATAGGCAATATCAAACACTAGAGTCTAGTTCCCAGAGAGAGAGAGAGAGAGATGGGAGGAAATTGTTATCTTATCTTTTATTTTTAAGTTTCAAGTCAATATAGTATAGGGTTCACTAACAACTAAACCTTTGAAAACATTGTACTCGGCACGTAACCTTTTTGATGGCAAATATAACAGATTTCATGGAAAGACCATTTTAACAGTCAAAACGGAGGTGCACGGGCAATATGATTCAAATTGAAAGTCAAGGAGTAAAGAAACAGGCCAAAGCTCAAGGGGCATTGGGGTAACTGACCGTGCAATATATTTTAAACTCTTGACTGGTTCTGCCAGTCTGGGGAAGACAGATTAATTGAGACTCAATGAACATATAACTTTTCATTTCCTTAAAAGGATGCCACAAAGTTGCAAACACACACGCACACACATGCATCGCAGAGAGAGAGAGAGAGAGAGAGAGAGACCTGCACGCACACAATTGACAAGCCAATCCATTTGCAGATATCAAAGTTCGACCTTACAAATTCTTTGAATTGATCAAATCTCCCAGTTGGATCATCTGGAAAGTCCTGGTTACAAACTGAAATTATTAGCATAACAGCTAAATAAACCGCCAATACGCTTCATTCTAAGTCATTAACCGGTTAAACAAAAGTAACTAGACTGGTCTTCGAATATATACGTCTTCCCAGTCATGGTTTAGAAATATGTCAGCTGCCACTCCAGCTTCAAGCATGAGGAGTAAGAAGACAAACACCATGTACTGTAAGCAGTTAAGGTAAAATTCAGACATTTGTATCAAATACTTCTATGAAGAAAATAGTAAAACAATTGAAGCCCCATGGAAATAAAATTTTATGAATAATAATATAAGAAAAAAAAGTATACCGAATAAAGGCAACAACCATTTGCAGTGTCTGCAGCAATATGACCTGAGCATGTGATCACACACAGGGTGATCCCAAGGCCAAGAATAGTGTATATAAACCTGCAATTCATGCCACAAAAGTAGTTCTAAAATCAGCATTGAGAAAAAAATAATTATGTGAAACCTTTAGAAAATAAAAACTTAATACATCACAAAAAGTCGTGAATATCAAAAAGAAAAGATTCTTAATCCAGTACACAACCTTCATGCCCAAATATGCAATGCTGAGGACAAGTAGTCCAAATCAAAATTACTCCATCTAACAAACCAAAAACAAATGGACATGAAACCCTTTACACCAAAATCAACTGCTATAAATGACTAAATCACTAAGGAAAAACCAAATTAATTTGAATTTAGTTCATTTTTTCTTTCTTTATAAGATAATAATTAAAGCCGAGGAGATTATCTCAGGCCTCTTTTGTTTTTGTGCTTCTGCATTGCATACGAACACAAACCTGTTCTTACAATAAATTGGTAATGAAACACAAGTTTTCACTTCTCAAGGATTTAATTTGTTCTTGTCTTCTTGCTGCTTCCTGGTGTGAAATGGGGAAAAGGTAAGACTCTGGGAAGATACGAAACTCCTTTATTCATCTCTGTTCCTCTTAGTTTTAGACTTTAGACATTTGAAAATGTTTCTATCGCTAGTACATGTGCAAATCCTTTTTTTCCATTGGAATTTGGGTTTTGCAAAAATCTAAGTGACTCTCAGGCTGCGGAACTTTCCTCTTCACTCTCCCTGTCAGATTATAGTCCCTTAATGCTGTCTAGACTCGATAAGGGGATCTGGAGGTTGGATTCATTACGAGTCTTTTCATACAAGTCCTTTGCAGGCAAATTGTATTACAACTCATGGTTTTTTTCATTTCTACCCATCTTCTATGATTTGGCAGGCTACACTCATCTTTTTTTCTTTCTTAATTTCTACCTTATGCTTGCCTTTCTGCCTCCTTGTTTCTTCACTTTCCCATTGCATTAAATTTAGGGTGAGGATTATTGAGGGAAGCTAATTTGAGTAGGGTTGTTCCAGGAAGTTGTTCTGCAGTTTTCTGTGACAAGTTCAAGGTTTTTAGGGTGTCAAAAAGGGAGAAGTCCTTTGGAGCTGTGGTGTGATGATAGTGTTTTGGATGGTGTAATTTAGAACGAAAGTGAAGGACTTTGACTGATTTCAGGGGATGATGGGGAGTTTTTGCGGAACAAAGTTTCATTGTGGTCTTTTTAGTCTGATTAGTGTTGATGGATTTTGTTACCAATGTTAAACTTTAGATTGATTGTCAATGGACTCCTAGTCCTCTGTAATGTATGCATCTACTTCTTCTGAAGCTCAATAAAATTCTATGTTTCTTATTAAAACAGAAAGAACTAACTTCACTGAAGGAGCTTTTAAGGAGAGAGAGTTGAGGGCCATTATTGAAAACCAAGACAATGGGAGGCATACGCCTCCAAGTTTATTTTCCTTTAATCTTTCCACCTCCTAAGCAAATAATGCAAGAAAAAGGAAGGTCCCCATACTAAAAGGCAACTTTCAGTCGAAAAGGGAAATTGGCCCACATAAAGGAAGGTCCCCACACTTCAACGGCCATAACAGAACAGATGATCACAAGCCAAAGTTAACTTTTCAAGCAATATACACATTCATTTCAAAACAATAAAAAGACATTGTCACTGATACAATGTCTAAGAAAATAAGAAAAAGAAAATTTGTATACTTTTAAGTTGTTTCAATCTTGTAAATCAAAGATCCATGGATAGATTTTTATACTTTTTTCAGGTCCCAGACCATACAATACCTACAACATCCACAACTTAAACTCCCAATTCCCTTATCTTTCCCACATTTTATCAGGAAACAAACAGACCCACGATGGCAAATTGAAAAAGAAAATGAACATACCAAGGTATTGGATGATGATGAGAATGATCAAATGACAAGTGACCCATGTTCCTCTGCCAGGACCTAATCAACCACAAGGAGTACATGATCATGGCCAACCCAACCATCCCAATCACCGAGTTCACCAACTTGAGGATTGATTGTACGCAGCTCCTTACCACCCCGCCCATGCTTTCTCTCTGCCCACTACCCAAATTCACCAAAACAATTTACAGGGAAACCCTAAATTGAAAATTGGAACCTAGGAACTAAGCGCACAGGAGGGTTTGTGGAAATAGGATGATCGTCATTTGCTTCGGTTTTGATGAGTTTAAGGTTTCCGAATTTTACGCTTTTCGAGGTGGATTCGTCTTGCAGTTACCCGCTTCCATGAAAATTGTTATTTTTTAGAATAAAATCAAGTATGATATATATTAAAATCTCATATGTATCAACAGAAGGGTGCTGTGGTGTAGTGGTTATCACGTCAGTTTTACACACTGAAGGTCCCCAGTTCGATCCTGGGCAGCATCATTTCCTTTTTGCATCTATTTTTTAAGTTTTGAGGCAAAGAAAAAATATTATTTATTATTTATTATCAGTTTACATACATTACATTACTTTGTTCATTTTTAAAGCTGTGGGGAGCAAATTTGAAGACCACATAAACTAAAATTGGAACCGAAAGATGAAAATGCAACTCGGAATAATATTTTTCCCTTGCAAGGAAGTTAGTTAAGCTAATTTAGTTTGAAACGGTAATCAAATTGACTTATTGCGAAGTTAAGAGTGTTTAGCCCAACTCCTTATATGATAGCTTAACTAGTTCGTCTTCAAATTCCCATAATGTCCACATATTGCTGACAAGAGTGCCAGCCCTACTAAAACCAAAAGACAAAAAACTTGTTTCTAAAATTTCCCCACAAGTAAATATTGTTCCAGCAGCTTGTTTAAGCAAAAATTGAGAAAATGCATATCTTGGGAGAAATTATGACCTCTATTTCACTGGCTGGCATCAAAATCCAAGTACATTCTATAGGCATTTCGATCGGAAGAGTAGTAACCTTCTATGAGGTTATCGATTTTGAAACCGAGTTTCTCGTAAAGATTCACGGCAGGAGTCCTCAAGGGATCAACGTGAAGCGTTATGCGCTGCACATTTCTGGTTCTGCATTTCTGAATGGCTGCTGTCAGCAGTGCCTCTCCATAGCCTTGCTTCCTACAAGCATCCTTCACTGTGGAAAAGAACACCCACATGCACAGAAGAAATCAATATCTGCCGAATATGAGATGCACAAAATTTAGCATACTCCCAACTGCAAAAACAACCAACAAGAAGAAAAATGCAAAGAGAACATCCGTGTAGTGAAGCAACTGATTTTTATACTTTTTTTTGGAAACCTTTTGTTTTCGGTGAAATAAAGTTTAAGGGGATATTGGCTACTCTCACCACCGGTGCCAGGATAGACCAACAACTTCGAGCAGGAAGGACTTAGCGTGGCACCCAACTACCTGGTGCCAACAGTATGGATTTTATTTGGAGACTTTCATCAAATAGCCTCTGGGCATATTTAAAATTTCAGCAAACTAATGTTGTTGTGTCCAGTAAATAACCAGTGAAATCGACTAAGGAAGCATACCAAATTCATAACTTGATAGTTCCATTAATTAATTTCATGGTTACTTCAAAAAAGAATTTACAAAAATTGAGAATTTAGGACAATTCAATTCAATCACATGGGTCAGCGACAGCTTCATTTTGATCATATCATATCCACACAAAACAATAAAACACGAAGCATCAAAACCAACACAAATTCGAAGAAGCCAAACTAGCAAAGACAAACAAAACGAGAAAACAGAGCTCTTTCTGAACATGGTAATTAACTGATGTGTATGAAGAAATCCGTGCAGCAAACTGATGTTTATATGAAAATAGTTCAGGAAAGTAAATGGGTTTTGAAACCTGCGAGCTTTGTGATAGAAGCGTACAGGGAAGAAGGCCAAGAATACATGACATAGCCTGCAACTTCACCATCTAGCTCCCTGTAAAGCAACCCATTGTTTTTCTTTCTCAGTTCTTCATCAAAGCATCTAGCAAGAGATTCATGTTTGGGAAAGATCTTTCGCTCTAGCTTTACTATGTCTTCCACTACCGTGGCCCAGTTGGGAGAGTTTCTTTGGAGCTCCACAATGACCCCCGTTGCCATTGATGAAGAATTGGAGTTTGAGTGTTTGTTTTCTTCTTGTTTCAACGGTTTATTTGGGTGTTGCCATCGTATAGGTCAACTGATCTGTTGTCTTAAATCCAATATATGCATTCGGTTATTTTACCCTAAACCCTTATTTTACTCAAATAGTCCTTAAATTTATACCCAATTTGCATTTTGATTCCTCAATTAAATTATTCGTTCAAATGGTCTACCAACTCTTTATTATTTGACACGTTGGTCATTCCGTCTAATTCCATCAATATTACCGTTAATTTGAGGGTTAAAATCGTCAATTTATACTAAAATTTTAATAACTTAATTAAAATCTATATAAGCCTATAATTTACTATAAAAAACAGAAAATTTAAAAACTGAAATTCCCAATAATAAAAAAACCAAAAAATAATAAATAAATGGAAAAAAACCACAAGAACACCACCCCCTTCCCCCCCCCCCCCTTTCCAAATCTCTGCAACCCTCCCCATCAAATCCATTGTAAATCAACAAACACCCATTTTTCATTTTCTCAATCAATCCAATGTAAAGCAGTCATTGCATCCAAGAATCACCAAAATATGAAATTTAATTCTAAATTTATTCCACAACCAAACATATAATCTCAACCAAACAACATAATATAAGATTCGACGAGATTTCTTAGTCTCGGGGACTGGACATCAAATTGGATTGTCCGAAGCTTTTTTGATCTCGCCTTCTACGGATGTAGACAACACTGAATTCGCAGAATCCCAAGTCCACGCCCAAGTTTTCTCCCCAAGAGACAGAGTGGAGTTTTATTTAAAAACGAAAAAGAAAGAAATGGTGAGGATGTAGCCCTTCTCTAGAACAAAGCGAAATGGGAGAGAGCACAAAGAGTATAGAGGAAGTAGGGCAGAGGGGAGAGGGGGGAGAGGGAGAGAGGGAGAGAGGGAGAGAGGGAATGGGGAGACAAAGGGGAATGGGAGGAGAGATGGCGCTGTAGGTTTTTTTTTTTCTACAAAACTTATTCTTATTTACTAAGCTATCAAAAGTCTTATTTACCCTTAACAATATAGCATGTGCTCTTCACATGATTTAATTTGACAGAAAATGTTACGGTAGGACCAATTCGATGAATAATAAAGAGTTGATGGACCATTTGAAAGAATAATTTAATTAAGGGACCAAAATACAAATCGGGTATAAATTTGAGGACCATTTGAGTAAATAACCTTATGCATTCTGAACAAATCCCAACTAAAATATTGGGTTTTCTTTCATTTTAATTTTTTTTTTATAAAACAAGGGATAATATTATTCTAAATTAATCTAATCTACATGAGGAGCTTGGAGAGCATTTGGTGCTTGCACCCTGAGGTCCTAAGTTCGATTCCCCCTTCTCCAATATCATTTATATCCAACACACAAGACAAGTATGCGCTTCCACACAAAATTTAAGTGCCACTAGACGAATTCATCATGTGCTAATTAAGGGAAAGCTCTTTGTAAACCAAGAGAGTTGAAATGCCAAAAAAAAAAAACCACATTTTAAAAAGATTTTAAGTCTTAATTAATAAGAAAAATTAGGTATTAGACATAACAATTCTTACTAATTAGGATTTGAGACATTGAATATTTCTTTTTGGGTTTTAATACATAGTTTTCAAATTTTGTTTTGGATTTGGCCAAAGAGGAGGCCCAGATTCATTGGGTTGTCTAAATTAGAAGAGTAAAATACAATTTTACCCTTTTTTGTTGAAAGGCCTTGCAAAAATTAGATTTCATCCTCCCCCCTCTCTCTCTTGACTGGAAAAAAGGTCAGTCACATTCCCAATTTCACAGCGACTTCCCGTCGCGTAACGACCTTATTTCATTGTCATTCCTTCACAAAAGTTGCTCGCCATCACCTCCTCTTTCATCTTCCCAAAATACCCAACTCAAATAGCAGGCGTTCGTGGCCAATTTTGGCTGGAACAGTCCAGCAGTCTCGGCCTACCGTAAACCCAATTTGAAGGCGACTTTCCGTCACCGTAATGACCTTATTTTGTTGTCGTTCCTTCACAAAAGTTGCTCACCATTACCTCCTCTATCATCTTCCCAAAATACCCGACCCAAACAGCCAGCGTTCGTGGCCAATTTTGGCTGGAACGGTCCAGCGTCGCCACCATTCCTTGACGGAAGTTGCTCGCCATCTCCTTCTCTATCATCTCCCCAAAATACTCGACCCCAAACAGCAGAAGGGCCAATTTTGGCTGGAACAGTCCAGAAATCGCGGCTTGCTGTAAACCCAATTTTACGACGACTTTCTGTTGCTTAACGACCTTATCTCGCCATCATTCCTTCACGAAAGTTGCTCGGCATCACCTTCTCTATCATCTCCCCAAAATACCCTACCCAAGCAGTAGGATTTTAGGGCTAATTTTGGCTGGAACAGTCTAGCAGTTTCCATTTGTGGATTGCAGTTTTCATTTTTGCATTGCAGTTTCCGCTTCTGCATTGTAGTTTCTGTTTTGATCGGTGGTTGATGTGCAGAGTGTTGGAGTTTCATTTGGACTGGGAAGGGAGTTTGCATTGTGTGAGCTCGCACTGTAGCATTTGCACTTTTTTGAACGTGTTTGCTTTTTTGTGAAGAGAGAGTGGGTGTGTGTGTGTTGATGGACAACTTGGGATTGGAGATGAGGAGTTGAGGTTGTGATGCTACTCAAGTAGAACTGCTAGGTTTTGCTGTAATTGGAAGGAGAGGAGTGTTTCGACATTTGCATTGGTGGTGAGGTATTAGTTTGTGTTTTTTTTTTTTTTTGTAGTTTGTAGTTTGTTTGTTTGTTTTTTTTTTTTCGTTTGTTTTTGTTTTTGTTTATATCATTGATATCTACATTATTTTTGTTTTAAAATCCCAATATGAGAAATTTTGGTTTTTCTAGAAACTACAGTGCATTTTTTGATCTTCTTCGTATATTGCAGTATTCATGTTTTGATGTGAACGTTTTTCTATTGTTGAGGTATGTATATTCATGTTTTGAATTTTGTACTTTTTTTTGGTTTTTATAAGTTGATTTTTCTAGTTCCTCACTTATTAGTAGGTGTATTTTGGTATGTGGCTTACTAGGTGCTGCATTGCGGTTTCTAATTTGATTATATGATTTTATTGGTTTTGGTTATTTCTTCCTAGTTGTTGGCATGAAATTTTTGGTTTTCAGTTTTTGTTTTTGTTTGCAATTTCTGTTTTTATTTACAGTTTTTGTTTACATTATTGATATCTACACTATTTTGTTTCGTATAACTCTAGAGCTAAGCATGAGGGATTTGGTACAGATTTTGCACGTATCGATGTTGAAATAAGGAAGAAAACTAACAAGACCTATAAGGAAGAAGTTTGCTCACTGTTTAGAGGACTACATGAAAGCTCGATCTTGGTTTCTCTGCAAGTTCATGAATTCTAGGGTATGCTAGGAGATATGCCTTGCTCAAAGCTGGAGTTGGAGAGGCTCCAACAGTTTCAAACCTAGTGAGGTCTTCAATTGGAGGTCACATGCTGAGGAGGAGGCACCTCAGCAGTCTTCTACTTTTGAACAAAAGTCTTAACTTCAAAGCTCAAAAGAATCAGGTTCAGTTAGTTTGATGACTTTTGAAATGACAAAAATGTCAGATCAAAGTCCAAAAATTTACCCTTCTTGGCCTATGAGGCTTGTGTAGTCTCCACTGGTGAAGAAGAAGGCTCTACTACAACTTCAGTTTCTTGCTCAACCTCAATTTGAGTCTGAACAGGCTTTTCTTGCTCTGCAACCTTTGCCGTCCTCTTCCTTTTCCTTATAATCAGAGGAGACTCATCCTCCCCATCATCTCCTTCATCTAAAGACAAATTCAGGCAAAAGTTAGTTGAAAATTTTGTACATCAGACACAACATGTCTAATCAAGATTCTAATACAGTGAAGTGTCTTACCTTCCCATTGCGTCATCACAACTTGGGAAGCTGTTTCTGGGCCTAGAGATTGTGCTCTCTCTGCAAGAAAACAATCAAAGCATTGTTAGTAGAAATTCTATGAAATCTCAAAGCAAAATGGTGAACAAATGCAAAAGCTTAAGAATGCGAGTATTCTGGCTAGCTGATTCAATGCTCCCGAGGATGGTCTTCATGTCTTCTGCACTCTCACCTACTGCAAAATCGTATCCCTTGAAGAGGTCTCTGAAGGCATTTGGTGTAGGCTGCCAGAAGTTGCTATTCAAGACATCAAACCACCACACAAAGAAGGTGTCCGAGCATTGACAACTTGGTGCATATCCTACATCTCCATGGCTGGAATAAGCCTTGACATCTTCCTAGAGGCTTTGGCTACTTCCACTAGACTGATTTTGAGGGGTATGAAGGAGCTCTCCAAATTTAAACCAGTAAACAGGTACTCTGGTATATCATGATATGTCAGTTCGAAACTGACATTATGAAAGTAATTCAGCTAATCTGCATTGGATATGTGCTTCGACACTGATTCCAAAGGGGAGATTGTGAAGTCAATGCGTCTAAAGTGAATTTTTTATTTTATCAAACACATATGATGTGTTAGGGCATCATGTTAAAAAGGGTAAAACTTACAGTAAAGTGCAACCTTAATTGCAAGGATGCCAATTCCAACCCCAACTTGTTATATTTTCCAAAATGATGCATACTGTGAGAATAGCATGAATATCAGAGTATCTACATGATGTTTTGGGCAAATACGAGGGAAGCTAATGTATGTATGCAAGATGCAAAGACTCAGTGGGAGTACAGCCATGTACCTACTTGAGTATACACGACTCATGTACCTTCGCTTATCATGTAAACCTTATCATGTAAAAGAGTTTACATGATTATGTTCTTCTACATTAAGAGTGGGAGTTTTCACATAAGGGATAAAATTTTATGATGATAAACATGGGAATCCCGAGTTATCAAATGACTTGACATTCATAAGAAACTCTCAAGAAGAATGTGGTTTTCTTGAAAAATGAAACTTAAAATAGAGTAAAATGAAGTTTGCTCGGATTTCCTAAATTGAGAAGTCATGTGCAATGTATCTGACAGACGAGAATACTAGCCAAATGAAATATTTGATAGTATTGAGCTGTCAAGAATGTCTCATCATCCCTAAAAGGATAAAGGACATTCTTTGAGATGATGTAGGGACATCATGGATCGAAACCTTCCCATGGGTTGACAACTAAGCTAACAGTCGCTTAAAGTGTTGACAGACGCAACTATAAGCAAAGTCCGTTTAAGTGAAAAATGTTTTTCGTCTTGGACATTAGATGCGATTTCCTAAAACAATGTATAAGTATGTTGTTTCAGCAGGATTTTGTAAATAATGTTTACATTGCTGAATTGGAAACTGAGAATGTATGTTTGGATGAGAAAAACAATCTCCATTGAAAATTGTTTCAACCATAATACGCCATTTATATACCTTGATACAATGGTGATGAATTGTTTCAACCATAAAGCTCCAAACACACACTAAGATAAACTAGTGATTAGAAGAATTGCATGTTTATGCTTGTGGAGGTTTGATGGAGGTGGGTTGGAAGACTGAGAAGCTTAAATATCTCATTGAAGCCAAACTGAAAGTCCGGAAAAATACGATTGGATTTCTGCCTGAATTACTTAAATTAACAGAAGGAAATGAGGTCTATTATGTTCAGATAGACCAATATCACCGGCAATAAGACCAAACCAGTCAGTTCGTAACAAATCAGTGGAATTAAATCCGGCGCCGAATTGGGGCGGAGCAATCGGCCTGAACAAACAGAAGGCGAAGGAAGGAGGACCGGTGATCGAGGGCATCTCGTCAGATGGAAAGCCGCATGAAAAAGCACGCGAGATCACTGATTCCCAAGTCACGCGAACACTACCTCTGGTCGTTGGCAGAAGCATGGAAGCCCCCACGCTTGTCGAGCAACTGCACATAGTACAAAAAGAAAAAGTGAACGTGGAACTCAAGGACAAAGGGATGCTCAAAGATGCCAAAATGGGCTTGAATGGATCTGAAGTTGGGCTCAAAGCAATATCTATTAAGGCCTAAGAGCTGGGTAGGGTAGTGGGCCTATCCCATGAAAGGGGGGAAAAAGCTAGGAGTAGTCAGGATTACTTGCTGCTGCTAACCACCAGGCCCACTCGTCACAGCGAGTTTGGAATGGGATTGAGAAACAAGTGGGTCCAACCGAAATCTCCTACCTCTGTGCCAATTTTTTTTACAAGATATGGGCAGAATAAAAACAAAGGAAAAGGACTCTCACGTGTATCTCCCTCTAATTTTGGGAATCAACGTGAGAAGGATAAGGTGGGGGGGAGGGGGGAAGAAAACAAAATAAAGGAAAGGTGACAACAGTGATAAATCACTATGAGAAGGAATCTACAGATGAGTCTTTGCAAGAGGAGGGGTCTGATGAAGATGGTTTTGGCTTGGCTGATGCATCCCGTAGTCACGAATATGCGAGATACATGACGCAAAGACTCAAATGTTTTTGGAGAATCTGGACGTTCATTCAAATACCCAGGATCTGGAGGTCGATCTGGGTATTGATTCTGATCTAGAAATGGGTAACTACACGAAACGGATAACAGGGAAGAAATTTCAAGCTCTGATATGGAGTCTGAGGATGAAGATACAGTGGCTGCGGAGGAACCGGGAGGAGATCTAGCAATGGAACAATATTTGCAAGAGATGTTTACTGAGAAGGATAACCAGGTTGATGGGACAAATCAGGTTAGTTCCCTCCACGGCTTGGATCAATCTATTGATCCAAATTTTGAAAACACAGGGGAAGGCAAAGAAGAGTTTGGATTGGGGATTAACAGAAAAATTTATGAAAACGAAGGGGTCTGAGGACATGCTGAGAGTTCAAAAAAACATGCCCCCAAAAGGAATTTCGAAAACATGGAAACATTGCTGGATAGTATGGGCTTGCGATTGGTGAAAGAGGACAGGTAGTACACAGGTTATTCAAGCAGGAAAAAGGGATACCAAGAGAAAAGGGAAACGAGAACTGGAAAATCTGAAATTTGGGGTGAGTTACGAAAGAGGAATGGGGAAAAGAAAAAGAGGGCAACAATATCGTGATCCAATGAAGATAGTTAGTTGGAATGTAAGGGGACTGAGGGGGAGGGAAAAAAGAGTGGTAATAAAGAAGATGTTAAAGACGTATGATGCAGATGTTGTGCTCATCCAGGAAACAAAGAAGGAGAAGGTCGACCAAAGACTAATAGGAAATATTTGGGGAGTGAGATTTAGGGAGTGGGTTTGTGTTCCTTCATGTGGATCGTCAGGAGGGATACTAATTATGTGGAATACAAAAGCTATCAAGGTGAAAGAATCTCTGATGGGAGTTTATACGGCTTCCATCAATTGTGTGGATATGGAAGGAAAAGAGTGGTGGCTGACAGGGTGTACGGTCCAAATGGCTCAAGAGACAGATTGCTATTGTGGGAAGAATTAGCTACTGTTTATGGCATCTGTGGATCTAATTGGTGTATCGGGGGAGATTTTAATATCACCAGATCTCCATCCAAAAAATCCAATGGGGGATGAATCACAAGAAGCATGAGGGTGTTTAACGATTTCATCAGGGAGACAAATTTATGTGACCCAGATCTTCACAATGCTGCTTTCACCTGGTCAAATATGAGGGAGAATGCGATCCTAAGAAGGCTAGACAGATTCATGTTCTCCCCGCCTGGGAGGAATTATTTCCTCACACCAGGCAAGTGGCTCTACCTAGGGTAACCTCTGACCATTGCCCCATACTATTGGATTCGAATGCAAAGAAGTGGGGACCGGTGCCCTTTAAATTTGAGAATACGTGGTTGAAGCAGCAAGATTTCAAGGGAAAATTTAAAGAGTGGTGGAAGGGAGACCTACAACACCGGTGGGAAGGTTTCAAGCTTATGAAGAAACTAAAGGTTGTGAAAGACAAAGTGAAGATATGGAGTAAAGAAATCAGTAGAGACACTAACTCCGAATCAAAAGAAGCAGAGGAACGAATCAAGGAATTAGATTTGTTGGAGGAGAGGGACCGCCTATCTCAAGACAGAAGACAGGAAAAGAGCGCAGTTGAGACTAAGAATTGAAGAGATAGTATTCAAAGAAGAGATCATTTGGAGATAGAGAGCAAAGGTGTCGTGGGCAAAAAATGGGGACTCAAACACAAATTTTTTTCACATAATTGTTAATTGCAGAAAGAAACGGAATTTAATTGAAAAACTAGAATTGGCAGATGGGTCCACTACGGGAGATGAGGGTAGAATTGAACAAGAAATAATCTCATACTTCAAAAATTTATACTCAAGTGAGGGCCGGAGAGGCCTAGACTAGAAGGTTTGGACTGGTGCACTTTGGAGGAATTAAGGTCTTCGTGGTTGGAAAGACCTTTCGAAGAGGACGAAATCAGGAAGAGCTGTTTTCGAGTGTGGAAAGGAAAAGTCCCCAGGCCCCGATGGATTCTCATTGGCTTGCTTTCAACATTGCTGGTCGATCATGAAAGGTGATTTATTGAGGGTGTTTGAAGAATTCTATGAGTCAGGCATTGTGAACTTGGTAACCAATGAAACATATATCCGTTTAATTCCTAGAAAGCTGAAGCAGCCAAGGTGGGAGACTTTAGACCTATAAGCCTGACCACAAGTGTGTACAAAATCATTGCAAAGGTACTGGCAGCTCGATTGAGAGAGGTGCTGGGCGACACCATATCTCAAACGCAAGGGGCGTTCATAAAAAAGAGGTAGATTTTGGATGCGGTGCTGATCGCTAACGAGGTGGTGGAAGAAACGAGGATGAAAAAACAAAAAGGATTCATTTTCAAGATTGATTTCGAGAAAGCCTACGACCATGTGGATTGGGGTTTTCTAGATTATGTGTTGGAAAAAAAAAGGCTTCGGTTTGACATGGAGAAAATGGATAAAAGGGTGTCTTCAATCAGAAAATATTCAGTTCTAATAAATGGAAGGCCTAGGGGAAAGTTTGGAGCTTCAAGGGGATTAAGACAAGGAGACCCACTGTCTCCTTTTCTTTTCACATTGGTTGCAGATACACTGAGCATATTGTGCTCAAAGTCCATAGAAAGGGGCTTGGTGGAGGGGCTGATCGTGGGAAGAGATAGGGTGGTGGTATCACATCTATAGTTTGCAGACGATACTATCTTTCTTCTATCTGACAAGGAAGGAAATCTTAGAAACTTATTAAACATTTTGGAGGTGTTCAACCTGTGCTCTGGTTTGAAAATAAACAGAGGTAAATGCTCAATTGTTGGAATTAATGCAGAAGACAATGAAGTAAAGTCACTGCTGATGAGGTAGGGTGCGGCATGGGAAGTTGGCTGTTAAGTTCATAATTTCTTACATATACATGCCCTATTTACTTACTTCTTTTGCTTAGTTTCTTAGATTTCTAAGTTATTTTGCCTCTCTTTGTGTGTTTTGTAGGCCAATAGAGCAAGAGAGCATAATTCATGCAATTAAAGCATGTTAAGGCAGCAAGAGATCACTTTTGGTACAATCCATGCATATTAAGGGCTGATTGGCATGAGAGGAATACAACTTAAGGCATTTGAAGCAATATGGTGCAAAAACGTGCAAAAACTGGAGACTGAGATAGAAGTTCATTTCGGCCTTATCTTCTTCATCCGAGCTTGGATTGGGCCAATACTTGTGTGGTTGGATCAGAGACATTCTGAACTTCACAATGGACATCTTAAAGTCATCATTTGATTCAGCCAAGCCCAATTCGTAAGCCCATGAAAATACACATCATGCTGACATAAGGATGAGCTGATGGATGCTTGGTCATGGTGAGCTAGGCATGAGGTATTGGTTTCTGGATGGATGCTTGGTCATGCTGACATATTGATGAGCTAGGGCTGCTGGTGGGAGTTATTGGTGAAGTGCAGCAACCAATTCTGATTATCTAAATACAAGTGTTGTATGCATTAGCCATATTAAATTCAGATTTATCACTCCCTCCTCCCTATAAATATCACTTCCATTCCAAACACTATCATAACTCATATCCTGAGATCCATCATTTACACTTCCATTGTACACAAAGAGAGGGAAAGTTGAGAGTCACAAAGGGAGAGAAGGGAGAAGGCAGCAGCTGGGAGGCTTTGGCCTCCTGGCAGCCATGGAGATGAATCTTTTCCATCTCTAGCATGCTGTCCTTATCTTCTTCTCCTCCCTTTGTCTTTTATTTTCTTCTTGTATTTTCTTTGTTTTACTTTGTTTTTCTGTTATTAGTTGTAATAAACATCTTGCTAGTCTTGTATCATGGTTTGAGTTTATAAAGTTTGATTTCATTCATGAATTCTTCTTCACTGTTTTAATGGAGCTGTTTTGCATCCTTTGACTGATCACCTAAGGTTTTATGCGTTATGCTCTTGTTGGGAAGGTTTGGGGATCATCTTCATTCCATCCATTAGCAACTTATGTGATTTGGTTTCTAGGTCTGCTAATGTAAACACCATGCTTGGGGTCCTTGTGATATTCAATACAATTTGATCCAAACACCATGGACTTATTTGTGAGCATCTTCATGAGTGAATCAATTTGTTTACTTGCTGCCATAACATGATTAGAACAATTAGGGTGGATTCTAAAACCTCACCATCTTGTCTTAGTTCTTTTCTTTCTTCTTGTTTTGTTTCTTTTGTTTTCATTTCTGTTTTGTGTAGGAAAACTGAATTGGATTATTCAATCACCAATCCCTGTGGAATCGACCTCGCACTTACATATGCTAAACTACCAACGGCTCGTGCACTTGCGAGTATCACAAGTTGAGGATGCAGCTGAATCCATTTTGGTGCAGCTAAATCTACGCAACATTGGCCGCTCCTTTATCTTGGTCTGCCGCTCGGGGGAAAACCTAGGACTGTTGCGTAGATTTCAGCTGCACCAAAATGGATTCAGCTGCATCCTCTCAACTTGTGATACTCCCAAGTGCACGAGCCATTCGGTAGTATAGCATATGTAAGTGCGAGGTCGATTCCACAGGGATTGGTGATTGAATTATCCAATTTAGTTTTCCTACACAAAACAGAAATGAAAACAAAAGAAGCAAAAAGGTTTTGTACAACACTTGAAAACATGGAGACTTTTAGAAGAGAGGAGAGATGTGTTTGAGAAAGAGAAGGGAGGAGTGTTTTGGGAATTTGGAAGAGAAGGTGTTTGGGAAGCTTTGAGGATTTTGGAAGAGAAAGGAAAGTGTTTGGGAAGCTTGAGGATTTTGGAAGAGAATGTGTTTGATAGCATGGGAAATTTAGAAGAGAAAGGAAAGTGTTTGGGAAGCTTGAGGATTTTGGAAGGGAATGTGTTTGAGAACTTTAAGAATCTTTGTGAACTTGGAGAATTGAGAACTTAGGGAAGGGAGAGAAAGGTGTTTGTGAAGTGTTTGAGACATGGAGACTTTGATGAAGGAATGGAGAAGTGTTTGAAGAAATTTAGAAGAAGAGAGGGGGGAGAAGTAAGTGTTTGAGAATTAGTAAAAGGAAAATGAAAAGTGTTTGAGATTTAGTACAAGGATCTTGTTACAACAATTGAGAACTACAAATGGAAACTAAGAGAATTTGAGGGAGAGAAGGGAAGGGAGCTCTAGAGAAGTGTTTGAGAGCTCCCCCCCTTGGGGTTGTGATTACAAGCTTAGAGAACTTCCCTATTTATAGGCCTAGGGGAAGTGAAAATCTGAATTATACAATAGGTTTACCTACCACACTCACTTCACCAACTTACAACACTTAATTCACCTAGCACACTATTACTTTTGAAAACAATTCCTCTTGTCTTTAGGCTTAGTGTTGTAACTCCCACTTCATCATCTTTTGGCTCATTTGGCTGCTGCAAAATTCCACTCAAATATAGATATTGAATATGCTTCACCAAACTTTCCCACAATCAACAACACTTCATCATGCATATGTCATGCATGACAATGCATTGCAGCCAGCTTGTGGGCTCGTTTTGGGCTTGTGGCTCCAGTCTGAAAAATCTGTAAAAATATGGATCTTGAAGCTCTTTGTCTTATCTTTCCCAGCATATGCAGCCCAAGTCAAGGAAAAATCGGAAAGGCCTTCAAATGTGATTTTTGGCCCAGTAACGCAGATGCTGCCGAATTTGACCTTAAGTTGCCAAAACATGTATAACTTTCTCTAGAAGACTCGGAATCATGAACCGTAAAATTATGCAGAAACTAGACTTTCGTATCTTTCCAATGATGTATTGCTCATTATCTGGTTCTTCTTGAGACTCACTAATTGCATTTTGGAGACAAGTTAGCTCAAAACGGTGTCTGTAGATCAGTCAACTTCACGGATTAGACTGTACTTACTCAAGAAGAACCAGATAATGAGCCATACATCATTGGAAAGCTACGGAAGTCTATTTTCTGTAGAATTTTACGGTTCATGATTCTGAGTCTTCTAGAGAAAGTTATACATATTTTGGCAACTTAAGGTCAAATTCGGCAGCATCTGCGTTACTGGGCCAAAAATCACATTTGAAGGGCTTTCCGATTTTTCCTTGAGCTGGACTGCATATGCTTGGAAAGATAATTCAAAGAGCTTCAAGATCCATATTTTTCCAGATTTTTCAAGATGGAGCCACAAGCCCAAAACGAGCCCACAAGCTGGCTGCAATGCATTGTCATGCATGACATATGCATGATGAAGTATTGTTGATTGTGGGAAAGTTTGGTGAAGCATATTCAATACCTATTTTTGAGTGGAATTTTGCAGCAGCCAAAAGATGATGAAGTGGGGGTGCAACACTAAGCCTAAAGACAAGAGGAATTGTTTTCAAATGCAATTGTGTGTTAGGTTAAGTTGGTGAATTAAGTGTAGTGTGTTAGGTGAAGTTAGTGTGTTTAGATAATTCAATTGTATAATTCAGATTTTCAACTTCCTTAGGCCTATAAATAGTGAGGTTTCCTAAGCTTGTAATCACACCCCAATGGGGGGAGCTCTCAAACACTTCTCTAGAGCTCCCTTCCCTTCTCTCCCTCAAATTCTCTTAGTTTCCCTTTGTAGTTCTCAATTGTTGTAATAAGATCATTCTACTAAATTTTCTTTCTTCTAAATTCTCCAAACACTTCTTTATTCTCTTTCAAATTCTCTAAAGTCTCCATGTCTCAAACACTTCACAAACACCATTCTGTCCCTTCCCTACGTTCTAAAACTCTCCAAGTTCACAAACATTGTCCAAATTTCCCAAACACTTTCTTCTTCCTTCTCAAAGCTTTCAAACACAATTCCCATTCTCTTCCAAAATCCTCAACGTTCTCAAAATACCTCTCTACTTTCTTCTCCAAAAGCCCCCATGTTCTTGAACACTTCCCAACCACTCCTCCCTTCTCTTTCTCAAACACATCTCTCCTCTCTTTCAAAAGTCTCCATGTTTTCAAGTGTTGTACAAAACCCTTTTTTTTTATTCTTTTGTTTTCATTTCTATCTTGTGTAGGAAAACTGAACAGGATCATTCGATCACCAATCCCTGTGGAATCGACCTCGCACTTACATATGCTATACTACGGAACGGCTCGTGCACTTGCGAGTATCACAAGTTGAGGATGCAGCTGAATCCATTTTGGTGCAGCTAAATCTACACAACAGCTGAATCCATTTCAAGGTGGGTTAATTTCAAAAACTTGTTGTGTAGATTTCAGCTGCACCGAATTGGATTCAGCTGCATCCTTAACTTGTGATACTCGCAAGTGCACGAGCCGTTCGGTAGTATAGCGTATGTAAGTGCGAGGTCATTCCACAGGGATTGGTGATTGAATGATCCAATTCAATTTTCCTACACAAAACAGAAATCAAAACAAAATAAGCAAAAAGGTTTTGTACAACACTTGAGAACATGGAGACTTTTGGAAGAGAGGAGAGATGTGTTTGAGAAAGAGAAGGGAGGAGTGTTTGGGAACATTGAAAATTTGATGAAGGAATGGGAGAAGTGTTTGGGAAGTGTTTGAGAATATGGAGACTTTTGGAGAAGAAAGGAAAGTGGTGTTTGAGAACTTTGTGGATTTTGGAAGAGCATGTGTTTGAGAGCTTTGAGAAGGGAGAAGAAAGTGTTTGTGAACTTGGAGAAGCAAGAGAAATGTGTTTGTGAAGTGTTTGAGAACTTTAGAGAATTTTGGAAGAGAGATGTGTTTGAGAACATGGGTAATTTGGAAGAGAAAGGAATGTGTTTTGAGAGCTTTAGAGAATTCGAAATAGAATAGAGAAGTGTTTGGAGAATTTAGAAGAAAGAAAATTTAGTAAATGATCTTATTACAACAATTGAGAACTACAAAGGGAAACTAAGAGAATTTGAGGGAGAGAAGGGAAGGGAGCTCTAGAGAAGTGTTTGAGAGCTCCCTCCCTTGGGGGTGTTATTACAAGCTTAGAGAACTTCCCTATTTATAGGCCTAGGGGAAGTGAAAATCTGAATTATACAATAGAGTTCACTAACCACACTCACTTCACCAACTTACAACACTTAATTCACCTAACACACTATTGCATTTGAAAACAATTCTTCTTGTCATTAAGCTTAGTGTTGCATCATCCGCTTCAACTTCAATTAATTCATTTGGCTGCTGCAAAATTCCACTCAAAAATAGGTATTGAATATGCTTCACCAAACTTTCTCACAATCAACAATACTTCATCATGCATATGTCATGCATGACAATGCAATGCAGCCAGTTTGTGGGCTCGTTTTGGGCTTGTGGTTCCATCCTGAAAATTCTGGAAAACTATGGATCTTGAAGCTCTTTGAATTATCTTTCCAAGCATATGCAGCCCAACTCAAGGAAAAATCAGGAAGGCCTTCAAATGTGATTTTTGGCCCAGTAACGCAGATGCTGCCGAATTTGACCTTAGGTTGCCAAAACATGTATAACTTTCTCTAGAAGACTCGGAATCATGAACCGTAAAATTCTACAGAAAATAGACTTCTGTAGCTTTCCAATGATGTATGTCTCATTTTCTGGTTCTTCTTGAGTAAGTACAGTCTAATCCGTGAAGTTGACTGATCTGCATACACCGTTTTGAGCTAACTTGTCTCCAAAATACAATTAGTGAGTCTCAAGCTTATAATACTGAAACAAACACAAAACTTATTAAAAGCACAAGTTTAACTCAAAAACATAACCAAATCATAAGTTAGAAGGGTACAAATTGATATGTAATTATGCACCGATCAAATTCCCCCAAACCTAGATTTTGCTAGTCCTCGAGCAAAACAAAAAGAAAACAAAGATAAAAAAAAAACAAATAAGAAGTTAATTAGACCACTTTCGTAGGTAACTCGATTGCATTTAGCGTATGCAACAACCCTTTAAACCTCTAGGCATTCCTAGTAGGAGGAGTTGTGTCTCCTGAGGGTTTACAGATACGATACCCACAAACGTTTTTCTAACTCTACAAAACAAAATGGTTAGAAAACTTATTAGATTTGTTAGTCCTTAAGCAAAACCAAAACCAAAAATAATTACAAAAACAATTACAAAAATAAAAAGAACTCAAAACAATTTTTCCGAACATTTTCTGAAGAGAAATGACTCATGCACATGACTCAAAAGTTTTAACAATAAAAACTCAATTTTAGACATTATTCACAAAGCGGCAAAGTTCAAAACACAACATGCTCAAAGTGTGGTAGTGTGATAGCCAAATGCAACAAATTCTCCAATCTTAGTTTTCACATAATTTCAAAAATCATACAAATCACAAATTCAACTTCAAATCTCACCAAAGTTGTCCTCTCACAAATGAATCACTCGGAAGAGGGTTATAATGCAACACTCAGTTATAAACATGAGATTAGAGTTAAACCAAAGGGGACTTAACTCGAAATAGAAAGATGAAGAACTTGCATTAATATGATCTCAAGAAGGATGCCAAACACTTAAAAGTAGAAAAATGTATGCAATTCAACCACATGACATTTAAGATCAATTTAGGTCTTTAACATAGGTTGTAATGGGGCCATGGGTATAAGGTGAGAAAGAAATGAAGGGTATAGATAAAACAAAGTCCAAGGAACTCAAAATATAAGAGCATAAAATAATTGTTTACAAGACTTTGAATCATCACAATGAGAATTTATTTTTACATGATCAAAACTCCTTATACCTTCATTTACAATGATTCACTCATTTATTGAACAGTCACCAATTTATTTTGAAGGCCCAAAAATGAATTTTCAATCAACCACCACTTAATCACAACTTTACTCTTTTCTTTTACCAATTGTGTGAATATATATATTTTTGAAATGTAACACCTCTTCCCAAACCTAGTATGAAAAACACATCCTAATTAAAGCTCATGAGTTCCTTAGAAAGGTAAATATTTGTTTTTCAGGCTAAGGTGAGGAAATATAATTGGTAAATGAAAGAAAAGGTTTACATGTAAGCTCAAAATGGTTAACAATGGAAAATCATGCTTAAGCATGCATAAGGTTAGCTTGAAAGGCACAAACGATCCAAAGAGGGCCTTAATATCATTTCTTAAATGTCATGAAATCAAATTGCAGAAGAATGAATGACTTTTAAGTGTTCAACCAAATCAATGAATAATGAGATCAAACAACAATTTAGATGACAAGAAATTAAGAGTATGTGTATAACACTCAAGAAATGAAGTACAAGGCTCAAAAGCTCACTTTATATGGTTGGTTATATAAGTCTAATTTATGCTTCATACAATTCTTTAGATTATGCAAATCCTTTAATTGGAAAATTATGAAACAAATGGCAAGTGTAAAGAAGGTTTCAAGCATATCATGCTAGAACAATGCCAAATTTTATTTATTTATTTATTTTTTTCAATTTAAATTTTTACTTTTTTTTATAATTTTTTTTAAATAAAATAAAATGAAATCCAATTTTCATTTAAGTCATGCAAACATTTATCACAATCTCATCATATGTTTTCGGAAAGTGACTCAAAAACAAAACAAAACAAAACAATACTCAAAATAAAAGAAAAACAAGCAATAATTTTTTAATTTTTTTTTAATATATAATTTTAAAAAAATTTAGGAAAAACCAAATTTATTTGCTAAACTCCAATACCCCCAAACCTAGAAATGAACATTGTCCTCAATGTTTAAAAATTAGCCACAAACAATGTCATAACAAGAAATGAAAGGTACTAAAGTAAATAAAAATCATAAAACACACAAGAATTAAAATACACAAATAAAATACAATAATTACGAAAATAAAAATTACAAAACAAACAAATAAAAATAAAGATGAAACAGTAAAACACTCAAAACAGTAAGCCCTAAACAGATAGTCATATGCAAAATGAAAACCCAAAACAACGGTAAAACCTGACCCAAAATGAAATCCGAAGCCCACATGTTTCAATTTATTTATTTATTTATTTTTACATTTATTTATTATTTATTTATTTTTTCGAAGCGCGAAGGCAGGATTTCTGAAAAGAGATAATGTGGTCCTTGATGTTTCGACAGAGCGAGACACGTGTTGACAAGTAGAGGCACCGTATTTTTCACAAGCGGAAATTACGGGCTCATGGAAAGGCGCAAAGACTTTGTTGAACGCGTCCGTTCAGACAAAGCAAAGTCGTGATAAATGAGTTGGGTACAATTGGAAAACGCGAAGGCTGTGGGACTCAAGGACTGCTGGAGATTCAGAAAATGGTTAGACGCTGCAATGGCTAGGGTTTGTCAAAGACTATGTCTATAAGAAGGAAAAAGAAGGGAAAACACACAAACTCAAAAACACAAAAGAGAAAAGAAGCAAGAAAAAGAAAAAAGTGAGAAATCAAATGGCCTCTTCCTACCAATTTTCGTTGGATCTCAACCTAGCTCCACTGAACTCAGACATGGGGCCAAGCAGCGTGGCACCAGTATGGGTACCCTACTTTGCCTCCGCAAGGGGGCCTGTGACTGTCAATGACTCAATACTCCTAGACAACGATATTGCCATTGGAGTTGGCAGAAATTTAGTAACTCCTAAAGATATACGTGTGTTCGGGACAAGGGATGACAACCGGGTCATGAGTGATGCCCTGGCACTGAGCGTGCAGAGTACAGCATGTGTTGCAAGTTTGGGTCATCGCCTACTTGCGAAGTCCCATGAGGTAGAGATTCTGAAAGGTCAGTTAGCGGCGGAGCGAAGTATGGTTGAAGAGTGTCAGAGTGCTATAAAAAGCTTGAAACGGGAGAGGACAAGGATAGTGGAGGTGAATCGACACCAGCTAGAAGTATTGCGGGACGAGAATAAAAACCTAACAAAGATGGTAGAGTTGTATTCTCGTGACATGAGAAAGCAGCTGGAGGACCTAAATCGACCGGGTAAACGCAAGCAAGCAGATCGCGAGAGTAGTTATGCTCAAGCTAAGATTGCGATATTTGGGAGCTCAAGTGGTGAGCCCCAGGAGTTCTGTGCGTGAAGCCTTGGAAGAGGACAGCCAGAGGGCCAAACTCAAAGTTCCTATGGTTGAGACACCTAGCGCTGAGAAGAAATGATTTCTACTGTTTTTATTTATTATTTAATTTTAGAGTGTATTCGTCTTTTTTTTTAATTGGGAAATAAAAACGTTATGTTATCTCAAAGAAACGATTGACCCTAATTTTAAAGAACGACAATCAAACAAAAACACGAAGACCCAAACATGATTTTTTAAAAAAAAAAATTATTTATTTAATAATTAAGAAAACACACAAATAACAGCTTCTTCTTTTAAGAGAAAACTTAAGGATGACCAGTTAAGGACCTCAGAAAACACAGGCTCAGGGTTTCGGGAAAGGTCGGAGGGGTCACAATTGTCCCGCTTAAAACCCGAACTTCTTAGACACCAAAGGTATCGCCTAAAGAACTCCTAGACACTGTATAGACTGCGGTTGCTCACTGGAGTTACCAAAAATTTAGCGCATTCAAAGAATATCCTATGAGTTTTAAATTATACTACCTAATTAAATAAAAACAAAATAAATAAATAAATAAATAACAACTGAAATAAACACACAATTCAAACAAGAATTTAAAAGAAGAGTTGGGATTCTTGCACCAGGTGTCCAAGACGCATCTTTAATTTTGTCTATTCTTGGCAATTACATTCTTGAGAAACCTGACAAACAAGAAGAAAACAATTGAAAAAAAAAACCTAATAAAATAAAATAAAATAACAACTGAAAAAGAAAAAAAACACAAACATCAGAAAAAACGGGAGACAAAAGTAAGTGAAAGTGTAGACATGCTCCCTTTTAAAAAAAAACGCGCTCGCAATTTGCGCGGAAATGAAGGGATTCGAGAGGAAAAGAGCACAAGATAGCACCATCGAGATCCGAAGTGCTTTCGGCTCCCTCGTCTGCATAAATCTATTTAAACACATCTCGGTGAAGTAGAAGAGTACCCCGCATTTCTTCCTGCAAATTCAGAAGAAAAACATCAAAAAAATCCAAAAAACAAAATAATGACATCCTCTTGCACTCACCTTGATGATCTTAACCTTGAATTGTCCATTGCGCCACCGAATACGCAGATAAGGGCTCGTCCAAACCCTGTCTTCCCAAACTTCACATATCATCACGGTACGGCCTCAAACTTTACTGAGGTAATACCGAACTTTTCTGAGGCGGTGCCGAACAGGCGCAGTGCTGCTAGGCAGCATGATTGGCAGTAAACTCACATCGGCAGATCACCTGCATGTGGCACAGAGGTCCGAACAAGGCTGCAGTGGAGGAGTCCCACAATTTAACGGTGCTCCATGCGGTCTCGGCTACCAATTTAGGCATGCGATTGTTGGCGAGAACACGGGAGTGTGCCGCGCTAGCGAGGAAGTGGCTGCCTTGAAGGCTATGGTGGCGGACTTGCATAAGCGGCTCTACAGTGCCAATCAGCATGTGGAAGCATTGTAGAAAAAAAATGAGGACCATGTAGAGCTGCTGTAGATTCTACAAGTGCGAGAAAATAGAGGCATGCCATGAAGATGAAGATGAAGATGTTGTTTTTATTTTTCATTTACTTGAATGTTGTTGTTTGTTTGTTTGTTTTTTTTTGTTTTTGTTTTTTTTTTGTTTTTTGTTTTTTTGGTGTTTTGTTTTTGTTTTTGTTTTTGTTGTTTTTTTGTTTTTGCAGTGAAATAAAAATGTGTTTTTAACACTAACTAACCACACCACGTAAATAAATACATGAATTAACTTAACAAAACAAAACAAAAACAAAGACTATACAGATAAAAATAAAAATAAAAATGAATAAAAAATTGATTTAAAAACACACGAATATACAAGCAACTCACGGATGACCAGGTAAGGGCCTCAGAAAAACACAGCCAGGGGATCCGGGAAGGTTGGAGGGGTCACAATGGTCCCTCTTGAAACCCAAACTTCTTAGACACCGAAGGTGTTGCCTAAAGAACTCCTAGACACTGATTGACGGAAGTGCTTACCTGGAGTTACCATAAGTTAGCTCATATGAAAAATCTTTTTTAATTTTTTTAATTTTTTTTAATTTTTTTAATAAAAAAGAAACATAGATTTAAAATAATAACAAGTAAAGAGAAAGGATTGAAATGCTCCCCCTTGAAGCGATTAGGTCGAGCGTGATGCAATTGGAGGTCGCGACTTCTCCCACTGCTCTACACTTCCCATTCTTATGATTGAGGTTGCCATCTCTCTCCATTTTTATTGAGCTATTTAAATTGCTAGAACAAACACACAAAAACTTGAAACGGAATTAAAAGGATTAGGAAATAAATAAAAAAGAACTAAAAAACGAAAAGGAAAAATCAACACTTCCATGTTTCAAAGTAACAAGCAACAAAGTAAATAAAACTAGCTTATGAAGTTCGTTCTTTCTCAAATATGATTATCCATATGGTGTGTGGTTTTAATCAAGTATTCAGAAAAAGCATTTAGCTATGGTGTTTAGTCTAAACACAAATTCCGAACTCATTAAGAACAAGAAGAACAATAAAGAACCAAGTAGAATTTAAACATGGTGTTTGTCTTCAATATCTACCCATTCATTCACTAATCAGTCCAAGAGTCATATGATGTTTATGCAAACTTGAACAAGATATTTAATTAAGAGCAAGTGAATGAAACCATAAACGAGAAATAACCAACATGCTACTTGAACCTCTTTTGTTTTTTTTTTTTTGTGTTGTGTAAGCTGAGACTCAAACCCAGTTCTCTTGCTTGTCAGGCAATTGTCCTTGTCCATTGGACTACAAACACAACTTGTCAATTAACGTCATTAACTTTAAAACATGAAACTGTTAATTATATACAAAAAATAAAAATAATAAAAAGTAGGAAAACCAAAAACTTGTTATGTAGATTTCAGCTGCACCAAAATGGATTCAGCTGCATCCTCAACTTGTGATACTCGCAAGTGCACGAGCCGTTCGGTAGTATAGCGTATGTAAGTGCGAGGTCGATTCCACAAGCATTGGTGATTGAATGATCCAATTCAATTTTCTTACACAAAACAGAAATGAAAACAAAAGAAGCAAAAATGTTTTGTACAACACTTGAGAACATGGAGACTTTTGGAAGAGAGGAGAGATGTGTTTGAGAAAGAGAAGGGAGGAGTGTTTGGGAACATTGAGAATTTGATGAAGGAATGGGAGAAGTGTTTGAGAAGTGTTTGAGAATATGGAGACTTTTGGAGAAGAAAGGAAAGTGGTGTTTGAGAACTTTATGGATTTTGGAAGAGCATGTGTTTGAGAGCTTTGAGAAGGGAGAAGAAAGTGTTTGTGAACTTGGAGCAGCAAGAGAGAGGTGTTTGTGAAGTGTTTGAGAACTTTAGAGAATTTTGGAAGAGAGATGTGTTTGAGAACATGGGTAATTTGGAAGAGAAAGGAATGTGTTTTGAGAGCTTTAGAGAATTCGAAATAGAATAGAGAAGTGTTTGGAGAATTTAGAAGAAAGAAAATTTAGTAAATGATCTTATTACAACAATTGAGAACTACAAAGGGAAACTAAGAGAATTTGAGGGAGAGAAGGGAAGGGAGCTCTAGAGAAGTGTTTGAGAGCTCCCCCCCTTGGGGGTGTTATTACAAGCTTAGAGAACTTCCCTATTTATAGGCCTAGGGGAAGTGAAAATCTGAATTATACAATAGAGTTCACTAACCACACTCACTTCACCAACTTACAACACTTAATTCACCTAACACACTATTGCATTTGAAAACAATTCTTCTTGTCATTAAGCTTAGTGTTGCATCATCCACTTCATCTTCAATTAATTCATTTGGCTGCTGCAAAATTCCACTCAAAAATAGGTATTGAATATGCTTCACCAAACTTTCTCACAATCAACAACACTTCATCATGCATATGTCATGCATGACAATGCATTGCAGCCAGCTTGTGGACTCGTTTTGGGCTTGTGGTTCCATCCTGAAAATTCTGGAAAAATATGGATCTTGAAGCTCTTTGAATTATTTTTCCAAGAATATGCAGCCCAACTCAAGGAAAAATCGGGAAGGCCTTCAAATGTGATTTTTGGCCCAGGAACGCAGATGCTGCCGAATTTGACCTTAGGTTGCCAAAACATGTATAACTTTCTATCATGAACCGTAAAATTCTACAGAAAATAGACTTCCGTAGCTTTCCAATGATGTATGGCTCATTTTCGGGTTCTTCTTTGAGTAAGTACAGTCTAATCCGTGAAGTTGACTGATCTGCATACACCGTTTTGACCTAACTTGTCTCCAAAATGCAATTAGTGAGTCTCAAGCTTATAACACTGAAACAAACACAAAACTTATTAAAAGCACAAGTTTAACTCAAAAACATATCCAAATCATAAGTTAGAAGGGTACAAATTGATATGTACAAATTAAATCACAAGATCCTTATACTAAATTCTCTTCTTCTAAATTCTTCAAACACTTCCCAAACACTTTCTTCTCCCTTCTCAAAGCTCTCAAACACATGTTCTTCCAAAATCCACAAAGTTCTCAAGCACCACTTTCCTTTCTTCTCCAAAAGTCTCCATCTTCTCCAAATTTCCCAAACACTTTTCCCATTTCCTTCATCAAATTCTCTGAAGCTCTCAAAACACTTCTCTCATTCCTTCTTCCAAAATTCTCTAAAGTTCTCTAACACGTTTCCTTTCTCTCCTCCAAATTTCCCAAACACATTTCTCTCCCTTCCCTAAGTTCACAAATTCTCCAAGTTCACAAACATTCTCCAAGTTCTCAAACACCTTTCTCTTCCCTTCCAAGAAAATTTAGTAGAATGATCTTATTACAACAATTGAGAACTACAAAGGGAAACTAAGAGAATTTGAGGGAGAGAAGGAAAGGGAGCTCTAGAGAAGTGTTTGAGAGCTCCCCCCCTTGGGGTGTGATTACAAGCTTAGGAAACCTCACTATTTATAGGCCTAAGGAAGTTGAAAATCTGAATTATACAATTGAATTATCTAAACACACTAACTTCACCTAACACACTACACTTAATTCACCAACTTAACCTAACACACAATTGCATTTGAAAACAATTCCTCTTGTATTTAGGCTTAGTGTTGCACCCCCACTTCATCATATTTTGGCTGCTGCAAAATTCCACTCAAAAATAGGTATTGAATATGCTTCACCAAACTTTCCCACAATCAACAACACTTCATCATGCATATGTCATGCATGACAATGCATTACAGCCAGCTTGTGGGCTCGTTTTGGGCTTGTGGCTCCATCTTGAAAAATCTGGAAAAATATGGATCTTGAAGCTCTTTGAATTATCTTTCCAAGCATATGCGGCCCAGCTCAAGGAAATATCGGAAAGCCCTTCAAATGTGATTTTTGGCCCAGTAACGCAGATGCTGCCGAATTTGACCTTAAGTTACCAAAATATGTATAACTTTCTCTAGAAGACTCAGAATCATGAACCGTAAAATTCTACAAAAAATAGACTTCCGTAGCTTTCCAATGTTTTATGGCTCATTATATGGTTCTTCTTGAGTAAGTACAGTCTAATCCGTGAAGTTGACTGATCTCCAGACACCGTTTTGAGCTAACTTCTCTCCAAAATGCAATTAGTGAGTCTCAAGCTTATAACACTGAAACAAACACAAAACTTATTAAAAGCACAAGTTTAACTCAAAAACAGAACCAAATCATAAATTAGAAGGGTACAAAATGATATGTAATTATGCACCGATCAATCATCTGGTGAAGTGGGGGGTCGTGTCTTTACCAAAGGAAAATGGGGGGCTTGGGATAGGAAACCTAAGAAAACGTAATGAGGCCCTACTGGGAAAGTGGCTTTGAAGATTCCAAACTGAAACTAACACCCTCTAGTACGATGTGATAAAGAGTAAATATGGGCTGCAGATGAATGGTTGGGATTCTAAAAGAAAGTCGAATGGATCTAGCCGATGCCCTTGGACAGACATAATTAAAGGTTTGGATTCGTTTGTGGCTTGCTGTCGGCTCAAGGTGGGCAACGGTGAGAGAATAAGACTCTGGGAAGACGTGTGGCTGGGAGATAGAGCTTTGGGCGAGAGATTTCCATGCCTTCTTCGAGTTTCCTGTAAAAGGAATGCCAAGATCGCAGATATGTGCATAGACATGAATTCCCTTCCGCTGAGTTGGGATTTTGGCTTTCGCTGGATTCTTAGAGAGGAGGAAAGTGAAGATTTGTCTGAGTTAATCCTAAGACTGGAACATGTGGTGCTGATCCAAAGCAGAAGTGACACCAGAATTTGGAATTTGGTGACCTCGGGGGCTTTCTCTTGTAAATCTTTCTCTAGACACCTGATGGTTAATCACCAATCATCTTTCTTCTCTCCGTCCACTGTAATTTGGAAAGCTAAAGCCCCTCCTAAGGTAAGACTATTAGTTTGGATAATTTCTCATGGCAGACTTAATACTTGCGACTTGATCCAAAGGAAAAGACTTGGCTGGTACTTCTCTCCTAATTGGTGTGTTATGTGCAAAAAAGACAATGAAACGGTGGATCATCTATTTTTGCTGTGCCCGATTGCCTCATCCCTGTGGGCTAAGTTTTTTAAGGTGGCAGGCATAACGTGGGGTAGCTTCGCAACATGTAAGGCGATGCTTGAAACTAGGCTGAATTTCTTTGGTGGTAGGAGGAAGGGCTCAATGTTGGGAAACTGCGTTTTGATGGCCATTTTCTGGGCAATTTGGGGGGAAAGGAATAGGAGAATTTTTGAGAATGCGGTCGGGGAGGAGGTTGAGCAGCTGTGGGACCGTATCCGTGTCTGGGCATCTCTTTGGGCTTCAGTTACAGCGAGAGTTTAGGGACTGTAGTTTTCAGCTTATCCATCTAGATTGGGAAGCAGTAGCCATGTAGTGTAGGTTTATATCTATCTATCGACATGGTGGCCTTCTTGGCCATCTTTTGTATTGTTTATATTCCTACTTTATTGAATATTATTGTCTCTTTTCAATTAAAAAAAAAAAAAAGAAGAAGAATCGCATGTTTTGGACAATAGCGTGACTCTTAGATATGCTTTTGACATATGACATAGCAGTACCACTGTGTTTAAGGCATCGACTTCGATTCGAACAAACATCTAGGATAGATGGTTATTAAATAAGAAGCTTATTGACTTTAAGTGCAAGTAAGAGATTGTTAGAAGTATGCATTGAAAGCCAATCATTAGCTGAAATATTTCATGGAAACTCCGGTTGAACCAACCATTTTGGTTAACACTTAAGGGCAAGCATGTCGACTTAGGTAACAGCATAGACGTGACCGTTAACCTATTTGACAAGTCCATGGATTCATGAGAAAAGGAAAGTGGTATAAAGAGGTTAGATGCGAAGAGACCTTTCCTTAAAATTCACTCCCGAAATGTTCCCAGTCATAGGATCGCTGAACTAGCCATTGACAAAACGCAAAGACTGGTACACACTTTATCTACTCAACTAGGAGGATGACTATTCTTGAGTCAATCATATATGTACACTCATATAACTGCGTAGGTGCTCGTTAGAGAATGAGTGCACTGAACGCGATCAAACTATAAATCTCGTGTGGAAGTTTTACTTACATGTCAAACAAGATTTCATAGGTTGCAATAACGCAAGGTTAATACTTAGACCGGAGACACCATGGTTGCTTTATGGATGCGTAGTCGGTCTCTGATTATATGATAAGGTTGAGCTCATCCCTAAGCTCAACTCAAGATAACATCGAGATCTTCGACAAGTCCAAAAAGGCAACTGAGTGTGCAACAAGGAATCTCGACTTCCAGGAAGAGAGAGACAATGTTCTAGAGATATGATTCAGGAATCTCCGGCAGGAGCTAGAGCTCAATAAGAAAGACTCTTATACTTGTGCTCATATTGAATCATATAGCCAAGAGCAATCACATTAGGGATTTCACATGAATTCCATATCCTATTATAGAGTTGTTAGTATATGATTATGTGATTGACATTCCCTAAACCCTAGATAGATTAGCATAGATGGTAAACTCGTTGTGATAGAATAGCAATGGCAATTGTCTCAAATTCCAGGATCTGATTTGAAGGCACATGTTTCAATAAACGATTTCTGAGGTAATATCTTCATTCAATCATGCATCTGATTTGTGCTAAATTTAGAATTTTTTTTCAAACCATAATATGTTTGGAATTTTGATTTTGAAACAGTTAAAGTTTGATTGGGAAGAATTTTTGTTTAAGAAAGTTTGTTTTCATTTCAAAAACCACTTTCTAGTTTTTCTATTCAAAAGTCTTCTTTGCTGATTGGGAATCATCTTTGTCATTGTACTATTCTTTCTATATTGATTCCTCTTTGTAAATAAATTTTATTTGATTTTTGATTTAGGTGTTGATTAGTTTTCTTTCTTGTTTTGAAAACCACTACAAAAAGGAAGCCTATGCTTTATTCTTTCTTACAACTTTCAACGTGAGTTTTCTAAGTTTGAAATAACAAAAAAAGAAGTTGTTGTGCATTGTTTTCTTAAGGATAAATAAACAAGAGTAAGATTATCTTGGTGATTTGTCATTTCATACATTTACAACCATTTGCATAAGTTACAAGGTTCTCATACCTTTGGCGAGTTTGAATCAAACGAGTTGAGTATCTGATTAAACATAAGGAGAGAAAGGAGTAATCCCGTGAGAAGTCAAGTTACGAAGTAGTTGGTACGTTGTCTAGAGAGTGTAGGATAAGTTTGTATACTTCTTGTAATGTTTATTTTTATAGTGGATTTGCCTTGAACTATCAGGTCCCGTGGATTTTCCCTGAAGTTGGGTTTTATCATGTAAAATAATTCATGCGTGTTCTTTTATTTTTACGTTTTATACATTTATGGATTGATACCACTTATCAATCCTCTGGGCGTGTTTTTATTCCTTTACTACGCTTAAACTCTATAAACGTACTATTCACCTTCCTTATAGTGTTTTAAGCTATCCAACATGTAATTTCAAACGAGACCAAGAACATTGGGAAATAGAGAATGATTGAATTGCATTGTAATTCCAACAAAATGGGTTCTCCTAATATATTCTATATTAGATTAGGTAGCCATGATATGTTGTTGGACATCACTCATGGCTTGTGGAAGCCCAAAGGACATTCCGTAAGTAGATCCTCATGAAAGGAAGAATTAAAAGGGAATTTTAATTCATTGTCAATAAAGAAAGAATTCGAGATCGCCCACGGCCTCGCTAATTAGAACCCAATAGATCGCACACCCATAAGTTTGTAATTTGGATAACAATGTTAGATGACGAAATCAACAATTAAGTCAATTAATTAGATTAATTGGGTAAAGAGAAAAAATTATTAAAGAGCTATTAATTACATTGAAATAGAATGGGCCTTGAAATGGTTTAAGAAACTAAAGGCTCATGAGTTTTAGCAAAAGGGGCTTTGGAAGAGATAAGTGGGAAAATTGGACCAAGAGGCCCAAAGTGGCCCACCCCTGTCTACCGCAAATCTCACGGCCTGAGTTTCCGGGCCGAGGGGATATGCGTTGACACGCGGCTTCCTGCTTTTGGGTGCGGTGCGGTTGTGCGCGGGCGTGCCAGCACGGTCTCCCGTGCATCGAGATGGTTGATGTGGATAGAATGGTTAAGTGGTGCGCCTATTTGGACTAGTCTTCTAATCAAACGATTGTAGCCGAGAGAGGAACTAATCTCGGCTGTTAGGTTCACGGCCTGAGCTACAAGGCTGCTTAGTGATGGTGTTGGTGGGTTTTGGGCGGTGCTCTGGCGCGCTGCTAGGGAGCGACGGTCATATAATATATGGGGTGAATGAGCGAATAACAAGGATGATACTCCGGCGCCTTGAAAATCAAGGGTCGTATGATATATTGATGAATGAATTTTCCTTAGTCTAACACTACTCCTAGGAAAGCAAGTAAAGATATTGAAAATGCATTACAGGAAAATATAAGTTGCTCCGTGGGAGGCTTTGGTTTGGTGTTTGAACCTTTTGAATGTAGCTTGAGCTTTGTTTTTATAGGAAGAGCCCTTGGATGGGAAATCAAGGCTGAAAATCTGCATGGTGGAGCCTCATCAGAGCAAGTGGAGAGTCCAATCGACATTTGGGTCGTGAAGCATGGTGGTAGCCTGCTCAGAGCAAGTGGACAGTCCAATCAACATTTGGGATCGTGAAGTATGGTAGTGTGACCCCATAAATCCTGGTGAATCTCGCCGCCCCTGATCGTGTGTTCTGCACTTCTGGCCGTGGAGACGCATTTATTGTTCTGATAGCTGGTGACCTAATCTCTCAAGCTGCAAGAATTCTTGTGAGAATGTCCACGTCTAATCACTCTGTTTTCTGTTGCCAAATCCTAACTTCAGTCACTTTCCATCTTCTCTCGTGCATTAAATGCTTAGTTGTGGCTAGTGGGTTTGCTGCAATAAATATGCACTACTTCATTAAATGAAGTAAGGGACCCTGCCATCACATGATGATTTGACTTTAATACCTCTGGCCATGACTTTGCTCGGCCTCGGCCTCGGCTTACAATCGAGGCCGAGGTGATCATGCCTTAGCATTTTTCTTTTGTTTTCAGGAAGGCCAACCACCTTGGCGAAACGCTGCGTTTTAGTTTCTCGAGGAAGTGCTAGGGCCGAGAAACGAGGCTCCTTCGGCCAGTCATGCCCGTGATTTATTAGGCACAAACATTGCCCCCACATCCCTGGATCCTTGGGTCTCGGCGTGGGTAGGGGCCGAATGGATTCCAAGGGATGGACTCTTAGCATCCCCCCTGAAGTGATTGACAATTGGGGCATTAAATGCGCAAGTCAGTCGGCGCTTTTAATGCCCCAAGGACGTCGGACAGGTCATTATTTCTCACTTTTGTCAACCTTTTCTCACTTTTTCTTATGTAGGCCCCACCTGCAAGGGATGTAAAAAAGGATGTACATGTGCATATAAATTTGCATCTCACGGTTGTGATGCAAATTTACAATCGTTTACACCTCCCCATTGCGGGTGATTCCGATCACAAATGGTGTATATTTAACATACACCTCATTATACAACGCTCCACTGGAGATGCTCTTAGGGTTCTCCCATGTGCTCTATATATATGCACATCTTAGCTCATTTTCTCCCTAGGATTTCAAGTCTTGCAAAGTTGAGGAGCAAGTGAGAGAAAGCATCAAATCTCTCACTTCCTTAGACAAGCTAAAATCGGTCCCAAGAGGAGTGTTGCTAGCACCACTAACTCCTCTTGTGTGTCATCATCCTTCCAAAGATAAGAGCTTGGCGTGGAGTCTTTGGAGGTTATTACTTTGTGACTTGACGAATAAGAAGAAGAAAGTGGATCCTACCACGATCACTTGGTGGAATACTTGGGTTTGACTCAAGTTACGCTCCAAGGGTGTTTTTCTCTCTTTACTTTCTTGTAAAGTAGTTTATGTAGCACATCAACCCCTTGAACCACAAGATCCTTTAAAATGGTTTGTTTTTAGGCTATAGGATTTTTTTTTTTTAAAGTCTTATGTTTCCTATCAAATAAATTATTAAGAAACTTATAAATCTTAGAAGAAAAAAAAGTTTAAGTAGAAAAAAAAAACTCTCTCCACCCTTTTCTCTCTTCAAATTATTCAAACAAATAAATAAATAAATAAATAAATAAATAAACAAATTAATCAAACCCAGAAAAAAAAAAAAAAAAAAAAAAAAACCACATTGGACTACCATAACAGAGAACCCATAAATCAAACAAAAAAAATCCCAACATCTCTTTTTCTTCTTGTTTGGGCTTAAATTCCACGCGTCAGCCCAACTAACTATAAGCCCATGTCAAAAACAGTGGCTTGGGCTTTGTGTTAGCAAAATCAGAAGTCAGCCCAGATGGGTTTAAAGGCCCAGACCTTTATGAACCAATTGCAAGGAAATAAACTTACAGGTTAAAGATGAAATGCCATTAATGGTGATTTAATATGGACTAATCAGTTTTTAATTGGTTTAAAAATTAGGCCCAGCTTCTAAATCTCTCCAAAGGCTCAAAATTTGATGATCACCGTTGATCACAATTTCAGAAATCAAGTCAGCAGATTTTAGGAAAATCTTTCTCTCCACAAAGCCCACATGACTCTAAAGTCGAGGTTTCATCAGGCCAGAGGACGTGATGGGGAGTTGGTAGAAGTTTAATCAGAAAACCACTCCCTATAACCATTTAATGCTAGAAAAGAGGGCCAAGTTTCCTTCCTATGCTCGTGAGGGCTTTGCATCAGAGCAAGTTGAGTTTACAAGAGATAAACAAAAATAAGAGAGTTGGTTTGTTAGAAAGTCAAAACTGATCATCATGGAAACTGATTGTTAATGGAATTTTTTGTCAGACTAATTACTCCCCCTTTTTTGCATTAGAACAAAAAATCCTCTCAACAGATCTGTCCTCCAGATATTAAGGAATAAACTCTCATTCAGATTCTCTATAAATATGAGAGGAGGTGAACTGGATCAAAGGACAACCAAAAATTCAATCAAAACAAAAATTCTCAGTCATATTGACAAACTCAAACAAGATCATACGATCTCAAAAGACCTTCACACTCTAAAGCAATCAGACCATTTGGTTTGAAAATCCATCCAGCCCCTAGACAAAACAGACAAAACCCAAACTTCTGACTCCAGGTTAGCCAGGGAAGCAATTCACAAAGGAAACAAGATTTCTCTCATTACAAATTTGGTTCAACATAGGCCAATTCAGCAGAATTCAGGTTTTTTTTTTCCTTCATAATATGAAAATCTCAACAAATTTACAGAGATGCCTTGATGTTTGAAAATCATCAGAACGGATCGCGGGTGATCCCCAATTAAGCAGAACATGTGCTGAAGTGCAGTTTCAGACCAGAAATCGTCAATCCAGCCACTTCCAATCCAATCAAGACTGAAGAAATTCCAGTTCTGCCCATCCAACAGGACTCTCCATGGCTAAAATAGATTAAAGCTCTGCCAATCTCAACATTGGTATCGAATTTCCAGCTGAACCTCATCAGTTGAAGTTGTTGACGTTTGAATCCAGCACAGATACATCTAGTCCAGCCTGAATCACAGGCAACAATCCAAGCAAAAATCGAAGCCCAATGTTCTGTTGTCCTTTCAGACGTGGCACTTCCCTTTTGTTTTAAATTGTGTAATAGGCAGTTCTCTTTTAAAACAATTTGATTTATTTTCAATATTCATTTTGGCCAGAACTACTAGTTTTTACTGTGAGAAATTGTGAATTCCTCACCAGCCTGAGGCAAGAAAAGAACTTACTTGGGAGATATTCCTCACTCAAATTCATAATAACTTGTTTAAAGTCAGTAACTTGGAGCGCAAGTTATCTATTTTTCATAAGTCTATTAGGGTCTTGACTGCTAACAGTGGCACACCAAAAAAAGTTGACTTGTTGACCACAAATGGTTTACAAGCCAATGAGAAATTTTACACTACCACCACAAGACTAAATCTAAACGGCTGAACTCTTCTGCTTTAATGAATCAAACCCAAGAAAAAGAAAAAATAACTTCTTGTTAATCAAACTCGGTTTCTCCAACAAAACAACAAACCCAACGAAACAGCTACCGCTCCCACTGACCTCCCATCCATCATTGCCCCATTTGACATTAGAGACTGGCTTCCCACAGGCCATTTGACCCAAAAACATAAAGCACAAACCACAAATTCAATTAAATCCACCCATTAAAAAAATGGGAATTTTAGAGGCATAGAAGGAGAAAGCGATTTGGAGAGAAGAGATTCCAACGAGGATAGGAGACACGTGTCTACACCATGGAGTTCATATCCAACATGACTTTGTTCTTGTTGGTGTGCTTGAACTCGACAGCGACAAAACCTGACCTGGGTTTGTTCGAAGAGAGAGAGGGTGAAGAGAGATAGAGGGAGGGAGAGAGAGAAAAAGGATACGATTATGGTTTAGGGTTCTGGGTTCTCTCGTTTGATAGTCCAATGTTGGGGGTTTTTTTTTTCACAGTTTGATTAATTTGTTTATTTATTTATTTTTTTTTGAATAATTTGAAGAGAGAGAGGTGGAGAAAGATGTATTTTTTCTTTCTAAGATTTATAAGTTTTTTAAAATAATTTATTATATTATTTTATATTATTTGTGGGCCCGTATACTTCCACGTCCGTAGTTAATTGATTTTTTAACAGCAAGAGAAACAGTATGTCCGAAAGTCATAAGACAATCAACTTTATGTATGCGATTGAGACAAAAACAATTTCATGTACTAAAGGCTAAAACTCGGTAAACTTTCTGCTAAATTTTTTCAGGTGCTAAAACTTTCTGCTTACAGGACCATGGAAAGAGTAAATGAAAATTTGGTGTCACATAAAATTTTTAGTATTGGGCTTCCGATATATGAGACCAAATGTGAAATCTCATTATATGTGACCAATATCTGGAGCATCACATATAATATGGTCACAAAAGCCATATTTTATTGGTAACTTATATGTATTGAGTTTTCTCATCTTATATTTTAGGTATTTAATAAAGAGAAACAGATTGAAGAGAAAGATTTTTCACTGTATCAGAAAAGAAATAACATGAGTATAAATACAAGAGAGTTAGAGCTGCCACCTCAGCTCTCTATTTATCCGATTTCAATTGATCTGTTAACAATTGATGGTCTTGAGATAAAATTTCTTTTATGTGAGTGTGCCACTGTTAGCAGTTAAAATCCTAATATATTTGAATAATTTTTTAATATACTTGCGCCCAAGTATTTGATTTTAAACAAATGATTGTGATTTTGGGTGGGGAAACCTCCTAAGAGAGTTATTTTCTATGCCTCAGACTGGTGAGGACTTCACAATTTATCTAAATAACACTGGTAAGTAAAGGAAAATACAGGTACTTGAAAATAAAACAAACAAGTTCAAACAAAACTGCTTGAAATATAATACATGAAAGGAACTGCCAAATCTGGAAAAGCATCAGAACATTGTTGGACTTCGATTTTTGCCTGAAACGCCATTGCAGAGACGTTAGGCTAGATTGGATTTTTTGTGACAAGACTGGATTGTCCTGAACTCGCAGTACCTTCAACTAACTGGAATTTACCTTGCAATCAATACCAATGAATGTGTATTAGCAGAGCTTTCTTCAAATTGGAGCCAAAAGTGACTTGGGTCGTGAGCTGGAATTCTGAGCAAAATCTCAAGGATAGCTTTGGAGGTCCTTGACACCTTTGCTGGCTTTGCTTCAGTTGAAGGCTGGAATGATTGTTTAAATCATTGAATTGTGAGACTGATTGATTTTTGTATTTGTTTTTATTGGGGGTTTTGTTGTGTGGCTATGGTTCGCTGGGAGCCTTCTATATTTATAGAGGTTGAAATGCAACCCCTTAGTTGCTACTTTGTCTTAGAGGTGTCAAATGGGCCGTGCCGGGCAGGCCCGGCCCATTTAAACTCGTGCTTTTAATATTTTCGTGCCGTGCCGGGCCGGCCCATTTAATTTATCGGGCCGTGCCGTGCCGGCCCATTTAATAAAATCATTGATCCCGGCCCGGCCCAAAGGCCATATTAAAACGGACCGGGCCGGGCTCGTGCCGTGCCGGCCCATTTAATTTGAATTTTTTTCACTTGATTTTTTTTTCCCACTAGATAATTCAAATTATAAACATTAAAAATATAATTAGAGACAAGAAATGATGAACTATTTGAAAACATTAATCAATCAAACATCCAAGAGAAGTGTATATGTCATATGTATTGATTAGATATCAAGTCCAATGTTGTTTAATTAATTTGTAGTTGATATATTTAATTAATTAAGAACCCAAGTAATTTCCCTAAAATGAAAGACATCAAATATATATTTATGATTATAAAAATAAATAAATAAAACATATAAACAATGACATTAGATGTCAAATTATTGCATTTTGACTTTTGAGAAGAAAAAAAACGCTAAATGGGCCGTGCTTGGGCCGTGCTTGGGCTCGTGCCGTGCTTGAAGCGGGCTCGGGCCAAGCCCGGCCCATGTCGGGCCGTGGGCCGGCCCGGTCCATTGGACCTATTTTTTGATCCCGGCCCGGCCCACGTTTTCGTGCCGTGCCGTGCCTCATTTAAACGGGCTGGGCTCGTGCCGTACCGGGCCGGCCCGTCCCGTTTGACACCTCTACTTTGTCTCTCCATCAGCCATGATGATGTCTTTTTTAGATATTTGAGGAATATCAATTGGAAAGTATTCTCCCACTCACCACTAACGGATAAGTGGTGATGAAGAAAAACTCCTTTTGGCTTGTATTATTCCTCTTAAATGCCAAAATCTGATTTAAAAAATCAACAACAAATATTTGATTATATTTTGGCTCTTTGTGAATTAATATTCTTAAATAACTTAAAGTCGTTTGCTTTTGAAATTGATTGGACCATTGAGCCCAGGCAGAGCTGTGATTTAGGGGTTGGCGCGGTCTGGTTCGGTTTCAATTCTGACCTCAAATTTTGAAAACCGAAACTGGTACTATTTAACAGGTCCGGTTCGGTCCGATTTTAAGTAAAAAAATTTCAAAAACCGGCTTGTTCGGTTCTAACCCTTTCCGGTTTTGAACCGGTTTATTAATTTTTTATTTTTAAAAAAAAATATTTTTTTTAATTAAAAATTTATAATAAAGAACTTATTTTATTGGCTTAAAAATTAACAAATAATTCAATTCATACATTTAGAAATTTTTTGATGTTGAACTTGGAAAAATAGTGATTATAACATTTAAAATATGAGATTATATTTTAAAAATTTGTAAAAAAAAATATGACCGATCCGGTTCGGTCCCTTGCAGTGCGGTGTAGTGTAAAACCGAAACCGAAACCGGTTGGAACCAGTTCGGTCCGGTTTGGTCCAATTTGTTGACTTTTTTGGTCAACCGGTTTTTTTTCCGATTTTTTTTCACTGGTTCGGTTCGGTGTTTCCGTTTTTCCGTTCCCGATGCCCACCCCTCCTGTGATTTACCATTGGTTTCCCCAACCCTCCTGACTATTTTGCCACATAGACATCAAATAGTACATGTCCAATGTGCTTTTCATTTGTTAATATACAATGATTACATAAATTATCACATTATATATCTTATTTCCATATCTTTCCTTCTTTTCCCTATTTTAATCATTCTTTTATCATCCACCTGTCTTTTCTCCACTTCACCTTCTCCTTTGGTGTAACACTTCACGTGCTTCCTCCAAAATCTCCTTGCTAGAAATGGTTTCCAAGCCTCTGTATAATGTTGGGAAAAACTTATATTTCATGATTTGGCCTATAAACCATGTATTTTGACTAGAATAAAGAATTTTGCCAAAAAATGCAAATTTTGGTACAAACACTAGTACCCTCCTTAACAAACTCTCATAACTGAAGGTAACATACTAAGTAACAAAACTTAGGTGGGACCACTGGCGGACACAGAAATTTTTTAGCGGATAAGTATGAAAAATAGTTTTTCGGAATAATCATTTTCTCAAGATAATTTTTGGCAGCTTTTGTTCCTTACACATCAAATAAGAAAACTTGATTTTATGGGATTTTAGTATGAAGTATATATTGACTTAATGAACCATAATTTTTAGCCTAAATCGTATTTTGCACTAAAACCGAATTTTCATATTTTGATTTGGTGGGAATTTGATTTTCTAGTATTTTTATTTGAATCCAAATGGGGGGTACTTCCTTATTTACATTGTAAACTTAAGTAAATGGAGTAATATAAAAATAAATAAAAGTAAAAGGACAAAGACATTTACTTAAATGTTGAAAATGGAAATAAGGTAATCTGTACATCGGTTGAGCAAAAGGGCAATTTCAAGCACCTACAATGGTTTTTCCGACGAGAGGAGGTGCAAAAGGTCCGCCTCTGGGTGGGAAATAAGGTAATCTGTACATCGGTTGAGCAAATGGGCAATTTCAAGCACCTACAATGGTTTTTCCGACGAGAGGAGGTGCAAAAGGTCCGCCTCTGGGTGGGACTAGTATAGGATTTAGATGTACGGAAATTCCTTCTTTGATTAATGAGAGAGGCTGATTACAATGCTATTTTAGGCTGCAACTTTCTTTTTGTTTTTCTATACTTAAAGTAAGATATAGAACTATCTAGAACAAGAATTAAATACCAACCATTAGCTGCTAATATCCAACTCTTAAACACACATTAGCATAGCAGACTTTTCTAGAAATTGTAAAACTGTTAATGAAAATTTCAAATTAATCTCAACAAACTGTTCTTAATATATTTTACACAAAAGCTGATTTTAACAATGGTTCTTCGTCATCATCTCTGATTTTATTTAACCCTACATACATAGGTAAAATGTAGCCCGATACGTATTAACCTATTATAAAGATACTTTTTAATGAATTTTTTCTTATAGTTGAGTTATGAAAACAATAGAATGTATTAACCTATATATATCGATATCGATAAAACTTTGAAAGAGATGACAGAAATTGTGAGAAATACATGGAAATATTTAATGAACTAAGACAGGATCAACAAGCGTCTAGATTTGAGAAAGCGAGAGCTCAAATATAAAATATAAAAAATCCATAAACAAGTAAAGATTAAATTAACTATGAATAATATATGATTAATGTCTTTTTTCACCTTCCTCGAACCTGGGAGGCTTTCAACATACATGGCAACCAAAGGCAATTACTACGATTGGTTTTGGCATATATATAAGACGAGGGGCGGAGCCTACGAGTGTGATCCTGCCGCCCCCCCCCCCCCCCGCCGCCCACCCTCTTCTCATTCTTATATTAAAAAATATTATATATTAATATCTTTTATGAAACTTCTAATATTTATAGGATTTTCTCTTCAAGTTTACATATTTTTTCATGTTTTAGATCAATTTTCTAAAAATTTAGTATACATATTATTTTGCCAAATTATCAAGTTTCAATTGGGTTGACTCACTTAATTAAGATCGTTAATCTTTCTCTTATTTTTTATTATTTTCTCTTTGCCTTTGGTTTGTTAGGTCTTCTGAAAATTTGAATTATTCTCTATTGAGTTCAATGGATCTTTTCAACTAATTTGTAAATTACCAAAATAAAAAATAGTAAATTGAGCTTAGACCCATAAAATTCATTTTAAATCACCTAAAACCCTTTCCTTTAGTTTTCTACACAAGTTACCTAATATAACTCAAAATCTTATTTATTGTATTTTTTGGATTCTAAAACTATCCCTATTTATGACTTAATGTGTTATGGGGGGTGTAACTAATGACACACGTTGAATTTGAAAAGATTTTCAAATGGTTGTAATGGATGTATGAATTAATTTAGAAACTTATTTGAAATTAAATATTAAATTCAACATTAACGTATTAGTAATCTATTTTACGACTTGTAATCTATTTTTGAATTAATGTTGTTTTCTTTTTATAAATTACGACTAGTAATATATTTAATGTATTAGTAATTTAAATTCAATATTAAATTTAGGAATTAATGTTATTTTCCTTTTATGAATTATACGACTAGTAATCTATTTTATTATAGTTTAATGAATAATAGTGTACATTTTAATTATGTTGACAAATAATTTGATAATCTATTTATTTTTTATTTTTTGAAAAATATTTTTTTTAAATGAACCTATTTTTTCTCTGAATAATGTACCTATTTTTTTCTCTAAATAATGTACCTTTTTTTCTCTAAATAAAGCACCTATTACTTGTTTTATGAAAAATAATTTGATCATCTTTTTATTGTTTGTTTTATGAATTTTTTTATTTATAAAATGAACCTAGTTTTTCTCACCAAATAATTTATCTATTTTTTTTCTCTAATAATGTACCTAGTAAAACAATTTACCTAGTATAATGAGCCTATCTTTTTGCTAAATTTTGCATCTATTTTTTCTCTCTAAATAATGTAACTATTTTTTTCTCTAAATAATGTACCTACTTTTTTTCCTCTAATAATGTACCTAGTAAAACAATTTACCTAATATAATGAACCTATTGTTTTGCTAAATTTTGTATCTATTGTTTTCTCTAAATAATGCACCTTTTTTTTTCTCTAATAATGTACCTAGTATAATGAACCTATTGTTTTTGCTAAATTTTGTATCTATTGTTTTCTCTAAATAATGTACCTATTTTTTTTTCTCTAATAATGTATACCTAATAAAACAATTTACCTAGTATAATGAACTTATTTTTTCTTCTAAATAATGTACCTATTTTTAATTTATAAAAAATGTGCATAAATTTCAATTATACAACGCACCTATTTTCTATAAATTATTGTGTACCTATTTTTAATTTATGCAAAATGTATGAAAATTTCAATTACAAAGTAACTGACCTATTTTTTAAAAAACAATTTGGTAAATAATATACCTATATTTTTATACGTATATATTTATATTTATATTTTTCATATATACATTATTGGATATGTAATTTACATTTTTTTTTTGGTTTGCAATTTTAGGGGGCGATATGTTAAGAGGGAATGACAACCAAAAGAAATGGGGTGATTGATATGCTATTAATATGGAGTTTTAATTACAATTATGACAGTTAATGAAATGCTTAGAATAAATTATAAATAAAATATAAAGTATGATGGCAAGGATGTAAAAACATAGGAATACTATGACCTCTTATATCCTATTGGTCATTTAAGTTTGAAATTGGGTTTTACACATAGATTTATAGAATGATGGGTATATGTCTAGGAAATAGAAATTGTAGGGACCTATATTGGACAAGCCCAATAAAAAAAGAAGAAGTAAAGATTTCATTACATATGTATTATGTATGATATTTTGGTCTTTTCGGTTACTTTGGAATGTATTGTGAGTTTGAACTTTTTTAATAAATATTTGTAAGAGGCCCCCACATACATGAAATCATGTCTTCGCCATTGATAAGGCCGCTAGGGTGTGCCTCATGAACGACCTAGACATAAATGATCACGTGGTTACGTACAACCTGGCCAGACCCGAACTCCCTCCGACCACGAACTCAGTGCCATATTTTTATTAGTCTTAAAGGGTTTATATGTTAAACTCCCTAAAATAAAATATTTTAATTTTTCATAATTAGGGTCGGAAGGTTCTCATCACTAATAAAAATAAATAAAATAAAAAAAGATTTAAAAAAATCTATACATGACTTTGCGCGACGAAAGACAAACATTCGGATGCAAAAAGTCTTGCGCGACGAATCCTCGTTCGTCTCGCAAAGTGTTTACAAAAATAAAAAATTAAAATTTTTTGGATGACTTTGCGCGACGAAATAATAATCTTCGTCTCGCAAAGTCTTTACAAAAATAAATAAAATAAAAAATTTATTTTGTTAGAAAAATATATTATTGTAGTTCGGATTTGGTTTTTGTTAGAAAATATATATTTTAAATTGACGATCAAATTGGTTCATTGTATTCATATAGGGTCAAGGACTGTAGCTGTAAAAAATCATTAAAATTGAAATTGAAATAACCGTTAAATCGTGATTTTTTGTTTATAACCGTCGAAGGTTTTGTCCTATTACTTGATCTCTGAATGTTTATTTTTTCCGATTTTTGGCGTATATAATCTCGAAGTATAAACAAACAAGTTTGATGGTTTGATCATTGAAACTAGTTTCGTAGAATGCGTATGCCATCAAAACAATATATTCACTAACAATTAAGAGTTTATTTATACTTTCATTAAATACAACATAAGATTTTGTGGTATCCACTAGTGTAAAAATTTAAATTGAAGATCAAATTGAGTCATTGTATTCATATAGGGTCAAGGAGTGTAGCTGTAAAAAATCATCAAAATTGGAGTTAAAATAACCGTTAAATCGTGATTTTTGTTTATAACCATCGAAAAGTTTTGTCCCATAACGTGATCTCTTGAATGTTTATTTTTTCTGATTTTTGGGCTATACGATCTCGAAGTATAAACAAAGAAGTTTGACGGTTGGATCGTTGAGTAGGTTTAAATTTGTTTATTTTGTACGTATAACACTTAAGAAATTGAATAGTATATATATTTATTAGTAGCTTAAATTTTGTCACATTACAACCTATGTTAAAGACCTAAATTGATCTTAAATGTCATGTGGTTGAATTGCATTCATTTTTCTACTTTTAAGTGTTTGGCATCCTTCTTGAGATCATATTAATGCAAGTTCTTCATCTTTATATTTCGAGTTAAGTCCTTATGGTTTAACTATAATCTCATGTTTATAACTGAGTGTTGCATTATAGCCCTCTTCTGAGTGATTCATTTGTGAGAGGACAACTTTGGTGAGATTTGAAGTTGAACTTGTGCTTTGTATGAATTTTGAAATTGTGTGAAAACTAATATTGGGGAATTTGTTGCATTTGGCAATCACACTACTACACTTTGAGCATATTATGTTTTGAACTTTGCCGCCTTGTAAATAATGTCTAAATTGAGCTTTTATTGTTAAAACTTTTGAGTCATGTGCATGAGTCATTACTCTTCAGAAAATGTTCGGAAAGATTGTTTTGAGTTCTTTCTATTTTTGTAATCGTTTTTGTTTTTGTTAAGAAATGTATTTATGTTTGTTTTTGTTTTTGGTTTTGCTTAAGGACTAACAATCTTTTAAGTTTTCTAATTACTTTGTTTTACAGAGTCAGTAAAACTTTTGTGGGTATCGATTTGTTAAACCCTCAGGAGACACAACTCCTCCTACTAGGGATGCCTAGAGGTTTAAAGGCTTGTTGCATACGTGTTCGGACCACTTTCACAAAACTCAAAGGAGATGTCGTATAGTAGTGTAGCTCGGAAGTCCGAATGTCGTATCCACAGAGAGCGGTGTAAAGAAAATAACAGAGATGAAAAAGAACAAGTGTGATTGAGAGGTAGATTTATGCAAGATTTGATTTAGAGAAAATTTAATTGATTAAAACACTAAGGCATTGGGTTTCCACTTTTAACATAAGCATGCAATTCTTAATAATTTGATCCACAAAATATTTTCCATTGTAGTTGTTCAAAATAATTAAAGCTCTTTTTAATTTCCTTTAGAAGTATTCTAAGCATAACTTGTACCATTGGCAACAAACTATCAAAAAATAATCTTCATCAAAATTCTATTAATCTTTAGTAATTCTCTTCTCTTTTAAAAGCATGAAAGTTTTTACTACAGTATGGGAAAAACATGATTGAACCCATGAAATAGATTATCAAACTTTCATCAATTAATTAAAAAGAAAACTACAAATTCCATTTTAACAAATACTACAAATTCACATTAAAGCTTAAGTTTGGATCAAACTAATAAAAATTACACACTTATATTAAAAGCTTTCTCCCTAGCCTTAGCTAGGGAATTAGTTCCCCATAATAAAATAAAACTAAAAACAGAATTTAAAACTTAGAAAGATGGAGGGAAAAGGGAAAAAGCTCAAGATTGTGGAGCTTGGTGTAGTTTTACAATGCCGTAGCTTCACCTATTTATAGGAGGATGCGAGCAATATTCATGAATTTAATATGTCTTCCACTTGCCATCAAACCAATTGCCAAGTTGCTTCCTTTAATTTAATTCATTGTGATGATGACTCCTTATCTAAATTCTTCAAAACTTCCTTCCACTTGAACACTTTATCATGCATTTCCATACTTTCCTTCGTGTCTTCTCATAAAAACTGCAGCAACTTTCCTCAAATTGTAGCTAGATAACAACTCAAGCATCATCATTCTTCTTTGCATTCATTGGTTGCAAGTAGTCAATTTGAACTTCTCCTTCATTGTTTATTCATTCTTTCTTGATTTCTTCAATGATGGAAGCTTGCATGCATGTCCTAGAGTATATTCATGCAATTGATTGCTTCTTCTTTTCATTTGTTTTATCTTCAATTGCATTTGCTGCTGCACATGTTGTCTCGAGCAAATTTCCTTGACTTTGGTTTCATAAAGATCTTTGAGTCTTCTTATCAATTGCTCCACTTGCTCATCTCTCTTTTTCTCAACATGCTATTGGTGGAAGACACTTAATATCTACAAACAACCACTCATTAAATATAAAAACAAAGATTGGAATGAAACAATAAAAATACTCTAATAGATTTATATAAAACAAAAGAAAATACTAACAAATATAAATTTAAGGATAAAACTTGTATTAATTTTGTGCTCATCAAATACCCCCAAACCTATATTTTGCTAGTCCTCGAGCAAAAGAAAATAAAAACTAAGTAGAAAAGAAAACTAAGCCACTTTCGCAGGGATCTCGATTGCATTTAGCATATGCAACAACAAAAAAAAGAAAACTATACCCTAGTGGACGAGTATAGTCTCGTGAGGGCTTTCAGTGATGATACCCAAAAACATCGAAATGAGAGTTTAAAAATTTATGCTACAACAAAATTTGAAAATTTAAACAAATGCTTAACCATCATCAAAAGCTATTTGGATTGAAAATTCATGAACAATTTTTAAAAGAGCAAACACGCTTCAAATTAATCCCCACATAAAGTCTTGATCACTTATAATCATTTAGTAAATTTTTCATTTGTTTCCTTTGGTGTTTAAGTGAACCAACACATTTTAGAGACAAAAGTTAATTTCAATCACAGTAACCTCATTATTTCAATCATTATCAAAATTCAGTGCAAATAACTAACCAAGGCATATATATACTCTCTTTTTTTCTTTTTCTTTTATTAATTATGACTGTGCAATGTTTAGTTCCATTATGCTTTCTAATTAACCCATGTAGCGAGATTTAGGCCAACGACTCTCAAACCAAAGGTTTTAAGGCATTAGGTGTAGAAACACCCCTAAGGGCTTATTAACTCGAGTTAAAAAGGCTACAGAACTAAACTAGTCACAAAATGTATTTACCTCAAAACTTTACCTTTTGACGCGAACACTCGCTGCTGTTTAGGCAAGAGGCCCGGTTACTAAGTAAAACTCTGGATAAATTAACATCATTATTATTATTTTATTTATTTACTCTTTTTTTTTTAACGCCAAGGTCAATCAAGAGCAATGTCATCTAACTCTACTTAAAACAACAAAGTTAACTACAATTGATCTTTTCTTTCATTCTCACTAAAGTGTTGATGTGCATGTGAGAGTTCAAAGTATAACTCATGAATTATCCACTAAATACAAATAAGTGAAAAAAAAACTAAAATTATGGGTTTAAAATTTAATCATATGTTTCCAATCGTAAAAATCATTCATGAGTGTTAAATCTGATTTGATGATAGTAAGCATAAAAATCTAGAGATAACACAAATTATTTTTTTTGGTGAAATAAAATAATAATAAAAATAAAAACAAAACTTCTAAACCTTACCCCCAAACCTAAATCAAACATTGTCCTCAATGTTTCAAAGCATAGCAAATGTATGAAATAAGAGGGTAAATGATATAGAAAGATAATACCTGGAAAATATGCGTGCCAATCCCTTGGTATTCATCCATTACAGAATAAAAGAAAAAATCCAAAAAAAATAAAATAAAAATAAAAATAAAGACCAAAATGAAATAAAACACACAAAAAAAAGAAAACCAAAATCTATACAAATATACACAAATATACAAGCAACTCATGGATGACCAGTTAAGGGCCCCAAGAAAACACAGCCAGGGGATCCGGGAAGGTTGGAGGGGTCACAAAGGTCCCGTTTAAAACCCAAACTTCTTAAACACCAAAGGTGTCGCCTAAAGAACTCCTAGACACTGTATTGGCGAAGACGCTCACTGGAGTTACCAAAAGTCAGCTCATATGAAAAATCTTTTTTTTTAATAGGTAATTTCTACAACTTATGAGTATCCAAAAAAACATAAATAGCACAAATAAATAATGAATACGAAACTAAAGATAGTCTGAGAATTCAATCCTGATAAATAGGATTCTCCAAGTGAATCGTGTCATCCTGCATAACAAAATTATCCAAAAATGGTTTAAGACGTTGACCATTAACTTTAAAAACATTACCATTTTTTGGATCCTCAATCTCCACTGCTCCAAAAGGAAAAACTCTTGTGACCACAAATGGACCTGTCCATCTGGAACGAAGTTTACCAGGAAAAATATGCAATCTCGAATTATATAAGAGAACTTTCTGTAATGGGTCAAAGTTTTTCCTCAAAATATTTCTATCATGAAAAACCTTCATTTTCTCTTTGTAAATTCGAGAGTTTTCGTAAGCATCATTCCTTAATTCTGCCAACTCATTCAATTGAAGCTTCCTATTTGAACTTGCATCATTTAAACCAAAATTAAACATTTTAATTGCCCAATATGCCTTATGTTCAAGTTCAACTGGTAAATGACAAGCCTTACCATAGACAAGTCTGTAAGGTGACATCCCTAAGGGGGATTTGTATGCTGTACGGTATGCCCATAAAGCATCAGTTAATCTCAAAGACCAATCTTTACGGTTAGGACTCACAGCTTTTTCCAAAATTTGTTTTATCTCCCGATTAGCAAGTTCAACTTGACCGCTTGTTTGTGGGTGATATGGGGTAGCGACTTTATGAGTGACACCATATTTTTTCATTAAAGCCTCAAAAGGTTTATTACAAAAGTGTTTTCCCCCATCACTTATAATAGCTCGAGGTGTTCCAAATCTTGCGAAAATGTTTTCTTTTAAAAACCGCAAAACAGTTTTATGATCATTATGTCGACAAGGAACAGCCTCTACCCATTTAGAAACATAATCAATACCGACCAAGATATAAAGATATCCAAAAGAAATAGGGAAATGACCCATAAAATCAATGCCCAACAATCAAACATTTCAATTACCAAAATTGGGTTCAAAGGCATCATGTTTCTACGGGTAATTGCCCCCAACTTTTGACAACGGTCACAAGTTCGACAAAAAGAATTAGTGTCTTTAAAAAGCGTAGGCCAATAAAATCCACACTGCAAAATTTTTGCAGCGGTTTTCTTTACAGAAAAATGACCGCCACATGCTTCATTATGACAAAAAGAAATTACTGCATGGATTTCATTATCAGGTACACACCTTCTAATGATCTGATTCAGGGCAATATTTGAACAGATAAGGGTCATCCCAAAAGAAATTTCGAACCTCTGTAATAAATTTCCTTTTATCTTGAGCAGTCCAATCAGATGGAATTTTACATGTAGCAAGAAAATTAACAATGTTAGCAAACCAAGGTAATTCTGAAATAGCAAATAATTGCTCATCTGGAAAAGAATCATTAATTGGCAATGTTTCAATGGTATCCTCAAAACTCAATCTAGACAAATGATCAGCCACTACATTTTCTACTCCCTTTTTATCTTTGATTGTGATGTCAAATTCTTGAAGTAGTAGGATCCACCTAATCAATCGGAGCTTTAGCATCTTTTTTTTCAAAAAGGTATTTTAAAGCTGCATGGTCAGTGAAAATAACAATAGGTGATCCAACTATATAAGAACGAAACTTATCCAAAGCAAATACCACAGCAAGGAGTTCTTTTTCAGTTGTAGAATAATTCATCTGAGCACTGTTCAAGGTTCTGCTTGCATAATGGATGACATGTGGCTTCTTATCCTTTCTTTGCCCCAAAACAGCTCCAACCGCGTAATCACTAGCATCACACATAATTTCAAAAGGTAGAGTCCAGTCAGGTGGTTGCATAATTGGAGCAGATGTGAGCATTTTAATTAATTTCTCAAAAGCCTTTTGACATGAATCAGACCACTCAAATTTACAATCTTTTAATAGGAGATTACACAAGGGTCTAGATATTGCACTAAAATTCGGAATAAATCTCCTATAAAAACCAGCATGACCTAAAAATGATCTGACATCTTTACCAGTTTTTGGAACTGGCAATTTTGAAATTAATTCAATTTTAGCTTTATCCACTGCAATTCCTTTAGATGAAACAATATGACCAAGAACAATTCCAGAAGAAACCATAAAATGACACTTCTCCCAATTTAAAACAAAGTTTTTCTCTTGGCATCGAACCAATACTTTTTTCAAATTACTCAAGCAATTATCAAAAGAATCACCAAAAACAGATATATCATCCATGAAAACTTCAAGAAATTGCTCAACCATATCACTGAAAATACTGATCATGCATCTTTGAAAAGTAGCAGGAGCATTACATAATCCGAAAGGCATTCTACGAAAAGCAAAAGTACCAAAAGGACATGTAAAAGTAGTTTTTTCTTGATCTTCAATGGCAATTTCAATTTGATAATAACCTGAGTATCCATCTAAGAAGCAATAAAATTCATGACCGGCTACCCTTTCTAAGATTTGATCAATAAAAGGTAAAGGGAAATGGTCTTTTCTAGTTGCAGAATTCAGCTTTCTATAATCAATGCACATACGCCAACTTGAAACCACTCTAGTAGGTATCAATTCATTTTTATCATTTTCAACCACAGTTATGCCAGATTTCTTAGGTACAACTTGAGTAGGACTTACCCATTTACTATCAAGAGATGGAATAAATAATACCTGCATCTATTAATTTCAACACCTCAGTTTTAACAACATCTTTCATGATTGGGTTTAACCTACGTTGTGCCTCCCTAGAAGACTTGGCTTCATCCTCTAAAAATATTTTATGAGTACAAACAAGAGGACTAATTCCCTTAATGTCAGCAAGAGTCCAACCAATGGCAGATCTGTGAGAATTCAACACATTAAGTAACTTACCTTCTTGCAAAGAGTCAAGTTCAGAAGATATTACCACTGGAAAAGTGTTGTTGGACCCCAAGAAGGCATGTTTAAGTCCCATAGGTAAAGGCTTCAATTCTAGATTAGGAACTTCCATATTTGATGGCAATGTCTTTTCCTTTCGAGGTGGAAGCTTCTCAAACCTTGGAGTCCATTTATCAGCCTGTAAGGAATTAAACAACGAATTAAGATAAACAATTTCTGGCTCCTCGTAATTCGGATTCTTTAGAATTCAATAAAAGAGTCTCAAAAGGTTCAGAAATATTAGTCTTCTCAAATTGATCCTGTACAAGAACTTCAATCAAGTTCACCACTCCACATTCATCATCTTCATAAGGTCTGAAAACATTAAAAATGTTAATTTCCAATGTCATGTTACCAAAACTGAGTTTCATTATCCCACTCCTACAACTGATGTGTGCATCACATGTAGCAAGGAAGGGACGTCCTAAAATGACAGGAATTTCATTTTCAGAATGCGAAACAGGTTGTGTATCCAAAACAACAAAGTCAACAGGGTAGTAAAATTTGTCCACTTGGACCAATACATCCTCAATTACCCTCTCGGCACTCGTAGAGAACGATCAGCAAGTTGCAACTTCATTGTTGTGGGCTTCAATTCACCAAGACCTAACTGCAAATACACTGAATATGGCAACAAATTTACACTAGCCCCCAAATCAAGCAAAGCACAATTGATGTAATTTTTTCCAATTACACATGAAAGAGTGGGACTTCCTGGATCTTTGTATTTAGGAGGGACCTTATGCTACAACAATGCACTCACATGTTCAGTCAAAAATGCAGTTTTCTTCACCTGATGCTTTCTTTTAAATGTGCACAGATCTTTTAAAAATTTAGCATAAGAAGGAATCTGTTTAATAGCATCTAACAAAGGAATATTCACTTTGACTTCTTTAAAAACATCCAAAATTTCAGGATTTTTATTCAATTTCTTTGGAGGATTTAAAGCTTGGGGAAAAGGAACAGGAAAATGATATTCATTTGATTCATTCAAGTTGGACATGTTAAGTTTATCATTATTCTTAGAATTTTCAACTTCCTTTGGTGAAGGTGTTGTATCAATTATTTTACCACTTCTAAGAGCAATGACAGACTTAGCATGTTCAATTGAGGTTTCACACGAATTAACATTCTTTGGATTTGGTTGAGTTTGAGAAGGAAATTTTCATTTTTCATTTATTGCAAAAGAATTTGTCAATTTAGAAATTTGGCTTTTAATTTCTTTATTTTCTTCAACCATTTGACCAAACAAGGTATCATACCTTTGATTTTGCTTCTGTTGTTCCTGCATAAATGCTTGAAGAGTATCGCTCAAAGATGGTCTAGCATTAAATGTATTAGTTGCAGGAAATTGATGATTGAAAGAATTTCTCTCACTTACCTGAGGTTGTGAATCATTACTCCAACGAAAATTCGGATGATTCCTTGTTGCTGGATTGTAGGTGTTGGAAAAAGGAGAATACTGTTGTTTGAAGTTTCCAACAGCAGCACAACGCTCCTCATAAGCTCCTTTCATTTCCTGAAAAATTGGATAATTTTTAACAGTATGACCAATCTCATAACAAGAATCACATACTTGATTAACATCAGCTTGAAAAACAGATTGAGGCAAATTTGATTTTTCCGTTTTCAAAGCAGCTATTTCTTTAGTTAAAACCTCAAATTTTAATTTCCAATCATCTTCTTCTTTTAATTGATAAATTCCTTTATTAGTAGAAGATGTGGCAATTCTTGACCGATCAGTGGTCTCACCTAACTGGGGACAGTCCATTGATGAGCTTTTTCAGCAATTTCATTCAAAAATTCCATTACACATTGACTCAACAAATTGGCGATCACGAGGGAGAAGTCCCTCATAGATATAACTAGCAAGACGCCAATTTTCAAAACCATGGTGTGGGCACAAATTCAAAAGCTCTTTAAATTTTTCCCAAGTTTGATACAAAGTTTCGTTTTCCTTTTGAGAGAAATTTGAAATTCTTTTCTTAAGAGCAATCGTCTTGTGATTAGGAAAATACTTGTTGAAAAATGCTTGAGTCATTTCCCCCCAAGAACCTATGGATCTAGCCCTTAATGAATACAACCAACTTTTAGCCTTTTCTTTTAAGGAAAAAGGAAAAAATGTCAACCTTATGAAATTAAGCCTATCAAGTTGAACATTGTAAAAAGTGCCAATAGCCTCTTCAAATTCCCTAACATGCACATAAGGATTTTCACTTTCCATGCCATGAAAAGTGGGAAGCAGTTGAATCATTCCAGGTTTGAAATCATAATTTGGCATGTTAGGTGGAAACATGATGCATGAAGGATTTGGTGCACGAATAGGATGCAAAAATGTCTCTAAAGTTCTAGGTGCAACTACTTCTCCTCTTATTTCATTATTCTCAATCTCATTATTTTCAATATGAGCATTAACTTCTTGTTCATTATTCGCAATTTCTTGTTCATCATTCACAATTGCTGCCATGCTTTCAGATTTGTTGGATATTTCAGTTGAAGAAGTTGAAGCAGAATGTTCTAAATTAACAGTTTCAGACTTTTTGACAAACCTTCCTAGATGATCTCTAGGTCGCATAAAGAAAATAAATAAATAAACAAAAACAAAAACAAAAAAATAAAAATATATATTAACAATGAGATAAGTTTGGAAAGAATGTACCAGATGTGAAGAAGTTCACATAACCAGCAAACCTTTGACCAAGGGATCTCTGCACTCTTTGACAAGCCGCTCCCCGGCAACGGCGCCAATTTGTTCGGACCACTTTCACAAAACTCAAAGGAGATGTCGTATAGTAGTGTAGCTCGGAAGTCCGAATGTCGTATCCACAGAGAGCGGTGTAAAGAAAATAACAGAGATGAAAAAGAACAAGTGTGATTGAGAGGTAGATTTATGCAAGATTTGATTTAAAGAAAATTTAATTGATTAAAACACTAAGGCATTGGGTTTCCACTTTTAACATAAGCATGCAATTCTTAATAATTTGATCCACAAAATATTTTCCATTGTAGTTGTTCAAAATAATTAAAGCTCCTTTTAATTTCCTTTAGAAGTATTCTAAGCATAACTTGTACCATTGGCAACAAACTATCAAAAAATAATCTTCATCAAAATTCTATTAATCTTTAGTAATTCTCTTCTCTTTTAAAAGCATGAAAGTTTTTACTACACTATGGGAAAAACATGATTGAACCCATGAAATAGATTATCAAACTTTCATCAATTAATTAAAAAGAAAACTACAAATTCCATTTGAACAAATACTACAAATTCACATTAAAGCTTAAGTTTGGATCAAACTAATAAAAATTACACACTTATATTAAAAGCTTTCTCCCTAGCCTTAGCTAGGGAACTAGTTCCCCATAATAAAATAAAACTAAAAAACAGAATTTAAAACTTAGAAAGATGGAGGGAAAAGGGAAAAAGCTCAAGATTGTGGAGCTTGGTGTAGTTTTACAATGCCGTAGCTTCACCTATTTATAGGAGGATGGGAGCAATATTCATGAATTTAATATGTCTTCCACTTGCCATCAAACCAATTGCCAAGTTGCTTCCTTTAATTTAATTCATTGTGATGATGACTCCTTATCTAAATTCTTCAAAACTTTCTTCCACTTGAACACTTTATCATGCATTTCCATACTTTCCTTCGTGTCTTCTCATAAAAACTGCAGCAACTTTCCTCAAATTGTAGCTAGATAACAACTCAAGCATCATCATTCTTCTTTGCATTCATTGGTTGCAAGTAGTCAATTTGAACTTCTCCTTCATTGTTTATTCATTCTTTCGTTATTTCTTCAATGATGGAAGCTTGCATGCATGTCCTAGAGTATATTCATGCAATTGATTGCTTCTTCTTTTCATTTGTTTTATCTTCAATTGCATTTGCTGCTGCACAAGTTGTCTCGAGCAAATTTCCTTGACTTTGGTTTCACAAAGATCTTTGAGTCTTCTTATCAATTGTTCCACTTGCTCATCTCTCTTTTTCTCAACATGCTATTGATGGAAGACACTTAATATCTACAAACAACCACTCATTAAATATAAAAACAAAGATTGGAATGAAACAATAAAAATACTCTAATAGATTTATATAAAACAAAAGAAAATACTAACAAATATAAATTTAAGGATAAAACTTGTATTAATTTTGTGCTCATCAATACGCTAAATGCAATCGAGTTACCTACGAAAGTGGTCTAGTTAACTTCTTGTTTTATTTTTATCTTTGTTTTCCGTTTGTTTTGCTCGAGGACTAGCAAAATCTAGGTTTGAGGGTATTTGATCGGTGCATAATTACATATCAATTTGTACCCTTTTAACTTATGATTTGTTTATGTTTTTGAGTTAAACTTGTGCTTTTAATAAGTTTTGTGTTTGTTTCAGTGTTTTAAGCTTAAGGACTCACTAATTGTATTTTGGAGACAAGTTAGCTCAAAACGGTGTCTGCAGATCAGTCAACTTCACGGATTGGACTGTACTTGTTCAAGAAGAACCAGATGATGAGCCATATATCATTGGAAAGATACGGAAGTCTATTTTCTGTAGAATTTTACGGTTCATGATTCCGAGTCTTCTAGAGAAAGTTATACATGTTTTGGCAACTTAAGGTCAAATTCGGTAGCATCTGCGTTACTGGGCCAAATATCACATTTGAAGGCCTTCCCGATTTTTCCTTGAGTTGGGCTGCATATGCTTGGAAAGATAATTCAAAGAGCTTCAAGATCCATATTTTTCCAGATTTTTCAGATTGGAACCACAAGCCCAAAACGAGCCCAGAAGCTGGCTACAATGCATTGTCATGCATGACATATGCATGATGAAGTGTTGTTGATTGTGGGAAAGTTTGGTGAAGCATATTCAATACCTATTTTTGAGTGGAATTTTGCAGCAGCCAAAAGATGATGAAGTGGGGGTGCAACACTAAGCCTAAAGACAAGAGGAATTGTTTTCAAATGCAATTGTGTGTTAGGTTAAGTTGGTGAATTAAGTGTAGTGTGTTAGGTGAAGTTAGTGTGTTTAGATAATTCAATTGTATAATTCAGATTTTCAACTTCCTTAGGCCTATAAATAGTGAGGTTTCCTAAGCTTGTAATCACAACCCCAAGGGGGGAGCTCTCAAACACTTCTCTAGAGCTCCCTTCTCTTCTCTCCTTCAAATTCTCTTAGTTTCTCTTGTAGTTCTCAATTGTTGTAATAAGATCATTCTACTAAATTCTCTTCTTCTAAATTCTTCAAACACTTCCCAAACACTTTCTTCTCCCTTCTCAAAGCTCTCAAACACATGCTCTTCCAAAATCCACAAATTCTCAAACACCACTTTCCTTTCTTCTCCAAAAGTCTCCATCTCCAAATTTCCCAAACACTTCTCCCATTTCCTTCATCAAATTCTCTAAAGCTCTCAAAACACTTCTCTCATTCCTTCTTCCAAAATTCTCTAAAGTTCTCAAACACGTTTCCTTTCTCTCCTCCAAATTTCCCAAACACATTTCCCTTCTCTTCCAAAAGTCTCCATGTCTCAAACACTTCACAAACACATTTCTCTCCCTTCCCTAAGTTCTCAAATTCTCCAAGTTCACAAACATTCTCCAAGTTCTCAAACACCTTCCTTTCTCTTCCAAATTCCCCATGTTCTCAAACACATTCTCTTCCAAATCCTTAAGTTTCTCAAACACATTCTCTCGTTCTCTCCAAAAACTCTCCATGTTCTCAAGTGTTGTACAAAATCCTTGTTTTATGTTCTTTTGTTTTCATTTATGTTTTGTGTAGGAAAACTGAGCAGGATCATTCAATCACCAATCCCTGGGAATCGACCTCGCACTTACATATGCTATGCTACCGAACGGCTCGTGCACTTGCGAGTATCACAAGTTGAGGATGCAGCTGAATCCATTTTGGTGCAGCTGAAATCTACGCAACATCACTCCTCTCACTTAATCTCTCATCTCTTTCTTCACTATCTCTCACTCTCACTCACTCTCTTATCTCTCTTTTCATTATCTTTCACTCTCACTCACTCTTTCATCTCTTTCTCACTATCTTCTCTAATTCTCTCACACTCACTTCTCCCTCTCATTCTCACTCACTCAAAATCTTGTCAAATGGTATATTCTCTCCAAATGTTAAATTTTTTTCAATAATATGTGTTTTTAGAGTTAGTTTTGAGTTTATGCCAATTTTTTGTTATTTTTTTGATATTTGACAATATTTGATTTTTTTTTTTTGTAGGGAATTGTCGAGACTTTGATGGCTAAAGTCGAAAACATTCCTCTGCCACTACCATCACAATAGGCTTGTAGATTTTATTATTGTACTTTGTTAATTTATGTGTACATTTGAATATTATATATATTGGATAATTTTACCACTATTTCTGATATGTAATTTTATTTTGAATATGTCAATTTAAATTAAATTTAAAAAGTAAAAATTTGAAAAAATTAATATAATGAAATTGATATAAGAGAAATAATAAAAAAAATGTCAAAATCCTTGCGCAACAAAATATTTCGTCGCAAACTAACTAGTTTATTTTTAATTAAAATTTTTTAAAATAAATAAATATATTTGTGCGACGTTAAGGTTCATCGCACAAAGGTTCGTCGCGCAAAGTAAATAATATTCGTCGCGCAAAGTAGATAATATTTGTCGCGCAAAGTGGAACTATTCGTCGCGCAAGGTTGCTATTATTCGTCGCGCAAAGTAGTTAGAATTCGTCGCGCAAAGTGGTTACTATTCGTCGCAAAGTGTCTTTGAGCGACGTTAGTGTTCGTAGCGCAAAGTTATTAGGGTTCGACGAATAGTAACTTTCGTCGCGCAAACTTGCGCGAGACGGGTTTTGCGCGACAGAACTTGCTCAATCAAAAGTTCGTCACACAAAGTTTGCGCGACGAAATTGTACTTTGCGCAACAAACTTATTTCGTCGCGCAAAGTGTTTTTTGTAGTAGTGGATGTCAACAAGGTTCCAGATGCAAACAGAAGAAGAAGAATTGAGGAAGAAGAATATTGGAGAAATAGAAAACAGAGGAATTGAGAGAACAACAGAGAACTTGTATTTCAGATTTCTTTTTCCTTAATGAGAAATGCAGTACAGTCAGTCTTTTATTATAGTAATGTTCAAGCTTCGCTTAGCTACAAAGCAACTACAAAACCTCCTAACTGACTGAAGAATAACCCACGTGATTATTACAACAACTAACATAACTAATACACATGATTAATATCACAGCCTTGACACGTCACTAACTAACCACACGTCAGCTTAACCTCTCTCTTTACTATATTAGCCAAACACTAGAATTATTAATATATACTTTGCATCAGTTATGCATCTTGTGAAGCCTATGAAGAATTTCATATACTTTGCATCAGTTATGCATCTTGCAAAGCCTATGAAGAATTCCAGATATATATGATATATCTTCTATCAGTTATCAAAAGTCTGAGCACTTCTCTTCAAACAATTTTTGTTGTGAATTAATACTAACTCACTTCCCCTTAGGACCTTGTTGTTGATGAACTTTGTGACCAACTCAATGATGGATGAGTCTTACACACACACATAAATTTAACCAAGAAAGAAATGACACAAGTGTTTATAGAGGTTCAGCAAATTGCCTACTTCCTCTTTGGTGATCTCCTTGAGAACTTTCACTAATGAAGATAGGTTACAAACTTTGGTTTACAAAGAAAGGAAACCCCCTTAGAACACTACCCTCACAATCTGTTTCTCTCTCACCCTTGCTCAACACCTTGATACACTTAGAGAACTCTCTTGCTCTCCCTTTGGTATTTTCTGAACTTACAAGTTTTCAGCTTCTCTATACTTTGCACAAACTTATGCACTTAACAACTTAATGTTCTCTTGCTTCCTCTTCCCTCTTATATAGGCCTTGGGACTCCAAGATCAGATATCATTAAGTTATACACGTTCATGCTTTAGTTATCTCTCTTTAGACACCTGTTGTTGGCAGCTCATAAAGCAAGGGACAAAGGATGCTAGCTGCCATCAATCTCTTGAACCAAGAGAGAAAACACTCATGAAACAAGTTATCAATTTGCCAATGTGTTCTCCCAACTTTCCAGTTGCTATGCCACCTTCTAATATCTCAGATTTGATCAGAAATATCCTTGCAAGTCGATAGGAAGTGGTAGCACACCAAGGAAGACTTGAAAACGCGTAGGAATTTGAAACAGCATCGTCTGGGCGACCGTCGCCCAAACTGGCGACCGGTCGCTTTGTCAGAATCAATTTTTCGCTCCAGGTTTCACCGGGCGACCGGTCGCTTGTAACTTGCGACCGGTCGCTTTGGAATTTTGCTGAAACCGACCGGTCGCTGGTTTTTAATATTTTTGTATCTTTTTAATTGAGCCATTTTTCTCAACAATTTTCACATAGCTTTATATATATACAAAAATAGATTTCAGATTAATAAACAACAACAGCTCCACAGAATCTTTATTTATTACATAGCATCCAAACTGATCATTCTGACTTACTCTTCACGAATTCTAACAGAAATAAATTAAGGCAAACACTGGTTAGCTCACTAGCCAAATACAACCTGCTGGTTCTCCTTAAACACATTCTTCATCGTTAAATAGATGGTTTACTTTAGCAATCCGGTGTAGTTGCTCCAACACACAAGGAAACGACAGGCATATTCTCCTCAGAATTTGTTGGCACGGTGACGTGCTCTCGAACTATACACCGAACTATCAATCACGTTCCTGAGGCTTTTTGGGATCTTATGCTTGAACCTGCCCCACAACTTCCTCGCCAACCAAATGATAAGGCGTATGGTGTGGATTGCAGCTATGATCCCAAGCAATGTAGGTAGAGTCAAAACTATGATCCCAAGGAATGCAGTTGCATATGTTTTGAAACTTTCATTATGATCCCAAACTACGATGAGAGCCCATGAATAGGTGAGTGCCATAAAAGCGAGAGTGAAACACATGGCCATTGATAAAAGCCACATAATTACACGATTCTGGAGGGGAAATCCGCCAACAAGCAAAAAGGTGACACTGAGAGAAGCAATGAACGAGAGGGTATTAAATGTTCCGAACACGAGTAAGTTTTGTTGGTAGTCGTTGCCTGTCACTGAAGTTCCAGCGCTACTATTTGTATTATTGTTTTCCCACACACCACGGGGTGGGTTAACTGCAGCTTGGAAAGTTGAAGTTGATATCATGGTTGCCACAACCATCAGCATGCCACGTGTCTCTTCCAACCAAGTTTTTGGGTATTCCAACAAATTTACCAGTCTATTTATCAGACACCAAGCTATCGCTACTGCTTTATTCAGAATCCGACCAGCAGCGGCAGTAGTTCTTTTTTTTTCCATAACTGGGCCTGGCTCAACCAAAATTTGATCAAGTTCAGGTAGGCTGCTCGGGTCTCTTGGATTTTTTTCTGAGGAATATAACTGGATCACGCCATTTTCTTCTTCCTTTACAGCAGATATCATCTGCACAAGTGGTACCATTAATATATTGAAAATTTTGTTGCTTGAAACCAAAGCATAAGAATCGCGTGTAGTGGTGGATCCATGAATTCTTCAGGGGAGGTGCAATATTTAAAACACTATAAATTCAAAAAATAATTTAGACAAGCAAATACCCTTAGAATTTAAACAATACTAATGTCATTCAAAATTAAAACAAATAAGAGTTTTACGTCTATTATTAATTGATTACATTCTATATGGTACATCAATTAATATGAACAAAATCCATGTCAATGGACACAAGTAGTTTACCAAAATTCATATCAAATATATATGAACAAAATTCATGTCAATTACATTATTAATCTAACGAAAGTCAATACCAATTAATCTTACCAAAATTAATATCAATTAATCTGATTAATAGCTAGCACATGTGGTTTGGAGGTCACGAGATAAAAGTACATGGGATCAAGTTCGAGGTAATTTTCGATGAATTTTTCGGTGCACATATGAGTTTTTAATGAGTTTGACATGTGGCGGCTTGCTATTGGACTATTTAAAAAAGGAATAAAAAATGACGCCGAGTCTTTCTTCCTCGTCAAACCTGCAACATCAATTCTTAAAAAACTTCTAGAATTCATAACTTTGGTTATGGAGCTTGATTGATGAACCGTTTTCTCCTATATGCCCGTGAGATCGAAGTCCAACAATATAGGTAAATATTCAGGATCTCACACAACAGAAAACAAAACAACCTCTCTTTGAGGCATTTAGTCGAACAATTTGTCAGCACTAGTAGAGCGGTAAATTCTAGCATCTCCAAGGAAGTTCCCGGCCAATGATCGCATGTAGGATAAAAAATTAATCCCAACTCAAAAAACAATAATAATGGTGAATAAAATTAAAATTGTAGTTGTCTCGAATTTGGAGTCTCAAATGTATTAATTCTGAGAAAAAATAGTGTATAGTGATTATAAAAAAAAACTTTAATAATTAGCATATGGTAAATGGCTATTTTTGTTTTGGGGTAGGACCGTAGGTGAATGAGTTTGAAATTTTGTTCTGTTAAAGGTCAATGAGTAAGCCCATATGCTATAGGAATGACTTACATTTACGTTTTTATCCTTTCCTTAATTTTTTTTTTTGCACCACTATAAACCCCCACCCACCATCGACACCAGCCGCCACCCGCCAACACCCTCTTCCGCTGCTGACACAAGTTGCCGCTACCATCCTCCGCTGCCACCCATTGACCACCATCTGCGGCCACCACCCACCACCCAACACCAATTGTCATGTGACACCATTTTGGGGTGTTGATAGTGTTGATTGGGTCAGCGAATTCAAAGGCATAGAAGGATAAAGCAAGATGGAGAGAAGGGATTCCAGCGAGGATGGGCCAGTCAGATCATCATGGAGTTTAGATCCAACCCAACGTGGTTCCCGTTGATATGAGATGCATGACTTGTTGCACAATGCAGTCTTCGGCGTCGAGGGAAGAGAGAGCTTGAACTAGAGGCAAGACGAGGAAGTGTGGTGGAAAGGTGAGAAGATGGTGGAGGAAAAAGCTTGAGAGAGTGTAGGACACGTGGATGGTGGGAGATTGGGGATTGGAAATGAAGTTGGAGTTTGAACTCGACGTACATGAGGATGTCAAATTTAACGGTGACAAAACTCGAACCAGGTTTTGAAATTTGAAGAGAGAGAGAGAGAGAGAGGGAAAAGAGAGAAAGGAAAGAGAGAGTGTAACACTCCGATCCAACAAATTGTTTTATCTAATTAATTAATTGTGTAATTATATTTTTGCCCTTGGGAATAGGGGCACTTTAGTCGCTTTTTGTTCAGGAAAGATTTTGGGAAATTAAGCAGCACCGTTGCGTAGAACTAGCCGATACGAGTTCGTAGATAGGTGGCAGGTTCAATTCGAAGTTAAAATGAAGAATAAACTTTCGAAATACTAATGTTTTCAATAATATTTTTTGCAGTTTATATTCCTTACATTTTAAATAATTAAACACGATTTTATGATATTTTAGTATAAAGTATATACATTGACTTGTTGAGGTATCAATATTGATATAAACTGTATCTTATACTAAAACTGGATTTTTATATTTTGATTTGTTATGAATTTGAATTTCTAGTATTTCTAGTATTTTTAATGGGGGATGAAAATAAGGGAATATAAGGCAATGGGCGGGTCGAAGGTTTCACATCCTAAGCGCAAGCCCTACCCAACCTTGGAAGGTTGAGCCGAGCGGGCCTAATTAACCATCGGGTCAGGCTGAACTTTGGCCCATTGAGCCTTGAGTTACCCACTTTGGCCCGCGAATTGGCACCAAATGATGATCCCTATTTTAGATCATCCATTCTAAGCTTATTTATATCAGCCTAAAGTGTTTTCAATATTTTCTCAATTACTTGTTTCTCCTTTTAGTTCTTTGTTCAATTTCTAGACTACTAAATGCTGTCTTGTACCTAACAAACTAAATAAAACAAGGAAGTCCCTTGGTAATGACAGCCAAAATCATCATGATCAGTAATATGATAAAAGTAATATGATAAAAGTAGATATAGCACAAACTTACCCCATGATATGGTGCACTAGTTCCCGAAGTGCTTTCTGAAATGTCACGAGATGTCATGCCATTATCATTCAAGACCCTTAAGTTGGTCCTTCTATCCAAAGTGAAAAGGTGCACAACCTTGGGGTGATGGTACATCTTTGCCAAGTGCAAAGGAGTATTTCCTCTGTTGTCTTTTTGGTTTATCAACATTTGAAACTTAACCTTCTTGAGAAAATATTTGACAAGATTGTCCTCGCCACATCTTGCTGCAACATGGAGTATATTTTGTTCACTTGAGTTCCTCAGTTCCATTGAATCGGGACAATGTCGAAGTAGCTCTTTAACAATGTTGACATGACCTTTGCTTGATGCATAATGGATCGGAAAGTTGCCACAATGATCCTTTCGATGAGAATCCATAGGATGTTTGCCTAAGAAGCGAACCCCTTCTAGATAACCAATTGATGCTGCATAATGTAGTGGACTCCTCCCTTTCTCATCTTTTGAGTTCAAAATGTTTGCTTCCATGTTTGATATTATCTTTAGGACTTCTGGCGTTAGTAAATGAATCAAGTATAAATTAGAACAACATGATTATAATGATAATGTTTTTCTGTAAAGAGGTTGTAATATATGTTAAAATCTATCACACTAGTCGGTGTGACAAAAAAGAAAATCACATTAATATAGGCCCTTACAATTTAAAAACTCTAGACCATAACCTGCCAATAATAAAACCTTCAAGTAAAACTCAATTTTAAAATCAGATGCCATATAGGATGTGTAATGTAATTTGATTTATTTATCGATTATGCCGTTAAATTACTCTTTAATTGCTGACAGTTTTTTAAGTCCCTAGTTTTAAGCGATGGAATAATGAGCTACAATTCAAATTAGTTCAAACTTCCACTCCTTAGGAAATATTTTTGCTCACCGCCTTAATCCGAGGTGTGTGCTCACCACCCTTCTTAATACTTGACATGTGTCCATAGACATAATCATGATTAAATTTTTACTTTGATTTATGTAACCATGGTTATACTTATGGACACATGTCAAGTGTTGAAAAGGGTGGTGAGCATACACCTTGGGTTAACGTGGTGAGCAAAAATATTTCCTAATAGAAGTTTGAACTAATTTGGATTGTAGCTCATTATTCCTAATTAGTGGAACTTTGAACCAGACCTCATCTTTGGTTTTCAGATTCTTGCTCCTCCCTGCCTTTCAATCTTACAAGGTTGTTTGCTCTTACAATCAAGGTAATAATCTCAACATATCCTTGCTCTTCAATCAAGGTAATAATCTCAACCTATCCTTGCTCTTCAATCAAGGTAATAATCTCAACCTATCCTTGCTCTTTATTTTAATTTTTATTATATAGCAATTTATGATTTTAGATTATGGGTTCCTTCTATATATTTTTCATCACTCTGTATCTTGTAATTTTGGTCTATATTTGAGAAGAGGAATTGGGTCTGATTGCTTCATCAACTATTTAGAGAGGAGTGCTTGTAGAGAACATTATAGCCGTGTTTGCAGAGATAGTCTTTATGTATTTGATTTTTCATTTTCATTTGGGTCTATTGGTTGATTTTGAGTTATAGAAAAAAAAAAAGAGATTAAAAACAGAGAATATAAAAGATTTTATAGAAATAATAAGATAAGAAAGAGAGACAAAAACATAGAATAGAAGGATACATGGCCATCAGACAAGGTAATAACAGTCAAATTATATGTAAAATTGAAATGATCTATACAAAATTCATATAAGGTCAGTTTGGTTTGGACTTCAAATTTTCGTCTTCTCAATATTGATAATTTATGGAAGAGTGCTGCTATTTCCACCCTCATGTCCTATTTCTCCACCCATCTTATTTTCCCACCCAATAAATTTGAAAAAATACAATCTCATCTTTCCACTCACCCAATAATATATTATTAATTAATTAATAAAAAATATAAAATACTCCAAAATAAATAAATAAAACTATTTCTCTCTGCTTTTACCCGATCCCCTCCCCACCAATTTCATCACACCCCACCCATCAAACTCACCCCTTACAGCCCAACACCCTAGCCACACAACTCAACCCAGATGCTACTCTCTCGCTCTCTCTCTCTCTCTCAATTGAGAGATGCAGACTTTGAGAGCCTAGAATTGCTAGGTTGATTCAAATCTCAGTTAAAAGTCCCTTCATATTATTAATACTGAAAATTCGGGGGTGGATCTGCTTGGTATCTTTTGATTGTGGTGGGTGGTGACTATTAAAGAAACAAAGAGGGAAAATAGAGAATGAGGGGTGCGCTGGTGGAGGCGAAGAGACACATGATGAGGTGAAGTGGGGTTAATCTTTTTAGTTTTTTTTACCATCTTTTTCTCTTTTTTTAAAATTGATTTTAATGTTTTTTTTCCTAAGTTGTTAAAAGTCATTTAATAAAGGGATAAATTTATCTTTAAAATTTTAAAGATAAAATAGGTGGAAAAATAAGACAGGTTGGTGGAAATAACAGCACTCAAGTTCTCTAATATTTAATTTATAAACTTATGAATTATTGTATTGTGCAGGCCAAAGAAAATGTGGTGGGTCGCGAAAGAAAACTATTAGAAAAGTGTTTGTAGGACCATATGCTTCTAGTATTAAATGTATTATTAATTATAAGGAAAATGCTAGGGAGACTAATTTGGGAGACCAACTTGAGATACCAACTCTCTAATAGAGCGTGGGATCCATTGTATTGGTGGGCTCCACCTCTATTAGAGAGTTGGTACACAAGTTGGTATCCCAAGTTGATCTTCCTAGCATAACCCTAATTATAAAGATGAATTCCACCTCAAAATAATGCATTTTTGTTTTAACAATTATTTTTTCACTTTGGCACGAATAAGTAATGATGCCTTTTCACTTTGGCATATCTTATAATTAATGGAAACCCCAAACATCATATTCCAAGATTGGAGCCATTCAACATGGCTTGGCTTAACTTAATTAAATGGCTTGTATCTCAAAATGGTATATCTTTAATGGCAAATAGGGAAGGATTGAGCCAATAAATGATACTCAATAAGCAATAGCAACCTCAAACTAGGATACTGATATAAAAATAATCTCTATTAGTTAAAGTTGGTTAATGTAGACAATTTATTGTCTCTAAAATCAACGGGACAAATTCATATTGTTTGGATGTTGTCTCCAAATCCAAGCTAAATCAAATGGGTTCCAAGACCACACTTCAGCAAAATGAAGGTAGGGGACACTACCACGGTTGGATGATCTTGAATTATGGATATGTTATATACAAAACAATTTTGAGCAACTTCCGTGAAGCAATCACAACCATCCGAGAGTCATATATTGAAACCAAATGCAGAAACCGAATCTGCAGAGACCCACCAGCCATGGATGAATACAAAAGCTGCAAACTCATTTTGAGGCATCAGGAAAATTCATAAAAATCTACAAATTTCACAGACTTTAGTTCTCGAGCAGACGAACAACTTTCATGAAGGAAGTTTCCTGATCCGAGCTCCCGAAATATGACTTCTGGATTTCTGAACAGTACCCTCGGTTTTGGGTCTTGAAGAAGAGTGAGGGAGCAGCAAGTCACATGGGGAAGCTTGGATTGTTGGCTGCAATATGCTGGCTGCAAAGATGGCCAAATAATGGCCAAATTGTGGCTACAAGGTGTTTGTTTCAAGGGGTTGGCTGCAAGGAGTTGGCTGGAGGCAATGGAGGTCTGCAAAAGGAAAGTGTAAGGACAATGTGCAGCCAAGGTTGAAGCTTTTGAAAATAAGATGGGCCAAAAAGTCCTTGTGCCCTATTATATATGTATAATAAGTGGAGGAATAAGAAAAGCATGGCTGGAGCGTTTGGATGGTCTGCCAATTTGGCTGAAAATCCTATTGTCTTAATATATATATATTATATATGTGAACAAGTGGATGCATAAGTTACGGCCAAAGCTTGAAGCTTTTGAAAATAAGATGGGTTAAAAGTTCTTGTCTTAATTATAAGAAGAGAAGGTTGGCCAAAGAAGAGTTGGCCAAAGGCCAAGAGAAGAAAGGCCAAGAGGAAAGTTGGCCAAAGGCCAAGAGAAGAAAGGCCAAGAGGAAAGTTGGCCAAATGGCTAGAGAAGAGAGTTGGCCAAAGGCTGAAAATCCTATTGTCTTAATATATATATATATATATATATATATATATATATATATATATATATATATTTATATGTGAACAAGTGGATGCATGCAAGTTACGGCTTGAAAATAAGATGGGCTAAAAAGTTCTTGTCAAAGGCCAAGAAAAGGTTGGCCAAAGAGGAGTTGGCCAAAGGCCAAGAAAAGGTTGGCCAAAGAGGGTTGGCCAAAGGCCAAAGAAGGTTGGCCAAAGAGGGTTGGCCAAAGGCCAAGAGAAGGAAGGCTAAAGAGGGTTGGCCAAAGGCTAGAGAAGGTTGACCAAAGAAGGTTGGCCAAAGAGGGTTGGCCAAAGGCCAAGAGAAGGAAGGCCAAAGAGGGTTGGCCAAAGGCCAAAGAAGGTTGGCCAAAGAGTTGGCAAAGGCCAAAGAGTTGACCAAAGGAGTTGGCCAAAGTGTAGGCTAGAGAGTTGGCCAAAGTGTTGGCCGAAAAATTCTTTGTCTTATATATATAATTAATCAAAGCCTAATGCCATATGTTGCCAACGCCAGACCAACATCCATGCAATATCAAGTAAAAGGCTAAGAGGTCTGGTCGAGTGGGTGTTGGACAGATTTTACTCTATCTATTTCTCGCAAGTGCACGAACCAATTATAGTATAGGAATACAAGCACGAGGTCGTTCCACAGAGACTTGGATGAAAGACACTTATTACTACTACTTAGACTCACAAGTAATCCTAAGACTAAACAGACTTTAAATGAGGTTGTGTTGAGTTTGTTTGGAGTAACAACTACAAAAAGGGAAAGCAAATAGCAAGTGATTGAAAACTACTAAAAGGAAATGCAAAATAGCAAGTGATCAGCAAGCAGATGTTTAGAAAATTTAGAGAGAAAGGAGACAAGCACTAGGGTTTCAACTTCACCATGACAATCCAATTTCAAGCAACAAGTTAACAATCACCTAAGTTGATTACAATTTCTGGAGTTCGTTCTTTCTTATGTATGATTATCCATATGGTGTTTGGTTTTAATCAAGTACTCAGAAACACAACTTAGCTATGGTGTTTAGTCTAGGCTATGAATCTGAATCCATTAAGCTTAAGAAGAACACAAAAGAACCAAGTAAACATTTAAACATGGTGTTTGTCCTAAATGCATTACCCACTCATTCACTAATCGGTTCAAGAGTCATATGGTGTTTATGTAAACTTGAACTAGATAACCAACATGCATGTGTTCATAGTGGCCAGTTATTTAAACATGCATAAAGATTCAACTAAGAACAAGTGAATGAGACCAGAAAATTAGAAGTAATCAACAAGAGTAACATTAACTTGAAAACATGAAATTGTCTTGTCAGGTTACATTGAAACCCTAGCTATGGATTTAGCTGCTCATAATGAGAAAAAAATTAAGACAGAAATGAGAAAACATAATGAATGCAATAAGAGTAGAAAAACCCATTTTCTGAAGTTCTTGTGGTGTCCAAGGCTTCTCCAAGTGCTTCTCCACGTCTAATGCTTCTCCAAGAGCTTTCTCACGTCTAGAAGGATGTATGAAGGATATGGAGGTGATTTGGGATGAGTTTGAGTGAGTGGTGATGGCTGAGAAAGATGAAATTCGTAGGGAAATAGAAGGGAGGTTTGCTGGAGTTGTTTTGGTGATTTGAGGCAGTTTAGAGCTTTTGGTTGATTGCTGGAGTGTTTGGGATTGTGAGAGTGTTTGAGGATAATTTCTGAATGTGTTTAGGAAAATGATGGAAGTGTTTGAGGGGGGATGGAGTGAAGGATGGCTGAATTGTGGGGTTGTGAATCCCAGACTTCTGCACCTAGAGTGTATGGGAGTGTTTAAGGATGGATGGAGAGGGTTTTGTAGGGTTGTGATTCCCAGGCTTGCACCTAGAGTGTATGGGATGGAAGTTGTATTTATAGGGAGAGGGAAGTAAGAAATCAGAATTAATTATGGCAATCACCTAACACACTTGCAATTGAAAATCAGAATGTGGTTGCTGCACTTCACCAACTAATCCCACCAGCAGCCATAGCTCATCATCATGTCAGCATGACCAAGCTTCCATCCAGAAACCAATAGCTCATCCTCATGTCAGCATGACCAAGCAAGCAATGAGCTCATCTGCAAGTCAGCATGATGTGTATTTTGATGGGCTCACGGATTGGGCTTGGATTAATCAATGGATGAGCTTGAGCTGTCCATCTTTACGTTCATAATGTCTTCTTTCCAAGCACACGTGAATTGGCCCAATCCAAGCATAGATGAAAAAGATATGTCCGAAATGAAATTGTAACTCAGTCTTCAGTTTTTACACATTGTTTTCACCATTTTACTTCAAAAGCCTCAAGTGATACCTAGAGCTCAATGAACTGAATGACAAACACAAAAGAGGTTAAAAGCACAAGGTTAACTCAAAAACATAACGAAATCATAAGCTAGAAGGGTACAAAATGATATACAATTGTGAACCGAACAAATACCCGCAGACCTAGATTTTGCTAGTCCTCGAGCAAAACAAAACAAAACAAAAACAAGAAGTTAAGTACACCACTTCCGCAGGTAACTCGATTGCATTGAGCATATGCAACAAGCCTTTAAACCTCTAGGCATCCCTAGTAGGAGGAGTTGTGTCTCCTAAGGGTTTAACAGAAACGATACCCATAAACGTTTTACCTGACTCTACAAAACAAAGTGGTTAGAAAAACAAATTTTTTAATCAACTAATGAAAATGAAAGAAAACTTTAGTCATACCTCCAACACCATAGAGTTGCCAAGATAGTTGATCAATCAGTGTGTACAAGTGGAAGCTATTGCTCAAAGGCACACGGCTTCAAAGCAAGCACACTCAAACCTTGAATAGAGAACATGCTTCGACTCTAATTCTCACAGATAACACTCTATCACTCAGAACCTATGGTTTAATTCTCTCAAGAAAGCATAAGTGAGTGTATGAAATAGAAGCACAAATTTGGTTAGATCTCATGAAAGGAATCAAATACTAAGAATAGAGATACACACATACATACCAGCACCCATGAATACATCCTCAAAGATCAGCTAGGTCTTTCACAAGGTTGTAATGAAAGGCTAAGGTTTAGGGGAAATGGAAGAATTGGAAGGAAAAACAAGTAACTTAAGAACATACCAAGGTTGCATTCTTCATTAATCTGCAAGGCATAATTGATTTAAAGTGGCATGGCTGCAAACTTCATGGTATCACATGGCATGGAGTTTATATTTCACACTTAGATCAAATCGACACACTTTCTATTTATCTTTCTTATTTGCTGATTTGATCTACATCTTCTTTAACTTCATTGCACAGATTCACATCATCTTTCATTTAGGCACATGGCAGCAACTTCCTTGCTTCAAACTTTATCTTGGCACACCTTGGTATATTTCTAAGTTATAGGGTATGGCTACAAGAGGTTAAATATCTCAGATTGAGATACAAAGGTAGGGAAATGATGAGGGAGATAGAAGAAAAGGGCTTGAAGTGTTTGGCTTCAAGAGGGCTGATGGAACACACATATAGGTTGGGTGACAAGAAAGCACATAGAATGGTTATGCACACATAGCCTAGCATCACTTCAATGAGTTTATTCATGAATGAGAGCAAGCACATGATATCTGCAAAAGAGAATCATCTTTAGTATTCAATCAAAATGGAACAATGAGATCAATTAGAGTGAATTGAAGAAAATAAGTATGGATGAGAAATAGAACACTTTAAACCCTCTCAAGAAAGCAATTAGGCTCGATATGGCTCACTAGGGTAGTCTCCACTATTCTCCTTCAAGAATTTGAGCATGGTACTTTAGCCACCAGAATTCTAAGAGCAAAAGCTTTGTGAAGTGCAAAATTTTGATATGAAAACCACAATGGCAGCTCCATAGCATTGATTGTATGACATTCTAAAAAAAAAATATTAGTGCAAGGGAATGAAAATTGAAAACACAAATGACACGAAAATTGAAAACACAAATGAATTAAATTTGAAAGCCTTCCCCCCAGACCTGAATTGAACATTGTCCTCAATGTTAAAGCATAGAAAAGATGATTGAGAACATGCAAATGATAAAGGGAAAAGTTAAGAAGAAGGTTTAGAGAAACTCCCCCTTGATGCAATTAGGTCGACCGCTACCAAGCACCGTCTTCTTGAACACATGGGTTGCCTCCCAAGAAGCGCCTTAGTTAATGTCTTGGCAAGACATCATGCAATCTGCTTATGGTGAGTTGGGGGGTTTCAGATTAATTGTCTCAACATAGTTCACCCAACTTCTTCTCCTCTTCCTTCGCTTCCTCTCTCTTTTTCTTCTCTTTTTCTTCATTTGTGTAAGGAGTGCAACATTGAACATTGAGGTGACATTGGATGGTTCCAACTTCATAGAGCATGGTCCAGGAGGCTCAAGTGGTGGCCCAGAAAATGGTGGGAATGGCTGGAACACTTCAAGGGCAGCTACCACTTCCTGGAACTCAGATTCATCATCAAGGTCACCTAAAGGTTGTGTCAAAACAATTTCTAAGGCATCATCAGATTGTGCCTGCACAAACTTAGACAAAATCAGGGAATCCAAACAATCAATTGAAAAACAATCAAGTGAATTAGAAGGATGAGTTAAGGATTCAAACACTTTGAATTCTATGGTTTGGCCAAGGACTGTCATTTTCAGGATGCCATTTTTCACATCAATAAGAGTGTTTGCTGTGGCCATGAATGGTCTTCCAAGCAAGATAGGCAGCTCACGATCATGAATGGGTGCATCTTCCATGTCTATCACTACAAAATCAGCAGGCAATATTAGCTTATCAACTTGAACCAAAATATCTTCAATAATACCTCTAGGATATTTCACTGAACCATCATCAAGTTGTAAGCTGAGTGTGGTGGATTTTAATTTTCCCAAACCAAGTTGCAGGTACACTGAGTAAGGCATTAGATTGATACTTGCACCTAAATCCAACATGGCTTTCTCAGCTCGTTTATCTCCAATGGTTATGCCGATGGTAAAACTACCTGGATCCTTGAGCTTAGGAGGAAGTTTTCTTTGAAGGACAGCACTCACATTTTCAGACACCAACACCTTCTCATGAGGACTATACCTTCTCTTGTGTGAGTTCAACTCCTTAAAAAATTTAGCATAAGTTGGCATGTTCCTGATCACATCAAGCAAAGGCAAGTTAACATTGACTTTACTAAGTATATCATAGATTTCAGTAAAAGACTTATCCTGTTTGCTTTTAGCAAGACGTCCAGGGAAAGGAATTGGTGGCACATAAGGGTTCTCGGCCTTGTGCAATATAGGTGAAATTGTTGACTTGCCAATGGGAATTGCTTCTTTTGGTGTCATCTCTTCCTTGTGTTCATCACCTGCATTCACAACATCATGATTAGTCACTTCTTTGCCAACTTTATTATCAATAACCTTACCACTTCTAGAACTGAGATTGCTTTGGCTTGCTCATGATGCTTGGGATTCACATTTGGTTGGCTAGGGAATTTTCCAGGTTCTCTTTGGTTCAAAGTATCTGCAATTTGTCCCAATTGAATCTCTATCTTAGTAAGAGCAGCAGAATGTTGTTGAAGAGCACCATTAGTAGTTTGCTGGAATTGCAAAGTATTTTGGGCCAACATCTTGACTGTGTCCTCCAATGAACTTGGTTTAGGCTGGAATGATGAACTTGCTTGATTTTGATTTTGATTGTCACTCCAAGAGAAATTTGGGTGATTCCTCCAACCAGGATTATAAGTGTTCGAGAAGGGATCATTTCTTGGCCTTTGGTTGTAAGAATTCATCATGTGGGCTTGTTCTTGGACAAACTCAGGATAAGCATTACTAGCTGAACACATGTGAGTTGAGTGTCCTTGAGAATTGCAAATAGCACAAACTTCAACTTGAGGAGCTTTAGGGACCATATTGAGCACAGCATCAAGCTTCCTTTGTAAACCAGCCACCTGTGAAGCAAGCTCATTGTTAGGACTAATCTCATAAATACCAGCTTTACCTCTTGTATCTTTGTGTTGAGCATTGGATCCCAACATCTCAAATATGTCATATGACTCTTGAGCATTCTTTTTCTTTAAAGCTCCACCTGCAGCATTATTAACAGTAGATTGAGAGTTTCAGTTAGTCCATCATAAAAAATTTGCATTTGCAAGTATAGAGGTAACCCATGATGTGGACATTGCATTAGAGTTCCTTTGAAACGCTCCCAGCATTCGTTGAATGGTTCTCCATCATGTTGTGAGAAGTTGAAAATCTTGGACCTTAAGGTGGCTGTCTTTTGGGCGGAGAAAAACTTCTCCAAAAACTTCTTAGCAACAGCATCCCAAGTGGTTAGTGATCCAGGGGTTAACGACATAAACCAAGTCTTTGCTCTATCTTTCAAAGTGTAAGGGAAAACTCTCATCTTCAGATTTGCTTCAGACACATCCTTCAAAGGCAAAGTACAAACAACAGTATAAAATTCTTTAATGTGAGCCAAAGGATCTTCATTAGGTAAACCATAAAAAGAAGGAAGCATTTGAAAGTGAGAAGATTTAAGCTCATAGTTTCTAGCTTCTCTGGACAGCAAGATGCATGAAGGTGAATTTGGTATGATTGGTTGAGCAAGATCCTCCAAAGCAAGTTGGTCATTAGCTGCCATCTTTTCTTCTTCCTCTTCTTCTTGATCTGAGTTAAAGATGTTGAACAGAGAGTACTCTTCAGAGCTTGTTGAATTGGAGGTTTCGGCTTCTAAGGGATTGAGGATAGATTCAATGGTTGCCTCCCTTGCTTGATCAAGCCTTCGTTCAAATTCAGCCAGTGATGGTTGTTGTGTACCACGGATTGGTTGGATCCTAATGGTTCCGGATTGAGAGTGTTTCTTGACCGCTGATACAACTTGTTCAAGCAACGGTTTGCTCGACATGCAAATACCTGAAAACAAAGAAAAACTAAACAAAGTAAGCAATAGTAACAAGACTTTTAATCAAGTCCCCGGCAGCGGCGCCATTTTCTTGTTGGACAGATTTTACTCTATCTATTTCTCGCAAGTGCACGAACCAATTATAGTATAGGAATGCAAGCACGAGGTCGTTCCACAGAGACTTGGATGAAAGACACTTATTACTACTACTTAGACTCACAAGTAATCCTAAGACTAAACAGACTTTAAATGAGGTTGTGTTGAGTTTGTTTGGAGTAACAACTACAAAAAGGGAAAGCAAATAGCAAGTGATTGAAAACTACTAAAAGGGAATGCAAAATAGCAAGTGATCAGCAAGCAGATGTTTAGAAAATTTAGAGAGAAAGGAGACAAGCACTAGGGTTTCAACTTCACCATGACAATCCAATTTCAAGCAACAAGTTAACAATCACCTAAGTTGATTACAATTTCTGGAGTTCGTTCTTTCTTATGTATGATTATCCATATGGTGTTTGGTTTTAATCAAGTACTCAGAAACACAACTTAGCTATGGTGTTTAGTCTAGGCTATGAATCTGAATCCATTAAGCTTAAGAAGAACACAAAAGAACCAAGTAAACATTTAAACATGGTGTTTGTCCTAAATGCATTACCCACTCATTCACTAATCGGTTCAAGAGTCATATGGTGTTTATGTAAACTTGAACTAGATAACCAACATGCATGTGTTCATAGTGGCCAGTTATTTAAACATGCATAAAGATTCAACTAAGAACAAGTGAATGAGACCAGAAAATTAGAAGTAATCAACAAGAGTAACATTAACTTGAAAACATGAAATTGTCTTGTCAGGTTACATTGAAACCCTAGCTATGGATTTAGCTGCTCATAATGAGAAAGAAATTAAGACAGAAATGAGAAAACATAATGAATGCAATAAGAGTAGAAAAACCCATTTTCTGAAGTTCTTGTGGTGTCCAAGGCTTCTCCAAGTGCTTCTCCACGTCTAATGCTTCTCCAAGAGCTTTCTCACGTCTAGAAGGATGTATGAAGGATATGGAGGTGATTTGGGATGAGTTTGAGTGAGTGGTGATGGCTGAGAAAGATGAAATTCGTAGGGAAATAGAAGGGAGGTTTGCTGGAGTTGTTTTGGTGATTTGAGGCAGTTTAGAGCTTTTGGTTGATTGCTGGAGTGTTTGGGATTGTGAGAGTGTTTGAGGATAATTTCTGAATGTGTTTAGGAAAATGATGGAAGTGTTTGAGGGGGGATGGAGTGAAGGATGGCTGAATTGTGGGGTTGTGAATCCCAGACTTCTGCACCTAGAGTGTATGGGAGTGTTTAAGGATGGATGGAGAGGGTTTTGTGGGGTTGTGATTCCCAGGCTTGCACCTAGAGTGTATGGGATGGAAGTTGTATTTATAGGGAGAGGGAAGTAAGAAATCAGAATTAATTATGGCAATCACCTAACACACTTGCAATTGAAAATCAGAATGTGGTTGCTGCACTTCACCAACTAATCCCACCAGCAGCCATAGCTCATCATCATGTCAGCATGACCAAGCTTCCATCCAGAAACCAATAGTTCATCCTCATGTCAGCATGACCAAGCAAGCAATGAGCTCATCTGCAAGTCAGCATGATGTGTATTTTGATGGGCTCACGGATTGGGCTTGGATTAATCAATGGATGAGCTTGAGCTGTCCATCTTTACGTTCATAATGTCTTCTTTCCAAGCACACGTGAATTGGCCCAATCCAAGCATAGATGAAAAAGATATGTCCGAAATGAAATTGTAACTCAGGTCTTCAGCTTTTACACATTGTTTTCACCATTTTACTTCAAAAGCCTCAAGTGATACCTAGAGCTCAATGAACTGAATGACAAACACAAAAGAGGTTAAAAGCACAAGGCTAACTCAAAAACATAACGAAATCATAAGCTAGAAGGGTACAAAATGATATACAATTGTGAACCGAAAAGTGGGGAACCCACGCGGACGACATCCAAATATTTGGAGTTCACATGTCACTTAACGTTGGTGGGAGTCTTAACCAAGTCAGAAGCTCCAAGTTCACAACTTCTCACCAAGTGTCAAATCAAGTCGAAAGCTCAGCCTACGAAACTAAGTTCAGAAGTTCCAGCAGATGTTTTCCTACAAGTGGCGGAGTTCAAAGACAGGAAAGCATTAACATCGGGAGGATTTCCAAGACATCGGGTAGTTCGTGCCTAGAGCTCCGGAAAGCATTAACATTGGGAGGATTTCCAAGACATCGGGTGTTTCATACCTAGAGTTCCGGAAGGCATTAACATCGGGAGGATTTTCAAGACAGAGTTAGCTGTATGGCCAAACCCATGAGCTGAAGGATCTCTATAAATAGGTCATCAGAAGAAGGGAGAAGGGACCTCCGACTCAACACACAACATCTATCTCTTTATCCTGTACTTTTCAATTCATAGTCTAAGATTTTATCTTTCAAGCTTTTCAGATTATCCAAGTTCTTCGTTTTCCTAGTGTAAGCTTACATTCTTGCAATTTAATTTCAATTGTCTTTACATTCCAGTTTAATTCAAGTATTTATCGCTTTAATCTATTTTATCGCATTTACATTTCTGTCATTTCGTTTATGCATTTACATTCACTACACTTATCACAAAAATCCTAAAAATAGTCATACAAAGCTCAATCATCCTTGACCTCAAGGAAGAAAAAGAACCTAGGCCAAGAAGAGGTTCCTTGCTTGGCCGATCAATTGTTTGATTAAAAGTCAGAAGCGCAAACACACTCACACGATCTTTCCATCCAAGCCATCAAGTGGTTTGGTGGTGGCACGCATACGCATCTTAAGAGAAGAAGGACCAAAAACTCCTTCCATCGGCCTACCCGGCCGAAAAGAGGGAAACACATATTAGTGGCTAGTTTGTGTTTTTTTGGTAGTGATAATACATACTCTAAATAAAAAAAGAATTATTATTTCAATGTACGAACCTTTTTTCTGGCAGCCTAGAATTGCAGCAAACAACGGGGACTTGCCGTGAATTTCTGTGTTCTTCTCAACTGCCTTTTCTTTTATTAGCTTCACTATCTCAATGAGCCCTTGTTCTGCGGCCAGATACAAAGGGGACTTTTGTTCCTTATTAGTGTAAAGTGAAACGGCAGGATCGGCCTCTATCAAACACTTGGCTATTGAATGGTGACCTCGTATCAGGGCCTCGTGCAGGGCAGTATTTTCCTCATTATTTTTCATCCTCAGCAACGTCAATACATCACCATTATTTTCAACGTTTGTTGTTCCTCGTGCTTCACGGAGAAGAGTGTTTGTTGTCGTATTTATATCCCCAGCTTTGGCTGCAATGTGGAGCGTGGTGTCGCCTTCAAAGTTTTTCTCTAACAAAAGGGGCTTGTGTTGTTGTAAGATCTCGGCTGCTAGTTCGGCATGGCCGGAGCTCACAGCTATGTGAACAAATGTGTTATTCTGGGGGCTCCGTCGAGACAGAAACTGAACGCGAGCATTGGGATCCTGAAGCTCATTTGCAATAGTTTCGTTAAATCTATTTGTGTTGCCATCAGTAGCATAGCTGTACAGCTGCTGGTACAAGCGCAAGTTATCAGCATCACCATCTGTTTCCTCAGAGTCCTGTGTTTGATGATGCGCTTCCATTTCCTGTGATGGTAGTTCCGTTACAGTCCGTACCTCCCTATTAGTTAACGGCTCCATCAATGAGTGCCCTCTTAATTAAATCAACTTAATGTATATATATGATTACAGATAATTAAGTAATTAGATACACCAGGATCCTCATGAAAGTGATGCTCGACAGAACCCCAATATATTTCCCATTAATTATTACTTTTTTTAATTTTTATCAAAGCATTAATTATTACTTGTGTCACTGAGGCCTACCAATAATTATTTACTTGTATCGCATCAATACTCAGTGCACGTGAGAGTACGGTAAAATGTGAACCTTTTGATACTTTTTTATCAACTTTAATTATTACTTATATCGCTGAGGCCTACCAATAATGTGAGAGAGAGACTACGGTAAAATGTTGATGACGCATGTCTAGTGCACGTCATACTACGGTAAAATGTGAACCTTTTAGTAACTTGGGTAAAATGTCGCTCTCCTATTGTAGCCTTCCACATCAGGCCGTGGAGCTGATGCGGCCGATGTGTCAATGGCTGTGGCAGGGGAGGGGGTGGTGACCGTAGGCAGCGGATCCCAATGGCGCAGCCGAAGGAGTTGGTGTTCGGAGTTGATCATCTGAAGCCGAACGTCTTGACCGATGGTGAGCTGGCCAAGATCAGGGCTGAGTTTAACATTCCGGCTTCGGTGGGGATGCGGATCCAGAGCCGTTGGAGTCGTTGAGTGAGAATGACAAAGGAGTTGTCTTTTTCACTGATGTTTTCAAGCATGGGCTTCGGCTGCCGTTGCGGCATTCGGTGCAGAAGATCCTTTCGGCGCTTGGATACGCACTGGGTCAGTACAATCCAAACTTTTGGATTACACTGATTGGGACGATTGCGCGTTCAACCTGGCGGGGGGGGGGAGCCCACCTATGAGGCAGTTCGCCCAACTGTGCAGAGTGTGACGAGGGCGAAAAGTGGCGATCAGGGGGGATGTGTTTCCTATTTTTTTTCTTTTTTCATTTTTAGTTTGAATTGTCCTTTAAAAAACGAAAGCAAAAACCATAAGAAAATATTTTCTAAAGAAAAGAAACAAAAAGATTCAGAAAACAAACATACATGCAGAAAACAAAGATTTTAGATTCTGGATAGACAGAATGCTATTGTGAAAAAAGGATAATAAGTTCAAAAGGAAAAGAGTAGCAGATGAGTTAATTACACTTTAGCATCCCGAGAAAAGTTAATTAACAAAAAGAAGTTGGACAAAATCCAATTGAGAAGTACATATTAAAACTGACAAATATACATGCAGCAAGAGCAGTTGAAGAAAGGAAAAACATATAATAAAAATTTTAATTCAAAATAATTTGAGCAAACTTATGAAGAGAACTCAAAGTTTTCTTCTGATTTATAATATGATTGTATTAAAAAAGAATGAATGAAATATCCAGGTCTGATTTATAATATAATTGGAGCAATCTTATCAGGATCGTACATGTGGAGGCACTAGAAAAGCACATGTTTATTGTGTATATTTCTTAATTCAGTCTTGATGTTGATGCATGCAATGCAAGTCTACTTACGTGGCATCAATTCAATAGTCCATCCAAGTGATAAGATAATTAATATTGTAACTCCAATGTAGAATGAAGGATTCAGGAATGAAGCGGCAATTTTAAAAGGCTAAAAGTAGCCTCATCATTTGGCCCATCGGAAAAAAGCCCGGCCCAGCCCGTTATGGGCTTTGAGAGAGCCCCGCCCGCTTGGGCTTGGGCTGGGCTTGGGCTTGAGTGTTTGAAACCCAGCCCGGCCCATAAGCCCGGCCCGATAAAGCCCGATGAAGTCCAGTCCGGCCCGCCCATAAAAGCCCGGCCCGTTAGGCCCATAAATATATAGCCGTTATCTAATAATAATACATAGCCGTTAGGGGCTGGTTCTTGTTTCTGGAAAAAAAAGAAGAGAAAGGCCCAATAGCCATTTAAACAGCCCAATACAATGCCTCTATATAAAAGAGGTATTATCAGATAATTCAATCTAAACCTAGCGCCGCACCCACTTCACTTCACTCTTCCGACTCTCTCTCTCTTCCCCCTCTCTTCCTCTTCATTTCTCTTTGGCTATCTTGATTCTCAACCTCTTCAGTTCTCTTTGTTTTCTTTGCTGCAAAAGGTCAGTTGTGCTGATACAATTGTTGGTGATGCGAAAGTCCGAGGAGTTAGTGGGGGTGAAAAGAAACGTTTGTCTCTGGCTGGCATGCGAGCTGATTGCAAGCCCCTCTGTTATATTTGCTGACGAACCCACTCCTGGTAAGCAACAACAACTGCATCTATATTGTACCTGGTGGATGACTATTGTAGCAGCAGGCTTTTGGTTTTTTGTAACCCCTTTTGTGTGCAGCATAGCATGAGAATATGATTAACTTACATAGTAGGGACCATCAATACTCATTTTAATACTCATTTTGTGTGTGAGGCTAGCTAGCTAGCTTTAACATTTATTGGTGAATCTTCCTTTTCCAGATTTGTAGCTTTGGGTTTTGTTTCCTTTCCCATCAATCTTTCTTTCTTGATATATATATAATATATGTATATAAATTATATCTTGTCCTTTGCAGGGGCGGAGCCAATGCAGGCCCACAAGGGTCAGCTGACCCTCCTGAAATTCCTTTATTAACCCTCCATTTAATATTATTTACCTTTTGTATATAAATTATTATTAATATATGACCCTTCTCAATCTCAGCTTTTTTTTTCTTTAATTTTTTTAATAACTTCTTAATTAAAGAACTACTAACCTAAAAACTAAAGGAGATAACTTTTTGCACTACTTAAATTAACCATATTATATTTCAACTTTGCAGTGCGTGAATTAAACCTATTCTATTTCAAGTCTTCGTTTGTATCAATCATTCAATTCTTTTTTTTAAAGTTGACCCTCCTTGATGAATTTTCTAGCTCCGCCGCTGGTCCTTTGTGTGTGGACGGTGGAAGGAAGCTTGTCTTATGGATTTTTTTTCATGATTTTTTTTTTTTAACTTGTAGATTCTTCTACATTTAGCTTGTCTGTAGTTTCTGGGCTAAGTGTTTAGCCTTGATGCACTACGTCATGGTTCTTCCTTTTGTTAGTTTCTTCCTTGTTGTTCCCTCCCCAGCTTTTGGGTCTTTTAATGAAAGCTGAAGTTGACCAAAAAAAAAAAAAAAAAAAAAGAGATAACTGCAAACTATTGATGAGATAATTGTTTTCATTTTTATTGCAGGAGTTTGTGTCTTGCTTTTTTGAGGATTATTATAAGGCCTTCTTTCATTTTCTATGGTTGTTTGTTGGTGGAAAAAGGTAAGGAATTATCAATTGTTTTAATTTTATAATATATCTTGTTGTCTTATACTATTAGTGTTGAACTTTGATTATTAACGAGTTCTTGGTTTATTTTGCAGGTGTTAGTGTTAAGCTCATATTTTCATACATATACATGCCCAATTTACTTACTCATTTTGCTTAGTTTCTTAGATTTCTAAGTTATTTGCCTCTCTTTGTGTGTTTTGTAGGCCAAGAGAGAAAAAGAGCATAATTCATGAAATCCATGCATATTAAGGGCTGATTGGCATGAGAGGAATACACTTGAGGCATTTGAAGCAAAATGGTGCAAACGTGCAAAAACTTGGAGCCTGAGTTAAAAGTTCATTTCGGACTTATCTTCTTCATCCGAACTTGGATTGGGGCAATACCTATGTGGTTAGATCAATGACATTCTGAACTTCAAAATGGACATCTTAAAGTCATCATTTGATTCAGCCTAACCCAATTCGTGAGCCCATGGAAATACACATCATGCTCGAAGGAAGATGAGCTCATTGCATGCTTGGTCATGATGAGCTAGGCATGAGCTATTGGTTTCTGAATGGAAGCTTGGTCATGCTGACATGAGGATGAGCTATGGCTGCTGGTGGGATTTGTTGGTGAAGTGCAACAACCATTTCTGATTATCTAATGCAAGTGTGTTAGGTGAAATTTGTGTGGTTGGTGAACTTAATTGTATAATCTGATTCACCTAACCCTTGTGCCTATAAATAGGGAGTCTCTAGAGAGCTTAGAGAGCCAGAATTTCATTCCATCATTTTACACTTCCATTGTACACAAAGAGAGGGAAAGTTGAGAGTCACAAAGGGAGAGAAGGGAGAAGGCAGCAGCTGGGAGGCTTTGGCCTCCTAGCAGCCATGGAGATGATTCTTTTCCATCTCTAGCATGCTGTCCTTATCTTCTTCTCCTCCCTTTGTCTTTTATTTTCTTCTTGTATTTCATTTGTTTTACTTTGTTTTTCTGTTATTAGTTTTAATAAACATCTTGCTAGTCTTGTATCATGGTTTGAGTTTATAAAGTTTGATTTCATTCATGAATTCTTCTTCACTAATTTAATGGAGCTGTTTTTGCATCCTTTGATTGATCACCTGAGGTTTTATGCATTTTGCTCTTGTTGGGAAGGTTTGGGGATCATCTTCATTCCATCCATTAGCAACTCATGTGATTTGGTTTCTAGGTCTCCTAATGTAAACACCATGCTTGGGGTCCTTGTGATGTTCAATGCAATTTGATCCAAACACCATGGACTTATTTGTGAGCATCTTCATGAGTGAATCAATTTGTTTACTTGCTGCCATAACATGATTAGAACAATTAGGGTGGATTCTAAAACCTCACCATCTTGTCTTAGTTCTTTTCTTTCTTCTTGTTTTGTTTCTCTTGTTTCCATTTCTGTTTTGTGTAGGAAAACTGAGTTGGATTATTCAATCACCAATCCCTGTGGAATCGACCTCGCACTTACATATGCTAAACTACCAACGGCTCGTGCACTTGCGAGTATCACAAGTTGAGGATGCAGTTGAACCCATTTTGGTGCAGCTGAATCTACACAACAAGTTTTGGCGCCGTTGCCGGGGATTGGTAACATTGCTTGATTCTATTTGGTTTTCCTACTTTTTTTATTTATTTTTATCTTTTTTATAACTGGACAGTTTCATGTTTTAAAGTTTATGAGGATAATTGATAAGTTGTGTTTGTAGTCCAACGGACAAGGACAATTGCCTGACAAGCAAGAGAACTGGGTTTGAGTCCCAGCTTACACAACACCCAAAAACAGAAAGGGTTCAAGTAGCATGTTGATTATTGATAGTTTCTGGTTTCATTCACTTGCTCTTAATTAAATATCTTGTTCAAGTTTACATAAACACCATATGACTCTTGGACCGATTAGTGAATGGATGGGTAGATATTGAAGACAAACACCATGTTTAAATTCTACTTGGTTCTTTATTGTTCTTCTTGTTCTTAATGGGTTTGGAATTTGTGTTTAGACTAAACACCATAGCTAAATACTTGTTCTGAATACTTGATTACAACCACACACCAAATGGATAATCATATTTGAGAAAGAACGAACTCCATAAGCTAGTTTGATTTACTTTGATGCTTGTTACTTTGAAGCATGGAATTAGATGTTTGTGGTGAAGTTGAATCCCTAATCTTGATGTTTTAGTTTAGTTTATCCTTTTCATTTATGTTCTGGTTCCTAATTCAATAAATCTAAAAATCTGTTTCAAGTTTCCTTGTCTTTCTTTAAGCATTTCTGAAGTAGCTCAATAAGAAAGAGGGAAAGAGAGGAGACAACCCAATCCATAGAAGCATGGAGTATGGAGCAGCGGAGAAGTCGACCTCCAGCTGCTATGGCCAACCACTCTCCAGCTAATCACTTCAATGGGAGCATTCCGATCATATCTCTTTCATTTGTATAATAACTGCTACTCATGCTTAGTTTTTTCTCGTTTTCTGTTTTGTTTTTGTTAGGGTTTTCTTTTCCTTGATGTGGGAGAAACATGATGAGCAGCGGACCCAAATACTCAAAGAAGAACATGTGCTGCCATACTATGTGCATTTCCCTCTCATTGTCTTCAAGGGGAAGTTCTAAACTCTCTTTCTTTTATTTGTTTCATTTCATTCCTTTACCCTGGATTTCATGTGCATTGTATGCTTTACATGGATTCAAACATTAAGGACAATGCTTCATTTAAGTTTGGGGGCGAGGAAAGTTTTTTTTTTAGTTTTTGTGTTTGTGTCTGAAAACGTAGGCTTCTTTATTGCTACAATTTTTATTTTCTGCTACTGTTTTGAAAGTTGGGTCTGCGTTGTGTTCTTCATGTCTTCATGCGGAATCCAACGGCATAAAGAACGTTAAAATTGACCAAGTGGTTTGAAAGTTACATGTCAAAACAGATTATATGTTGAAATTGAGCAAAACAGCAATTTGAAACCTCACGTTTTTCTTTTCTGTTTCTTTTCTTTGAGTCATTTTCAGTTTTCCTTCCTTCACCAATGATAAATCATGACTCTAACTTCTAATATGTCTCTTAGGAATTTGATAAGCATTGTGTTAGGTCTGAATCTTATTCTTTTGCTAGCTAAGTCTTACATAATTATGCTTGAGCTTTCTATGCACCTTAGCCATGATTATACAACTCTTGCATGTCTTACCCAATTGTATGCATTTTTGCTTGTGTGATTCACTGGAATGTTAAGTTATAACTAAGATATGATTTAGGCCATCTTTGTTAAGCCTCTTTCTTTTTCCTCCATTAACCCATACAATATATATTCCATTGTAAACCCTTTTGTGCTCAAACACCTAGCCATTTCTTTCTATCACCTTATCATCCATTAAACATCCTATCATCTAGGGGACATGTAGAGTATGATTGTATTTGAGATTGTAATGTATTCAAGGCAATAAATGAGCTATAAAAAAAAATCAAAAGAAAAAGAGAAAAGAAGTGTGGCCAATGTAGTCACGACCCTAGGGTGATATAAGGAGAAATCAAGGTGATCTAGGGTGAAGAGCCGCAAAATTGGGCCAAATATTATACAAAGTGTGTAAATGTCAAAATCAAATTGTGAAGTGATTCAATTGCAAAATCTGGTGTTGTGAGCTATTCAATTTTTGTGCCTTACATGTCAAATGTCAATGATCTTATTTACATATTATGCTCTACTTTGTTCCTTAGACTTTGTGTTTTCATATCCATTCTTTTTTCTAACCATTACCATAACCCCATTACATCCATAAGTAAAGTCCTATTGATCTTGGTTTAGCTTGGCAAACTTGTGTTCATTCTTGCAGGAATTCATATCGTTGTTTGAGAAGCATGAGTTGTATCTTCATGGCTACTTCACACACACACCTTGAGCATGATTTTTGTGAGATTGTGGTAGCACTTGAATAATGTTTAGAACTTCCTTAGTGTTTGTTTTGTTCCTTGTTGAGCCATGTCTATGAAGTTTAAAATTTCTGCTCGGTTGGAAGGTTAACGTTTTTGTTTTTGTTTTGTTTTTGTTTTTTGTTTTGTTTAGACTAACAAATCTATTAAGTTTTTGACTACTTTGTTTTGTAGAGTCAGTAAAACGTTTGTGGGTATCGATATTTGTTAAACCCTCAGGAGACACAACTCCTCCTACTAGGGATGCCTAGAGGTTTAAAGGCTTGTTGCATACGCTCAATGCAATCGAGTTACCTACGAAAGTGGTCTAGTTAACTTCTTATTTTGTTTTGTTTTTCTTTGTTTTTCTTTTGTTTTGCTCGAGGACTAGCAAAATCTAAGTTTGGGGGTGTGTTAAGCTCATATTTTCATACATATACATGCCCAATTTACTTACTCATTTTGCTTAGTTTCTTAGATTTCTAAGTTATTTGCCTCTCTTTGTGTGTTTTGTAGGCCAAGAGAGAAAAAGAGCATAATTCATGAAATCCATGCATATTAAGGGCTGATTGGCATGAGAGGAATACACTTGAGGCATTTGAAGCAAAATGGTGCAAACGTGCAAAAACTGGAGCCTGAGTTAAAAGTTCATTTCGGACTTATCTTCTTCATCCGAACTTGGATTGGGGCAATACCTATGTGGTTAGATCAATGACATTCTGAACTTCAAAATGGACATCTTAAAGTCATCATTTGATTCAGCCTAACCCAATTCGTGAGCCCATGGAAATACACATCATGCTGACAGGAAGATGAGCTCATTGCATGCTTGGTCATGATGAGCTAGGCATGAGCTATTGGTTTCTGAATGGAAGCTTGGTCATGCTGACATGAGGATGAGCTATGGCTGCTGGTGAGATTTGTTGGTGAAGTGCAACAACCATTTCTGATTATCTAATGCAAGTGTGTTAGGTGAAATTTGTGTGGTTGGTGAACTTAATTGTATAATCTGATTCACCTAACCCTTGTGCCTATAAATAGGGAGTCTCTAGAGAGCTTAGAGAGCCAGAATTTCATTCCATCATTTTACACTTCCATTGTACACAAAGAGAGGGAAAGTTGAGAGTCACAAAGGGAGAGAAGGGAGAAGGCAGCAGCTGGGAGGCTTTGGCCTCCTAGCAGCCATGGAGATGATTCTTTTCCATCTCTAGCATGCTGTCCTTATCTTCTTCTCCTCCCTTTGTCTTTTATTTTCTTCTTGTATTTCATTTGTTTTACTTTGTTTTTCTGTTATTAGTTTTAATAAACATCTTGCTAGTCTTGTATCATGGTTTGAGTTTATAAAGTTTGATTTCATTCATGAATTCTTCTTCACTAATTTAATGGAGCTGTTTTTGCATCCTTTGATTGATCACCTGAGGTTTTATGCATTTTGCTCTTGTTGGGAAGGTTTGGGGATCATCTTCATTCCATCCATTAGCAACTCATGTGATTTGGTTTCTAGGTCTCCTAATGTAAACACCATGCTTGGGGTCCTTGTGATGTTCAATGCAATTTGATCCAAACACCATGGACTTATTTGTGAGCATCTTCATGAGTGAATCAATTTGTTTACTTGCTGCCATAACATGATTAGAACAATTAGGGTGGATTCTAAAACCTCACCATCTTGTCTTAGTTCTTTTCTTTCTTCTTGTTTTGTTTCTCTTGTTTCCATTTCTGTTTTGTGTAGGAAAACTGAGTTGGATTATTCAATCACCAATCCCTGTGGAATCGACCTCGCACTTACATATGCTAAACTACCAACGGCTCGTGCACTTGCGAGTATCACAAGTTGAGGATGCAGTTGAACCCATTTTGGTGCAGCTGAATCTACACAACAAGTTTTTCCAAAAACTTGTTGTGTAGATACAGCTGCACCAAAATGGATTCAGATTGCATCCTCAACTTGTGATACTCGCAAGTGCACGAACCGTTGGTAGTATAGCATATGTAAGTGCGAGGTCCATTCCACAGGGATTGGTGATTGAATGATCCGATTTAGTTCCCTACACAAAACAGAAATGAAAAAGAAAGGAAATAAAACAAGAAGAAAGAATGTACATTACAAGAAAAATAAATTACAACTTAGAGAACATTAAAGAGAGCATTTGAGGAAGGAAGGAAAGTGTTTGAGAGATTTGGAGAATTTTGGAAGAAAAGGGAAATGTGGAAGAGAGTAGAGAAGTGTTTGGAAAGCTTGAGGATTTTGGAAGAGAAAGTGTTTGAGAACTTTGAGAATTTGGAAGAGAGCGTTTGAGAACTTGGATGATTTTTGGAAGGGAAGAGAAATGTGTTTGAGAACTTGGAAAATGTTTGTGAACTTGGAGAATTTGATAACTTAGGGAAGGGAGAGAAAGTGTTTGTGAAGTGTTTGAGACATGGAGACTTTTGGAAGAGAAGGGAAAATGGTGTTGAGAACTTTGTGGATTTTGGAAGAGCATGTGTTTGAGAACATGGGAAATGTTTTAGAGCATGGAGAACTTTGAAAGAGAATAGAGAAGTGTTTGGAGAATTTAGAAGAAGAGAAAAGAAAAGTAGAATGATCTTATTACAACAATTGAGAACTACAAAAGGGAAACTAAGAGAATTTGAGGGAGAGAAGGGAAGGGAGCTCTAGAGAAGTGCTTGAGAGCTCCCCCCCATTGGGGTGTTATTACAAGCTTAGGAAACCTCACTATTTATAGGCCTAAGGAGGTTGAAAATCTGAATTATACAATTGAATTATGTAAACACACTAACTTCACCTAACACACTACACTTAATTCACCAACTTAACCTAACACACAATTGCATTTGAAAACAATTCCTCTTGTCTTTAGGCTTAGTGTTGCATCATCCACTTCAACATCTTTTGGCTCATTTGGCTGCTGCAAAATTCCACTCAAATATATGTATTGAATATGCTTCACCAAACTTTCCCACAATCAACAACACTTCATCATGCATATGTCATGCATGACAATGCATTGCATCCAGCTTGTGGGCTCCTTTTGGGCTTGTGGCTCCAGTCTGAAAAATCTGGAAAAATATGGATCTTGAAGCTCTTTGTCTTATCTTTCCAAGCATATGCAGCCCAACTCAAGGAAAAATCGGAAAGGCCTTCAAATGTGATTTTTGGCCCAGTAACGCAGATGCTGCCGAATTTGACCTTAAGTTGCCAAAACATGTATAACTTTCTCTAGAAGACTCGGAATCATGAACCGTAAAATTCTATAGAAAATAGACTTCCGTATCTTTCCAATGATGTATGGCTCATTTTCTGGTTCTTCTTGAGTAAATACAGTCCAATCCGTGAAGTTGACTGATCTGCAGACACTGTTTTGAGCTAATTTGTCTCCAAAATGCAATTAGTGAGTCCATAAGCTTATTACACTGAAACAAACACAAAACTTATTAAAAGCACAAGTTTAACTCAAAAACATAACCAAATCATAAATTAAAAGGGTACAAAATGATATGTAAATATGCACCGATCAAATACCCCCAAACCTAGATTTTGCTAGTCCTCGAGCAAAACAAAAGGGAAACGAAGAAAAAACAAAACAAAATAAGAAATTAACTAGACCACTTTCGTAGGTAACTCGATTGCATTTAGCATATGCAACAAGCCTTTAAACCTCTAGGCATCCCTAGTAGGAGGAGTTGTGTCTCCTGAGGGTTTAACAGATATTGATACCCACAAACGTTTTTCTAACTCTACAAAACAAAATGGTTAGAAAACTTAAAAGATTGTTAGTCTTTAAGCAAAACCAAAACCAAAAACAAAAACAAACATAATTACATTAACAAAAACAAAAACGAAAACAAAAACGAAAACAAAACACACAAAAATAAAAAATAATTACAAAAATAAAAAGAACTCAAAACAATCTTTCCGAACATTTTCTGAAGAGAAATGACTCATGCACATGACTTAAACGTTTTAACAATAAAAGCTCAATTTTAGACATTATTTACAAAGCGGCAAAGTTCAAAACATAATATGCTCAAAGTGTAGTAGTGTGATAGCCAAATGCAACAAATTCTCCAATCTTAGTTTTCACACAATTTCAAAAATCATACAAAGCATAAGTTCAACTTCAAATCTCACCAAAGTTGTCCTCTCACAAATGAATCACTCAGAAGAGGGCTATAATGCATCACTCAGTTATAAACATGAGAATAGAGTTAAACCATAAGGACTTAACTCGAAATAGAAAGATGAAGAACTTGCATTAATATGATCTCAAGAAGGATGCCAAACACTTAAAAGTAAGAAAATGGATGCAATTCAACCACATGACATTTAAGATCAATTTAGGTCTTTAACATAGGTTGTAATGAGGCCAAGGGTGTAAGGTGAGTAAGAAATGAAAGGTATGGATAATACAAAGTCCAAGGAACTCGCAATGTAAGAGCATAAAACAATTGTTTACAAGACTTCGAATCATCACGATTAGATTTTTTCTTTTACATGATCAAAACTCCTTATACCTTCATTTACATTGATTCATACTCATTTCCAAACACCAATGAAACCCAAAAATGAAATTTCAATCAACTTCCATTTAATCAGAACTTTTCTCTTTTCTTTCACCAATTGTGTGAAGTTCTATAATTTCTTTTTTTCTTTTTGAAATGTAACACCTCTTCCCAAACTTAGCATGAAAAACACATCCAAATTAAAGCTCATGAGTTCCTTAGAAAGGTAAATATTTGTTTTTCGGGCTAAGGCGAGGAAATATAATTGGTAAATGAAAGAAAAGGTTTACATGTAGGCTCAAAATGGTTAACAATGGAAAATCATGCTTAAGCATGCATAAGGTTAGCTTGAAAGGCACAAACGATCCAAAGAAGGCCTTAATATCATTTCTTTAAATGTCATGAAGTCAAATTGCACAAGAATGAATGACTTTTAAGTGTTCAACCAAATCAATGAATAATGAGATCAAACAACAACTTTGATGACAAAAAAAATAAGAGTACATGTATAACACTCATGAATTGAAGGACAAGGCTCAAAAGCTCACTTTATATGGTTGGTTATATAAGTCTAATTTATGCTTCATACAATTCTTTAGATTATGCAAATCCTTTAATTGGAAAATTATGAAACAAATGGCAAGTGTAAAGAAGGTTTCAAGCATGTCATGATAGAACAATGCCAAATTTTTATTTTTTTTTAAAGAAATTTTTAATTTTTAATTTTTATAAAGAAAAGAAACACTAAAATAAAATGAAATCCAATTTTTATTTAAGTCATGCAAACATTTATCACTATCTCATCATAAGTGTTCGAAAAGTGACTCAAAAACAAAACAAGACTCAAATAGAAGAAAAACAAACAATTTTTAATTTTTTTTTTAATTAAGAAAAAAATAATACATGCTAAACTCCAATACCCCCAAACCTAGAAATGAACATTGTCCTCAATGTTTAAAAATTAGCCACAAACAATGTCATAACAACAAATGAAAGGTATTAAAGCAAATAAAAATTACAAAACACACAAAAATAAAATAAAACAATTACAAAATAAAAATTACAAAACAAACAATCAAATTAAAAAAAAAACACGAAACAGTAAAACACTCAAAACAGTAAGCCCTAACAGATAGTCTTACATCAACTGAAACCCAAACAATTTAAAGCCCAACCCAAAATGAAATTAACCCAACAACGGTAAAACCCGACCCAACCTGAAATCTGAAGCCCACATGTTTTAATTTAATTTTTTTTTCTTAAAAAGATAAAACGTGAATTATGAGCGCAAAGCGGGATTTCTAAAAAGATGGAATGTGGTCCCTGATGTCGTCTCATGGATAGTCACGGGCAGAAGCAGGAGCCACGTGTCGACGCATAGAGGCGCGCGCAGATCCACAAGCGAAAATTACGGGGCCATACAAAGTCGTGACGACTTTACTGAACGCGTCCGTTCAGAGAGGTCACATCGTGATAAGTGAGTTGGGTATGGTTGGAAAGCGAGAAGGTTGTGGGACTCGAGGAATGCTGGAGATTCAGAAATGCTGCGATGGCTAGGGTTTGTCAATGACTACATCTATAAGAAAGAAAAAGAAGGGGAAAAACACAAACGCAAAAACACACAAAAGAGAAAACAAGCAAGAAAAAGAGAGAGAAAAAAGTGAGAAATCAAATGGCTTCTTCCTACCCCTTTTCGTTGGATCTCAACCTAGCTCCACCGACTCAAACACGAGGCCAAGCAGGAGCACCAGTATGGATGCCCTACTTTGCCTCCGCACGGGGCCTGACCGTCAATGACTCAATACTCCTGGACAACGATGTTGCCATTGGAGTTGGTAGAAATTTGGTGACTCCTAAAGATATACGTGTGTTCGGGACAAGGGATGACAATCGGGTCATGAGTGATGCCCTGGCACTGAGCATGCAGAGTACAGCATGTGTCGCAAGTTTGGTTCATCGCCTACTTGCGAAGTCCCATGAGGTAGAGGTGCTGAAAGGTCAGTGAGCGGCGGAGCACAGTATGGTTGAAGAGTGTCAAAGTGCTATAAAAAGCTTGAAAAGGGAGCGGTCAAGGATAGTGGAGGTGAATCGACACCAGCTAGACGTATTGCGGGACGAGAATAAAAACCTATCAAAGATGGTAGAGTTGTACTCTCGCGACATGCGAAAACAGCTGGAGGACCTAGACCGACCGGGTAAACGCAAGAAACCAGATCGCGAGAAAAGTTATACTGAAGCTAAGATTGCGATCTTTGGGAGCTCAAGTGATGAGCCCCAAGAGGCTGTGCGTGAAGCCCCGGAAGAGGACAGCCAGAGGGCCAAACTAAAAGCTCCTATGGTCGAGACACCGAGCGCCAAGAAGAAATGATTTCTGTTTTTATTTATTTAATTTTAAAGTGTATGTGCGTTTTTTTTTTAAAATTTGGGAAATAAAAAACGTTAAGCTATCTCAAAGAGACGAATGACCCTAAATTTAAAGAACGACGATCAAACAAAAACATGAAAACCCAAACATGCATTTTTATTTTTAGTTAAGTAAACACACAAGTAACTGCTTTTTCTTTTAAGAGAAAAACTTAAGGATGACCAGTTAAGGGCCTCAGAAAACACAGCCAGGGGATCCGGGAAGGTTGGAGGGGTCACAATGGTCCCTCTTAAAACCCAAACTTCTTAGACACCGAAGGTGCCGCCTAAAGAACTCCTAGACACTGTATAGACTGCGGTTGCTTACTGGAGTTACCAAAAATTTAACTCCTTCAAAGAATATCCTATGAGTTTTAAATTATACTACATAATTAAATAAAAACAAAATAAAAATAAAAACTGAAATAAACACACAATTCAAACAAGAATTTAAAAGAAGAGTTGGGATTCTTGCACCAGGTGTCCAAGACGCATCTTTAATTTTGTCTCTTCTTCAACTTAAATTCTTGAGAAACCTGACAAACAAGAAGAAAACAATTGAAAAAAAACAAAATAAATAAAATAACAATTGAAAAAGCAAAAACACAAACATCAGAAAAAAGGGAGGCAAAAGTAAGTTAAAGTGTCGACATGCTCCCTTTTAAAAAAACGTGCTCGCAATTTGCGGAAGAAATGAAGGGATCCGAGAAAAGAGCACAGGATAGCACCCTCGAGATCCGAAGTGCTTTCGGCTCCCTCGTCTGTATAAGTCTATTTAAACTCATCTCGGTGAAGTAGAAGAGCACCTCGCATTTCTTCCTGCAAAACAATGGCATCTTCATGCACTCACCTTGATGATCTCAACCTTGAATTGACCCTTGCGCCACCGAATGCGCAGATGAGGGCTCCTACAAACCATGTCTTCCCAAACTCCACATATCATCATGGTACGACCTCAAACTTTGCTGAAGCAATACCGAACTTTTCTGAGGCGGTGTCGAACGGAGCAGTGCTGCTAGGAGGCATGGTTGACAGCAAGCTCACACCGACGGATCATCTGCATGTGGCGCAGAGGTCTGACAAGGCAGCGGTGGAGGAGTCCAACAATTTAACTGTGCTCCACGCGGTCTCGGCTACCAACTCCACGCAAGTGCACGAACCGTTGGTAGTTTAGCGTATGTAAGTGCGAGGTCGATTCCACAGGGATTGGTGATTGAATGATCCAACTCAGTTTTCCTACACAAAACAGAAATGGAAACAAGAGAAACAAAACAAGAAGAAAGAAAAGAACTAGGACAAGATGGTGTTGTTTTAGAATCCACCCTAATTGTTCTAATCATGTTATGGCAGCAAGTAAACAAATTGATTCACTCATGAAGATGCTCACAAATAAGTCCATGGTGTTTGGATCAAATTGCATTGAACATCACAAGGACCCCAAGCATGGTGTTTACATTAGGAGAGCTAGAAACCAAATCACATGAGTTGCTAATGGATGGAATGAAGATGATCCCCAAACCTTCCCAACAAGAGCAAAATGCATAAAACCTCAGGTGATCAATCAAAGGATGCAAAAACAGCTCCATTAAAATAGTGAAGAAGAATTCATGAATGAAATCAAACTTTATAAACTCAAACCATGATACAAGATTAGCAAGATGTTTATTACAATTAATAACAGAAAACAAAGTAAAACAAAGAAAATACAACAAGAAAATAAAAGACAAAGGGAGGAGAAGAAGATAAGGACAGCATGCTAGAGATGGAAAAGAATCATCTCCATGGCTGCCAGGAGGCCAAAGCCTCCCAGCTGCTGCCTTCTCCCTTCTCTCCCTTTGTGACTCTCAACTTTCCCTCTCTTTGTGTACAATGGAAGTGTAAATGATGGATCTCAGGATATGAATTGAATGTGGAATGGAAGTGGTATTTATAGGGAGAGGGGAGTAGGAAATCTGAATTGAATATGGCTAATGGACTCAACACTTGCATTAGAAAATCAGAAATGGTTGCTCCACTAAATCCCACTAGCAGCCCTAGCTCATCCTCATGTCAGCATGACCAAGCTTCCATTCAGAAACCAATAGCTCATGCCTAGCTCATCATGACCAAGCATGCAATGAGCTCATCTTCCTGTCAGCATGATGTGTATTTCCATGGGCTCACGAATTGGGTTGGGCTGAATCAAATGATGACTTTAAGATGTCCATTTTGAAGTTCAGAATGTCATTGATCCAACCACACAAGTATTGGTCCAATCCAAGTTCGGATGAAGAAGATAAGTCCGAAATGAACTTCTAACTCAGGCTCCAGTTTTTGCACGTTTTGCACCATTTTGCTTCAAATGCCTCAAGTGTATTCCATGCATCCAAATGAGGCCTTAACATGCTTGAATTGCATGAATTATGCTCTTTTGCTCTCTTGGCCTACAAAACATACAAAGAGAGGCAAATAACTCAGAATTATAGGAAAAAAAGCAAAAGAACTAAGTAAATAGAGCATGTATATGTATGAAATTATGAGCTTAACACACCCCCAAACTTAGATTTTGCTAGTCCTCGAGCAAAACAAAAGGAAAACGAAGAAAAACAAAACAAAATAAGAAGTTAACTAGACCACTCTCGTAGGTAACTCGATTGCATTGAGCGTATGCAACAAGCCTTTAAACCTCTAGGCATCCCTAGTAGGAGGAGTTGTGTCTCCTGAGGGTTTAACAGAATTATCGATACCCACAAACGTTTTACTGACTCTACAAAACAAAGTAGTCAAAAACTTAATAGATTTGTTAGTCTAAACAAAACAAAAAACAAAAACAAAACAAAAACAAAAACGTTAACCTTCCAACCGAACAGAAATTTTAAACTTCATAGAGATGTCTCAACAAGGAACAAAACAAGCACTAAGGAAGTTCTAAACATTATTCAAGTGCTACCACAATCTCACAAAAATCATGCTCAAGGTGTGTGTGTGAAATAGCCATGAAGATACAACTCATGCTTCTCAAACAACGATATGAATTCCTGCAAGAATGAACACAAGTTTGCCAAGCTAAACCAAAATCAATAGGATTTTACTCATGGATGTAATGTAATGGTTAGAAAATGAATGGATATAGAAACACAAGGTCTAAAGAACAAAGTAGAGCATGACATGTAAACAAGATCATTGCCATTTGAAATGTAAGGCACATAAATTGAAGAGCTCACAACACCAGATTTTGCAATTGAATCACTTCACAATTTGAATTTGACATTTACACACTTTGTATAATAGTTGGCCCAATTTTGCGGCTCTTTACCCTAGATCACCTTGATTTCTCCTTATATCACCCTAGGGTCGTGACTACATTGGCCACACTTCTTTTCTCTTTTTCTTTTGATTTTTTTTTTAATTGCTCATTTGTTGCCTTGAATGCATTACAATCTGAAATACAAACACGCTCTACAAGTCCCTTGGATGGTAGGGTGTTTAATGGATGATAAGGTGATAGAAAGAAATGGCTAAGTGTTTGGGCACAAAAGGGTTTACAATGGAATATGTATTGTATGGGTTGATGGAGGAAAAAGAAATAGGTTTAACAAAGATGGCCTAAATCATATCTTAGTTATAACTTAACATTCCAGTGAATCACACAAGCAAAAAGGCATACAATTGGGTAAGACATGCAAGAGTTGTATAATCATGGCTAAAGTGCATAGAAAGCTCAAGAATAATTATGTGAGACTTAGCTAGCAAAAGAATAAGATTCAGACCTAACACAATGCTTATCAAATTCCTAAGAGCCATATTAGAAGTTAGACTCAAGATTTATCATTGGTGTGGGAAGGAAAACTGAAAATGACTCAAAGAAAAGAAACAGAAAAAGAAAAACGTGAGGTTTCAAATTGCTGTTTTGCTCAATTTCAACATCTAATCTGTTTTGACTTGTAACTTTCAAACCACTTGGTCAAATTTAACGTTCTTTATGTCGTTGGATTCAGCATCAAAAAATGAAGAACACAACGCAGACCAAACTTTCAAAACAGTAGCAGAAAATAAAAATTTTAGCAATGAAGAAGCCTACGTTTTCAAACACAAACACAAAAACTAAAAAAAACTTTCCAGCACCCCCAAACTTAAATGAAGCATTGTCCTCAATGTTTGAATCCAAAGCATGCAATGCACATGAAATCCAGGGTAAAGGAATGAAATGAAAGAAATAAAAGAAAGAGAGTTTAGAACTTCCCCTTGAAGACAATGAGAGGGAAATGCACATAGTATGGCAGCACATGTTCTTCTTTGAGTATTTGGGTCAGCTGCTCATCATGTTTCTCCCACATCAAGGAAAAGAAAACAATAACAAAAACAAAACAGAAAATGAGACACAACTAAGAAGGAGTAGCAATTATTATACAAATGAAAGAGATATGATCGGAATGCTTCCCTTTGAAGTGATAGCTGGAACGTGGTTGGCCATAGCAGCTGGAGGTTGACTTCTCCGCTGCTCCATACTCCATGTTTCTATGGATTGGGTTGTCTCCTCTCTCACCCTCTTTCTTATTGAGCTACTTCAGAAATGCTTAAAGAAAGACAAGGAAACTTGAAACAGATTTTTAGATTTATTGGATTAGGAACCAGAACATAAATGAAAAGGATAAACTAAACTAAAACATCAAGATTAGGGATTCAACTTCACCACAAACATCTAATTCCATGCTTCAAAGTAACAAGCATCAAAGTAAATCAAACTAGCTTATGGAGTTCGTTCTTTCTCAAATATGATTATCCATATGGTGTGTGGTTTTAATCAAGTATTCAGAAAAAGCATTTAGCTATGGTGTTTAGTCTAAACACAAATTCTGAACCCATTAAGAACAAGAAGAACAATAAAGAACCAAGTAGAATTTAAACATGGTGTTTGTCTTCAATATCTACCCATCCATTCACTAATCAGTCCAAGAGTCATATGGTGTTTATGTAAACTTGGACAAGATATTTAATTAAGAACAAGTGAATGAAACCAAAAACTAGAAATAATCAACATGCTACTTGAACCCTTTCTTTGGTGTTGTGTAAGCTGGGACTCAAACCCAGTTCTCTTGCTTGTCAGGCAATTGTCCTTGTCCGTTGGACTACAAACACAACTTATAAATTAACCTCATTAACTTTAAAACATGAAACTGCCCAGTTATAAAAAAAAATAAAGTAGGAAAACCAAATAGAATCAAGCAATGTTACCAATCCCCGGCAACGGCGCCAAAAACTTGTTGCGTAGATTCAGCTGCACCAAAATGGATTCACTACATCCTCAACTTGTGATACTCGCAAGTGCACGAACCGTTGGTAGTTTAGCGTATGTAAGTGCGAGGTCGATTCCACAGGGATTGGTGATTGAATGATCCAACTCAGTTTTCCTACACAAAACAGAAATGGAAACAAGAGAAACAAAACAAGAAGAAAGAAAAGAACTAGGACAAGATGGTGTTGTTTTAGAATCCACCCTAATTGTTCTAATCATGTTATGGCAGCAAGTAAACAAATTGATTCACTCATGAAGATGCTCACAAATAAGTCCATGGTGTTTGGATCAAATTGCATTGAACATCACAAGGACCCCAAGCATGGTGTTTACATTAGGAGACCTAGAAACCAAATCACATGAGTTGCTAATGGATGGAATGAAGATGATCCCCAAACCTTCCCAACAAGAGCAAAATGCATAAAACCTCAGGTGATCAATCAAAGGATGCAAAAACAGCTCCATTAAAATAGTGAAGAAGAATTCATGAATGAAATCAAACTTTATAAACTCAAACCATGATACAAGATTAGCAAGATGTTTATTACAATTAATAACAGAAAACAAAGTAAAACAAAGAAAATACAACAAGAAAATAAAAGACAAAGGGAGGAGAAGAAGATAAGGACAGCATGCTAGAGATGGAAAAGAATCATCTCCATGGCTGCCAGGAGGCCAAAGCCTCCCAGCTGCTGCCTTCTCCCTTCTCTCCCTTTGTGACTCTCAACTTTCCCTCTCTTTGTGTACAATGGAAGTGTAAATGATGGATCTCAGGATATGAATTGAATGTGGAATGGAAGTGGTATTTATAGGGAGAGGGGAGTAGGAAATCTGAATTGAATATGGCTAATGGACTCAACACTTGCATTAGAAAATCAGAAATGGTTGCTCCACTAAATCCCACTAGCAGCCCTAGCTCATCCTCATGTCAGCATGACCAAGCTTCCATTCAGAAACCAATAGCTCATGCCTAGCTCATCATGACCAAGCATGCAATGAGCTCATCTTCCTGTCAGCATGATGTGTATTTCCATGGGCTCACGAATTGGGTTGGGCTGAATCAAATGATGACTTTAAGATGTCCATTTTGAAGTTCAGAATGTCATTGATCCAACCACACAAGTATTGGTCCAATCCAAGTTCGGATGAAGAAGATAAGTCCGAAATGAACTTCTAACTCAGGCTCCAGTTTTTGCACGTTTTTGCACCATTTTGCTTCAAATGCCTCAAGTGTATTCCATGCATCCAAATGAGGCCTTAACATGCTTGAATTGCATGAATTATGCTCTTTTGCTCTCTTGGTGATGTAAGTGCGAGGTTCGATTCCACAGGGATTGGTGATTGAATAATCCAACTCAGTTTTCCTACACAAAACAGAAATGAAAACAAGAGAAACAAAACAAGAAGAAAGAAAAGAACTAAGACACGATGGTAAGGTTTTAGAATCCACCCTAATTGTTCTAATCATGTTATGGCAGCAAGTAAACAAATTGATTCACTCATGAAGATGCTCACAATAAGTCCATGGTGTTTGGATCAAATTGCATTGAACATCACAAGGACCCCAAGCATGGTGTTTACATTAGGAGACCTAGAAACCAAATCACATGAGTTGCTAATGGATGGAATGAAGATGATCCCCAAACCTTCCCAACAAGAGCAAAATGCATAAAACCTCAGGTGATCAATCAAAGGATGCAAAAACAGCTCCATTAAATTAGTGAAGAAGAATTCATGAATGAAATCAAACTTTATAAACTCAAACCATGATACAAGACTAGCAAGATGTTTATTAAAACTAATAACAGAAAAACAAAGTAAAACAAATGAAATACAAGAAGAAAATAAAAGACAAAGGGAGGAGAAGAAGATAAGGACAGCATGCTAGAGATGGAAAAGAATCATCTCCATGGCTGCTAGGAGGCCAAAGCCTCCCAGCTGCCTGCCTTCTCCCTTCTCTCCCTTTGTGACTCTCAACTTTCCCTCTCTTTGTGTACAATGGAAGTGTAAAATGATGGAATGAAATTCTGGCTCTCTAAGCTCTCTAGAGACTCCCTATTTATAGGCACAAGGGTTAGGTGAATCAGATTATACAATTAAGTTCACCAACCACACAAATTTCACCTAACACACTTGCATTAGATAATCAGAAATGGTTGTTGCACTTCACCAACAAATCCCACCAGCAGCCATAGCTCATCCTCATGTCAGCATGACCAAGCTTCCATTCAGAAACCAATAGCTCATGCCTAGCTCATCATGACCAAGCATGCAATGAGCTCATCTTCCTGTTCAGCATGATGTGTATTTCCATGGGCTCACGAATTGGGTTGGGCTGAATCAAATGATGACTTTAAGATGTCCATTTTGAAGTTCAGAATGTCATTGATCTAACCACATAGGTATTGCCCCAATCCAAGTTCGGATGAAGAAGATAAGTCCGAAATGAACTTTTAACTCAGGCTCCAGTTTTTGCACGTTTGCACCATTTTGCTTCAAATGCCTCAAGTGTATTCCTCTCATGCCAATCAGCCCTTAATATGCATGGATTTCATGAATTATGCTCTTTTTCTCTCTTGGCCTACAAAACACACAAAGAGAGGCAAATAACTTAGAAATCTAAGAAACTAAGCAAAATGAGTAAGTAAATTGGGCATGTATATGTATGAAAATATGAGCTTAACAGTTAGTGCCTGCAAAACTAAAGCTTGTGCTCTGCTGTTTATCAAGTAACACTTTCCATTTGTCTTTATTTTTCTTAATATCATCAAAATGGATTCTTCTAGTGCATCACCTGCATCACCTTTGCTTGAAAGTACAAATGATTCCAATACCCCTCCAGAGTCACATAGTGCATCTAGATTCACAAGTAAAGTTTGGTCTTTTTTTGAAAAGGTTAACAAAATTGAAAGTGGTAAACCAGTAATTAAGGCTAAGTGTGTTATTTGTAATACTTTGTTGTCTGGTAATTCTAGTAATGGTACTAGTCATTTATCTCGTCATTTAAAGAAGCATGAAGATGCACAAGCTAGGGTAAGTCCAGGTCAAATGTTATTAAATGCTGATGTTGCTGGAAATTTGACTAATTTTGTTTATGATCATGATGTTGCTCGTAAAGAACTTGTGGATTTTATTATTAGAGCTGAACTGCCATTTAAATTTGTTGATAGCCATGATTTTAAAGGCTTGATTCAGCGTGCGTTCTGTCCTCAATATAAAGGAATTTCAGCCTCTACATGTAAAAGAGATGTGCTAAAAAAATTTGATCTTGAAAGGATTAATTTGCTTGCTGTTTTTGAAAAACTTGATTCAAAAATCTGTTTAACTTCTGATGTTTGGTCATCACGACAGAAAAATGGGTTATATGTCACTTCCTTCACATTTTATCGATAAAGAGTGGTGTTTGAATAAAAGGATAATTTGCTTTAAAATGATTGAGTACCCACACACCGGAGAGTCACTTGCAACTCATATATTTGATGAATTGTTATCTTGGCACATTCACAACAAAATATTTACTCTATCATTAGATAATGCATCAAATAATGATTCAACTGCAAGTATACTTCCATCAACCCTTTTGCTGGATTCTGTGCATGAAAAGTTGTTTCATGTACGATGTTGTTGTCATATATTGAATTTGATTGTGCAAGATGGACTTAAAGTTTTATCTCCGTCTATTGATAAAATTACTGATATTGTTCGTAGCATGAATTCATCTAACAAGAGACATGAAATTTGGGTGAAATGTTGTAGTGATTTCCATATGGGAAAGAAAAATATAGATATTGATGTGCCTCATAGGTGGAATTCAACGTATGAGCTTTTACATGTTGCTATAAAGTATAAAGCCCCTTTGCATAGGTATGTTCAAAAGGTAAATGAATCACGTTTTTGTAATTTACAAGTACCTAGTGAAGAAGATTGGAGAATAGCACAACTTGTTAGTGGGTTTTTACAAATTTTTTATTCTTCAACTAAGGTATTTTCTGGTGTGTATTATCCTACTTCAAGTAGTGTTATTAATTGTTTAATAGATATTCATGGATCATTTGCTGCATATTCTGAATTTTCTGTTTTTAAGGATGCTTTGACTGAAATGAAAACAAAATTTGATAAATATTGGAAAGAGTTTCCTATGGTTTTTTGCTTTGCTACTATTATGGACCCTAGGTTTAAATTATATGCAATTGCTGAATGGTTAAACATGATAGGTATTGATCAATTAACCATTGAGTCAAAAGTTTTAGCTATAAAGACTTTATTATTTCAGTTATTTGATATCTACAAGAAGAATGTAATTCCTAATGTGGTTCAAAATGTGCAAAATGTTGCAACTTCTACTAGCCAAACTCCTGATTCTACATCTGTCCCTATAATGAGAAATTTCTCTATTGAAGGCTTGAAAAGGAAAAAGCTATCTTCTTCTTCTTCTTCTTCTACCAACACTTCTGAATTACAATTTTATCTTGATTTACCAACAATAGAAGTTGTTGATGACAATCAATTTAGTCTTTTGGGTTGGTGGAAAAACAATCAATCATTATACCCTGTTGTTTCCCTCATGGCTCGAGATTTGCTAACTATTCCAGCTTCTCCTAGCATCAGAATCATGTTTCAGTGCAGGTGGTAGAGTTGTATCGGAGAAAAGGGCCAGTTTGAGTCCGAGTACAATAGAAGCTTTAATTTGCTTGAAAGATTGGGGCTTGGCAGATTCAAGAAAGCAAGATGCATTGGTGGATGAGCAACGAGCTGAAGAATTAATGAACATTAAAGCATCAAGACCAGATTGGATGGTAGACAGTGAAGTTGAGATTGTTGGTGAATCTGAAAATGAGACCATTCAAAGTTGAAATGTTATGTAATACGACTATATTTTATTTTGCAAGCATTCGATTTTAATTGTAGTAACAGACTTTGGGACATTATCATGCTTTTAAGTAAGCCTTCAGTGAAGCTTTTGATGAGATTGTGAGTGAATCTAATTTGATTTTGCATAACTTGGTTGTATTAGATTGTGATTTTGTAAGACCTTTTGTTTAGAAGGGTATAATTTTAATGGTTGTATAAGATTTGTAAGACATTCACATTTTGTGAGCTTCGTACTTTAACAGGAATGAAATGAATTTCATAAATTTGACTTGGTATTAGTAAGCCCATTTCGGCCCGGCCCAATTGAGCTTGCCCGGCCCGGCCCGATAAGGCCCATTAAAGCCCGTCTCATGGATCGGGCCTGGGCTTTGATTTATTGAATAAAACCCAGCCTGATCCGGCCCGATAATATTCATTTACTGTTTAAGCCCGGCCCGGCCCGGCCCATTGACGAGCCCTGGCTAAAAGCTCAACAACAACAAAATTTAACGAATCAAATATCTTTCAAATTTAAACAGCATTAACGTCATTAATAATTCGTGAAAAAAAAATAACATTACAAAATGCATATTACTTTATTAATTAGATAATCAAATTGTAATTGATCATACCTCAAGCTGTGCACTACGCAACCTCTTCTTCTCTCTCGAGTTTGCTAATGATTATACAAATACAGAGACAGCCAAATTAGAAAATATATATATGAAAAAAAATATATATTATAAAAAAGAAAAATAGAGGAAAAAAAACATAAGAAAGAAAAAATAGAAGAGAACAACAACATTAGCAAAAAGATCCCAAACCTTGCAAAAGGATTGGGTTTGAATCCTGATTGCCGCAAGAGAGACTTCAACAAACAGAGCTTATAGTTTTGAATTGAATTGCTCCTCTCCGCTCTTTTATTCAATATTATATAAAAATAAATATTAAAATTAGAAAATATAGATATTTTGAAATTGAACTTGAATAAATATTAGTTATTAGATTAAAAATATAGCATTAAATATAAATAAATATTTAAATTATATATTTTTTAATGTGATCGGTTCGATTCGGCTTGGTCCGGTTTTTGAAGACATGAAATCGGATCCAAAATCGGTCTAAACCGGTCCGGTTCGGTTTTTGACCGATTTTTGACTTTTTGGTCAACTCGGTTTTTTTCCGATTTGAATCGGTGTGGTTCGGCTCGGATTTTCGGTTCGCTGGTTTGAGTGCCCACCCCTATTGGGTAAGGCCTTGGGCACGTTTCTTTTTCCTTTTTTTTTGGCCTAGTCCAAAACGACGTCGTTTTGGGCTAGGACTTTTTAAAAAAAGAGCACACGCTGTGCACACAACACAGCAGCGCAACAAAAACAAAGGCACAACAGCTCATCAAATAGAAAGGAGTTTCACTCAGGCAAAAACACAAACAGTTGGTGGGCAAACCAGAGGGGCAAAGTGCGCCACCACCACAGTGTTTTCCGGCGAGAGGAGGTGCCTGCACCTCCTTGTGTCTCTACGGATCCGCCACTGGAATGAAGCCAAGTCTAAAATCTATCTCATGTAGGGCCTACCTAATTCGCTACCCAACGACAATGTCACTACAATAATTCTGGGCAATAATAGACCATTATATATAGGTTAAAAATGTCTCTTAACATAGTTAAATTTTATTATTCATTATCTGATCAACAAATTGGGACCGTTTATCAGTTTGTTTCCCTCTATAATAATTTAGATGAAACGAGAGGCCTGACGGATCCATAATTTTATCCTGAATAAATCAATGTGTGAAAATTGCCAAACATTTGGTAAACGAAAAATACCATGAAAAATTAAAAGATACTACAAAAATGTGAACTAGCTTTTTAACATTTATCACCATTCTATTAACTAGCTTTTTCATATATACTAAGCCAAAATACACCATTGCATGTTATATCCAAGTCAAATCCTCCAAGTAAATCCATCTCTCATAAAGTTTTAATTGCCGTTGTCACCAACCTTTCAAGGGGCTACCGAGGAGCTTGTCGACGTTCAAGGGTCGCTTGACTAAATTTGGCCATGTCCATCCATCATTGGAGGCTGGACATGTGACAACTACTAATTCACTTACAAGTGTTTTTCTTATCAGACACCCTTGTAGATACATCAGTTTTTCAGCAACAAATTGTCCAAGTTTTTACCCTTCCGCATAAAAAGGGTACATGATTGATTATAGGCCTCATCATTTGGCCCGCGGGCTCATGGGCCGATGGGGGCCCGCCCGGCCCATCGAAAAAAAGCCCGGTCCAGCCCGTTATGGGCTTTGAGATGGCCCGGCCCGCCTTGGGTAGGGTCAGGCTTGGGCTTGAGTGTTTGAAGCCCGGCCCGGCCCGATTAGGCCCAAGAAAGCCCGGCTCGGCCCGCCCACAAAAGCCCTGCCCGTTAGGCCCGCATACATATATAATTATGTATAAACAAGAGTTTAGGATTAGGATTATATCACTTAAATCACATATATAATTTGTTTCATTTCATTTACTTTTCTTTACTCATTCCTAGTTTTATAATTGGATGATTAGCACATTAATTTAATTTGTGTCAATTATTAATACAACAATTATATATATAAATAAGATGAACAATATATCATATCACAAAATATAATCATATCACGAAACATAATCGTACCACCAAATATAATAATATTTTTCTTGAACACATCACCAAACATTTGCATATTTATTCATACAATCCTTTAAAAAATATTTTTTTTTTATACTTATTATTTTTTTAAATTATTTCTTAAAACGTATTATGGTCTAATTATGTAATAACCTCAAAAACAATACTTGGTTTTATTCTTTTTGTAGAAAATCTTATTAAGTTGTGTGACTTTATTAGGTGTTTTATGAATTTGGTTTGATGTGAAAATATTGGAATTAAGTGAGTTTAATCTCAAATTTGGATTAAAATGCCCTTATGATTAAGTTTATGATTTTTTTCGATTGAAGTAGGTCCGTTTTGGCCCGGCCCGGCCCGATGGGCTTTCTCAAGCCCGATTCATGAGTCGGGCTTGAGCTTTGAATTTTCTAAAAAAACTCGGCCCGGCCCGGCCCGCTATTTTCTCTCTCCTCTTTAAAGCCCGGCTCTGACCCGACCCAAGTCCACTAAATTTAAGCCGGGCTAGCCCGGCCCGGCCAATTGACGAGCCCTAATTGATTCTCTCATTGTTTGGTTGCTAGCGATTGATGATGTTATTAATCAACCTAAAAAAGTCTAGGTATGGTCCCTAGCTTTTTGGAAAACACTGAACTGCTTTATTTGCTAGATCCTTATCAAGGCATGACCAAAACAAATATAAAAAAACAATCATCAACGTGATGCTTGATATGGGAAGGACGAGGGTCACTTCCAAGTTCCAAATGAGACAAAGCATAGCTAGGTTCAAGTTAATGTTGGGTGGGTCCATGCGTTTAGTGTTGATAGAAAGCAGGAAGGCACAAGAAAACCACGTGTTTATCGTCTATATCCCATAATTCGGTCTTGATGGGTCTCCTAAGCCATGCTTCTACCGAAGATAAAGAATTCTTGATGGCCATATAAGCGATAAGCCTTCTGTAAAGAGCAATTGATTTAAGGGAGCAGACAAACGTGAATGACTAGCTCTAAGGTTTGTCGCTACTTTTCTAGTTACATATATTAGTATAAGAATATTATATTATTTCCCCTATGAGAAGAACCCACCGAAAGAAAACAAAAAGGGGTATTCAAGTTGACAACCCATGGTATATAATATTAACATGAAAAGTTGATGGTAATATGATATACTAGATTTATTTGCTTTCCTATTACTGACCACTAATAAAAATGGACAGTTTCATTATCATACAACAATATTTATTTAAAAGTGTAGTGCAGGTTTATCGTCCACACAACTGCCTTTATTTTTTATTTAAAAGTATGAAGAAGAATTAGTGTCCATATAAGCACATTTACTTTATCGCTTATTTACTTTATTATTTAAAGTATGGTGCAAAATTAATCCTCATACAGTAAGCAACTTACTTTATGAATTTACTTTATCGCACATTTATCTTTATTTAAAAGTATGGTGCAGGTTTATCGTCCATATCAGTAATTTATTTCATGAATTAATTGTGTGGTATGATGAGTTTTTACAACATACCAGAGATTAGGACCAGAAGTTCCTTGATCCTTATCATACAACTACATCGGGACCTAAAGATCCTTGATGATGATAATGATATGAGAGCTGGCAGGTATCTCTGGTACTATATTTGTAAACAAGTGATCGGACTTGAAGATCCTTGATCCTTGACATGTAAATAAGGACTCGGAGATTCCGTCAATAACTACTTAAATTTTTCCAAGTGCATAGCTTTTTGGAAAACACTAACTGCTTTATTTGCTAGATCCTTATCAAGGCAGACCAAGAAAAAAAAACAATCATCAACGTGATGCTTGATATGGGAAGGACGAGGGTTACTTTCCAAATGAGAGAGAGAGAGAGAGAGAGAGAGAGAGAGAGAGAGAGAGCATAGCTTGGTTCAAGTCAATGTTGAGTCCATGCGCACAGTGTTGGTAGAAAGGCAGGAAAGGCGTAGAAAACCACTTGTTAATGGAGGCCTGGAAAATGGGCCGGGCCGAACCAACCCGGCCCTAAGAGATGTGAGCCCAAGTCCTAATTAGTAACGGGCTTTTTCAACCCTAATGAGTGATCGGGCCGGGCCGAGTCAGGCCTATGTCAAATATACAAAGCCTAGGCCTACCCATGGGCCTAATATTTTCGGGCTTATGATCGAGCCAACGATTTGGGCCTATTTAGCCCTATGAAATGGGCCATTATTTTATGCTTTATTCAACTCATTTCCACTTCTTTATGGCCTCCCACTACCCGTTGTCTGCCTTGGATTGGATGCCCTTATTTCTTTCAACTTCCGACTTTCAACAAAGAAAAGTTGCTTTACCAATTTGTTTAACAAAGTTGGTACTTATAAGACAAGTTGGCAGACAATGTTGTTCCAAACTTCTCACCAAAAACAAAAAAGGTTGTTGAAAACAAACTGGTCTAGCGGATAGAAATATATAAAAATATACTATCATATAATATAATTAAAATTTAATTAATTAATTAATTATAATCGGGCCGGGCCAGGCTTTTAAAGGGCTTAGAAATGAAGCCCAGGCCCTACATTTAAGCCTTCGGGCCGGACTAAGCCCGTCCATTACTTCGGGCTGGGTAAGCCCACACATCAAAAAATCGGGCCAGGTTCGGGCTAGCCCATCGGGCCTGGGCTTTATTTCCAGGCCTAGTTAATCGTCTATATCCCATATTTCGGTCTTGATGTTGATGCGCCTACTTACTCAATCAAGTGATAAGGTAATTTATATTCTATTAAGGTCTCTGATTCTGGTTGTTGTAAATCCAATATAAAGATGGATGCCCACCATTCCTACTATATCTTCCTCCCTAAATCTGCCTACTAAATGTGTAATAACCTGATCCTTAATTAATTTTTAATCATTAATTTATTATGAAAAAAAATAATTTTTCGTTTGTACCATTGCGTAGAGCACGTCGAAACGAGTTCGTAGACACGTAGTGGGCTCAAATTCGAGTTATATTGAAGAAAATACGATCAAATTACGATGAGGGCAAAATCGTAATTTTCAAAAAGTCAGATTGTTTTTTCAAACTCTCTCTTCTCTCTCTCTACGAACCCCCCGGACGTTTTCACCAGCCGCTCCTCGTAACCTCCATAACCACCGTCGTCACCCCCCCCGACCCTCGAGATCGGACCCAAAACACTCGGCCCAGCTACGTCGACACACTCCGACCCTTCCTCGCCGCCCAGCTGTGAAATCCTCCTGAAATCACGACAGAAACAGCCAATTTTTGACAGAAATTTCACCAGCTTCGTTCTCCGTCCTCCGGCCACCAAATTCGGCAATCAAGGTATGGATTTCCACCTATTTTTCATGCTATAGCTGATGATTGTGTAGGATTGGATCAATTTCTAGCGTAGATAACCCAAATCACGAGTTGAATTTTGGCCGGATTTCAAAGTATAATGTGTACATTCACATTAGAGTTGCAGCATATAGTTTTCACACGTGTGAGTTATAGCTTGCATTGCATATATGAATGTGGGGTTTGTGGAAAGAAATGTTTGAAATGAGAGCTGGGACGGTGGGTTTTGTTTGTCTCATGTGCTGTGAATTTGATCTTTTGTTTCCGTGTTGATTGAGATCTTTTGGTGCCGAAAGGGACCCAATTTTTTGTTCTCTCTTTCAATCAATTTCTCTGTCATGTGTTTTTCTGCTTGCCATTGCTTCATCCTATGTTGCACCGACACGCCAAACTCCTGGAGTGTCGGAGTGTGAACACGCCGACACGCCGACACGTCTCCGACACGCCTTCGACACGCCTTCGACACGCCTCCGACACGGTCAATGGCTGGGACACGGTCAAGACACGCCGCGGACACGGTCAAGACACGGCTCCGACACGGTCAAGACACGGCAGGGAAGAAAACAAGACAGCGATGATTGAAGGGAGTCCAAGCTACCTCAAGTCTGGAAGAAAACAAGACAGCGAACTTGACCCCTGAACTGGTGAAAGAGTTTGTTGAAAATAAAAGGAAAACAGAAGCAGCTTGTCCAGTCATGGTAGAAGTAAACAGCCAGAGATCATCTCAGCAAGTTAATTCAAGCCAGGCGCCAGAGAGAAAATATAAGAATTTTAAAGAGACCCTTAAAAATGGGGAGAAAGAAACTGAACGGTTGAAAAGAGAAGAGAGCTCGAAAACGATCGCCTTAGAAAGATAGAGGAAGAAAGAGAAAGAGAACGGGAAAGAGAAAAGGATAGGATGGCTGTTGACAGAGCAACACTTGAAGCTCGTGAATGGGCATATGGGGGAAGTTCGTAAGAGGGCAGAAAGGGCTGCTGTGGAGAGAGCAATGTTAAGCTCACATTTTCATACATATACATGCCCAATTTACTTACTCATTTTGTTTAGTTTCTTAGATTTCTAAGTTATTTGCCTCTCTTTGTGTGTTTTGTAGGCCAAGAGAGCAAATGAGCATAATTCATGCAATCCATGCATATTAAGGGCTGATTGGCATGAGAGGAATACACTTGACGCATTTGAAGCAAAATGGTGCAAAAACGTACAAAAACTGGAGCCTGAGTTAGAAGTTCATTTCGGACTTATCTTCTTCATCCGAACTTGGATTAGGCCAATACTTGTGTGGTTGGATCAATGACATTCTGAATTTCAAAATGGACATCTTAAAGTCATCATTTGATTCAGCCCAACCCAATTCGTGAGCCCATGGAAATACACATCATGCTGACTCCAGATGAACTCATTGCTTGCTTGGTCATGCTGACATGAGGATGAGCTATTGGTTTCTGAATGGAAGCTTGGTCATGCTGACATGAGGATGAGCTAGGGCTGCTAGTGGGATTTAGTGGAGTAACCATTTCTGATTATCTAATGCAAGTGCGTTAGGTCATTGCCATATTCAATTCAGATTTCCCACTCCCCTCTCCCTATAAATACCACTTCCATTCCACATTCAATTCATATCCAGAGTTCCAAATTTACACTTCCATTGTACACAAAGAGAGGGAAAGTTGAGAGTCACAAAGGGAGAGAAGGGAGAAGGCAGCAGCTGGGAGGCTTTGGCCTCCTGGCAGCCATGGAGATGATTCTTTTCCATCTCTAGCATGCTGTCCTTATCTTCTTCTCCTACCTTTGTCTTTTATTTTCTTCTTGTATTTTCTTTGTTTTACTTTGTTTTCTGTTATTAGTTGTAATAAACATCTTGCTAGTCTTGTATCATGGTTTGAGTTTATAAAGTTTGATTTCATTCATGAATTCTTCTTCACTATTTTAATGGAGCTGTTTTGCATCCTTTGACTGATCACCTAAGGTTTTATGCGTTATGCTCTTGTTGGGAAGGTTTGGGGATCATCTTCATTCCATCCATTAGCAACTTATGTGATTTGGTTTCTAGGTCTCCTAATGTAAACACCATGCTTGGGGTCCTTGTGATGTTCAATGCAATTTGATCCAAACACCATGGACTTATTGTGAGCATCTTCATGAGTGAATCAATTTGTTTACTTGCTGCCATAACATGATTAGAACAATTAGGGTGGATTCTAAAACAACACCATCTTGTCCTAGTTATTTTCTTTCTTCTTGTTTTGTTTCTTTTGTTTTCATTTTTGTTTTGTGTAGGAAAGCTGAGTTGGATCATTCAATCACCAATCCCTGTGGAATCGACCTCGCACTTACATACGCTAAACTACCAACGGCTCGTGCACTTGCGAGTATCACAAGTTGAGGATGCAGCTGAATCCATTTGGTCCAGCTGAATCGACGCAACAAGTTTTTGGCGCCGTTGCCGGGGATTGGTAACATCGCTTGATTCTATTTGGTTTTCCTACTTTTATATATATATTTTTTTATAACTGGACAGTTTCATGTTTTAAAGTTAATGAGGTTAATTGATAAGTTGTGTTTGTAGTCCAACGGACAAGGACAATTGCCTGACAAGCAAGAGAACTGGGTTTGAGTCCCAGCTTACACAACACATAAAAACAAAAGGGTTCAAGTAGCATGTTGATTATTGCTAGTTTTTGGTTTCATTCACTTGCTCTTAATTAAATATCTTGTCCAAGTTTACATAAACACCATATGACTCTTGGACTGATTAGTGAATGGATGGGTAGATATTGAAGACAAACACCATGTTTAAATTCTACTTGGTTCTTTATTGTTCTTCTTGTTCTTAATGGGTTTGGAATTTGTGTTTAGACTAAACACCATAGCTAAATACTTGTTCTGAATACTTGATTAAAACCACACACCATATGGATAATCATATTTGAGAAAGAACGAACTCCATAAGCTAGTTTGATTTACTTTGATGCTTGTTACTTTGAAGCATGAAATTTGATGTTTGTGGTGAAGTTGAATCCCTAATCTTGATGTTTTAGTTTAGTTTATCCTTTTCATTTATGTTATGGTTTCCTAATCCAATAAATCTAAAAATCTGTTTCAAGTTTCCTTGTCTTTCTTTAAGCATTTCTGAAGTAGCTCAATAAGAAAGAGGGAGAGAGAGGAGACAACCCAATCCATAGAAACATGGAGTATGGAGCAGCGGAGAAGTCGACCTCCAGCTGCTATGGCCAACCACGCTCCAGCTATCACTTCAAAGGGAAGCATTCCGATCATATCTCTTTCATTTGTATAATAATTGCTACTCATTCTTAGTTGTGTCTCATTTTCTGTTTTGTTTTTGTTAGGGTTTTCTTTTCCTTGATGTGGGAGAAACATGATGAGCAGCTGACCCAAATACTCAAAGAAGAACATGTGCTGCCATACTATGTGCATTTCCCTCTCATTGTCTTCAAGGGGAAGTTCTAAACTCTCTTTCTTTCTTTTCTTTCATTTCATTCCTTTACCCTGGTTTTCACTTGCATTGTATGCTTTACATGGATTCAAACATTGAGGACAATGCTTCATTAAAGTTTGGGGGTGCTGGAAAGTTTTTTTTTTCAGTTGCTGGAAAGTTTTTAGTTTTTGTGTTTGTGTTTGAAAACGTAGGCTTCTTCATTGCTACAAATGTTTTTTTTCTGCTACTGTTTTGAAAGTTTGGTCCGCGTTGTGTTCTTCATTTTTTCATGCTGAATCCAACGACATAAAGAACGTTAAATTTGACCAAGTGGTTTGAAAGTTATATGTCAAAACAGATTATATGTTGAAATTGAGCAAAACAGCAATTTGAAACCTCACGTTTTTCATTTCTGTTTCTTTTCTTTGAGTCATTTTCAGTTTTCTTTCCTTTACCAATGATAAATCATGAGTCTAACTTCTAATATGGCTCTTAAGAATTTGATAAGCATTGTGTTAGGTCTTAATCTTATTCTTTTGCTAGCTAAGTCTCACATAATTATTCTTGAGCTTTCTATGCACTTTAGCCATGATTATACAACTCTTGCATGTCTTACCCAATTGTATGCATTTTTGCTTGTGTGATTCACTGGAATGTTAAGTTTATGACCAAGATATGATTTAGGCCATCTTTGTTAAGCCTCTTTCTTTTTCCTCCATCAACCCATACAATATATATATTCCATTGTAAACCCCTTTGTGCTCAAACACTTAGCCATTCTTTCTATCACCTTATCATCCATTAAACATCCTTCCATCTAGGGGACTTGTAGAGTATGATTGTATTTAAGATTGTAATGTATTCAAGGCAAATAAATGAGATATAAAAAAAAAATCAAAAGAAAATGAGAAAAGAAGTGTGGCCAATGTAGTCACGACCCTAGGGTGATATAAGGAGAAATCAAGGTGATCTAGGGTGAAGAGCCGCAAAATTGGGCCAACTATTATACAAAGTGTGTAAATGTCAAATTCAAATTGTGAAGTGATTCAATTGCAAAATCTGGTGTTGTGAGCTCTTCAATTTATGTGCCTTACATGTCAAATGTCAATGATCTTGTTTATATGACATGCTCTACTTTGTTCCTTAGACTTTGTGTTTCATTATCCATTCCTTTTCTAACCATTACATTACATCCAGTAAAGTCCTATTGATCTTGGTTTAGCTTGGCAAACTTGTGTTCATTCTTGCAGGAATTCATATCGTTGTTTGAGAAGCATGAGTTGTATCTTCATGGCTACTTCACACACACACCTTGAGCATGATTTTTGTGAGATTGTGGTAGCACTTGAATAATGTTTAGAACTTCCTTAGTGCTTGTTTTGTTCCTTGTTGAGCCATGTCTATGAAGTTTAAAATTTCTGTTCGGTTGGAAGGTTAACGGTTTTGGTTTTGTTTTGTTTTTGTTTTTCGTTTTGCTTAAGGACTAACAAATCTATTAAGTTTTCTAACCACTTTGTTTTGTAGAGTCAGTAAAACGTTTGTGGGTATTGTATCTGTTAAACCCTCAGGAGACACAACTCCTCCTACTAGGGATGCCTAGAGGTTTAAAGGCTTGTTGCATACGCTCAATGCAATCGAGTTACCTACGAAAGTGGTCTAGTTAACTTCTTATTTTGTTTTGTTTTTCTTCGTTTTCCTTTTGTTTTGCTCGAGGACTAGCAAAATCTAAGTTTGGGGGTGTGTTAAGCTCACATTTTCATACATATACATGCCCAATTTACTTACTCATTTTGTTTAGTTTCTTAGATTTCTAAGTTATTTGTCTCTCTTTGTGTGTTTTGTAGGCCAAGAGAGCAAATGAGCATAATTCATGCAATCCATGCATATTAAGGGCTGATTGGCATGAGAGGAATACACTTGACGCATTTGAAGCAAAATGGTGCAAAAACGTACAAAAACTTGGAGCCTGAGTTAGAAGTTCATTTCGGACTTATCTTCTTCATCCGAACTTGGATTAGGCCAACACTTGTGTGGTTGGATCAATGACATTCTGAATTTCAAAATGGACATCTTAAAGTCATCATTTGATTCAGCCCAACCCAATTCGTGAGCCCATGGAAATACACATCATGCTGACTGCGGAGATGAGCTCATTGCTTGCTTGGTCATGCCTGACATGAGGATGAGCTATTGGTTTCTGAATGGAAGCTTGGTCATGCTGACATGAGGATGAGCTAGGGCTGCTAGTGGGATTTAGTGGAGTAACCATTTCTGATTATCTAATGCAAGTGTGTTAGGTCATTGCCATATTCAATTCAGATTTCCCACTCCCCTCTCCCTATAAATACCACTTCCATTCTACATTCAATTCATATCCAGAGTTCCAATTTTACACTTCCATTGTACACAAAGAGAGGGAAAGTTGAGAGTCACAAAGGGAGAGAAGGGAGAAGGCAGGCAGCTGGGAGGCTTTGGCCTCCTGGCAGCCATAGAGATGATTCTTTTCCATCTCCAGCATGCTGTCCTTATCTTCTTCTCCTACCTTTGTCTTTTATTTTCTTCTTGTATTTTCTTTGTTTTACTTTGTTTTCTGTTATTAGTTGTAATAAACATCTTGCTAGTCTTGTATCATGGTTTGAGTTTATAAAGTTTGATTTCATTCATGAATTCTTCTTCACTATTTTAATGGAGCTGTTTTGCATCCTTTGACTGATCACCTAAGGTTTTATGCGTTATGCTCTTGTTGGGAAGGTTTGGGGATCATCTTCATTCCATCCATTAGCAACTTATGTGATTTGGTTTCTAGGTCTCCTAATGTAAACACCATGCTTGGGGTCCTTGTGATGTTCAATGCAATTTGATCCAAACACCATGGACTTATTGTGAGCATCTTCATGAGTGAATCAATTTGTTTACTTGCTGCCATAACATGATTAGAACAATTAGGGTGGATTCTAAAACAACACCATCTTGTCCTAGTTATTTTCTTTCTTCTTGTTTTGTTTCTTTTGTTTTCATTTTTGTTTTGTGTAGGAAAGCTGAGTTGGATCATTCAATCACCAATCCCTGTGGAATCGACCTCGCACTTACATACGCTAAACTACCAACGGCTCGTGCACTTGCGAGTATCACAAGTTGAGGATGCAGCTGAATCCATTTGGTCCAGCTGAATCGACGCAACAAGCAACAGCTGAAGCTCGACAAAGAGCAATGGCAGAGGCTCGTGAAAGATTAGAGAAGGCATGCACAGAGGCCAGGGAGAAGTCAATAGCAGGGAAGGTAGTTATGGAGGCCAGGCTTAAGGCAGAGTAGCTATGGAGGCTATGGCTTAAATATTATTTTGTTTATTATCTCTGTTGTGTTGCATGTCGTCCACTTGGAGAAAGGAATGAATAATGGCTAAAGTCAGCTTTTGTCAAAAGGAAGGGAACAAAAGCCACGTGAAGCAAGCTGCATATTAATTGCAAGAGGGCTGCTTTTGAGGCAAGAGAACGAGTGCAAAGATCTGTTTCTGATAAGTTTATGCTGGTATGTGATTTGTAATGCTCCAGTGGTTATTTCATGTAGTGCAAATCTTTCTTTGAGCTTCTCTTCAGTTTCCATTGACGAAGATTGAATCATTTATATTTTATTTTGTGGTGTATTAATTATCATGTATGAATGATGAACATGAGTTATTTATTTTATTTTATGGAATTATGTGACATTGAAATATTGCGAATTAATTATTATTTTAAAATTTTCGGTATCGCCGTGTCGCCGTGTCCTACTTTTTTGAGATTTTCCGTGTCGCCGTGTCGCGTTCCCGTGTCCCTGTACCCGTGTCCGTGCAACGTAGGCTTCATCATTTGACTAAACATCATAGGTAAATAAATAAATAAATAAATTTTTTTTTTCCGATAATCAAGTGGTCACATTTGTATATTCATGGTATGGTGGTTGTGTGTTCTCACTGTCACGCTGAAAACTTTATGTCCATTCCATAAATTTATCTTAGGGTAAATTGCCGAAAATCTCCCTAAATTTTAACGCTTGTTAAAATGTCCACCCTAAATTATTTTTTTAGCCAATTTAATTTAGCCTTTATAATAAATTTTATCGCCAATTTAATACATACCATCAAGTTTCTACAATTCCATGTAATTTTCCGTCAATTATAAGAGTAAGTTTGTCATTTTACAAAGTACAATATTAATAAATAAATAAATAAAAATGATGTTGCTGCAATCTTGATGACATCCACTGCTACTCTTTTCCTCCCTAATTTTGTCAAGAGTAAGTGGGTGTTTGCGGTGGATCGGGTGGTAGATCTCATCCGGTACCACGGCACATGATTTATGGAGAATGAAGGGGCCATATATCCATAGCCAACACTCGCAATTGTAGCCAGGCCCAAGCACTTGGTCATCTGCACTTCCGTCACGGAATGCGACTGAATCAAATGTTGCTTCAGGTCAATCCATGTACCTCCATCAACATTTAAACTTGTTATTATAAATTTTGACAGCCATTGACCTGGCCAGAAGATATATTACTATTGGTATTCAGTATCTCTACCTGGAATAATCGGAAGCGGATCCATGCCGCCACGTCTTCGCACCTTCGGCCTAACTGCTTGCCGAACCACCAAATTGGCAGATCCCCAAATAATTCTTAGCAAAGCCACCAAATTCTCTGAACAAAAAAAAACCCACCAAATTCTAAGATAAACTCCGAAGCTTTTTGATTTATTTTATTAAAGACTTTTTATCACAAATTGTCCATGATGTTTGCGAAATTATCACTTTTCGTGCATAACTTTTTTTTATGACACTAATGATCCTTAATGTTACACTTTTCACATCAAAATGGTCCATGCCGTTAGTTTCCGTCAAATTTTCTATTAAGTTGCTGATGTGGCACGTGTGGAATCCACACATCCAATAGTATAAAGCCACGTGGCTTTAAATAAAATAAAATAAATTTTAAATATTTTAAAACTTAAATCCATAAAAAAGAAAAAGAAAAATACTCGCACCCTGCATTCTCACTCTCCCCTGCGCGCTTCCGCTTCCCCCTCGCAGGCCCACCTTTTGCCTCTCTCTCTCTCTCTCTCTCTCTCTCTCTCTCTCTCTTTTTTTAAAAAACTTAAATCCATAAAAAATAAAAAATGCACCATGACCATCCCCTCTCTGTCCTCCCTTTGCCACCGCTGCGCCTCCCCCCTCACAAACAGACTCTTTGCCTCTCTCTCCCTCTTCATTTTTGGAAAACCTTGATGAATCTCTGCAGAGTTCATGGGCACTTGGAGCTAGGGGATCGGTGTGCAGAGTGTTGAAATTGGCTCAAATTTGGCATGTGGGTCAATATTGGTTTGCCATTGAAGGTGCCCATGTGAGTAAATGTTGGCTTGCTATGAGGTCAAAATGTGTGGCTAGTTTGGTAGCCATCCATTGTTGAGTTTGGTAGCCAACATATGAATAGTTGAAGCTTGCATTCACACTCTCACATCTTGGCTATAAATTGGAAGCAAATGTTTTCATTTGTAGCAATTACAACCAAGTGTGAGAAGAAGAGAAAAATTGTTCTTTCTTTTCAACTGTTGTGAGGGTGTGACTTGGGTGTATTTGGGATTTGGGTTGTGAGAGTTAAACTCTGTAATTCCTAGGATAGGTGAGAGGGTTAATCTCCTTTGTTTGTAATCTCCTTTGGGATACTAGTGGAATTTCTCGCTGTCTTCGAACTGGATGTAGGCTACACACGGGCCGAACAGGTATAAATCCTTGTGTCGTTCTGTATTTCATATTTTGCTCTTGTTGTTTCAACGGTTTCATATCAACCACCCTAGTGCAATCCGCTTCCGCTGCGCACAACAAGTGGTATCAGAGCTCCAGTTTTTTGATCTGGTGGAGTTTTGTGTTCGTGATGATGGAACCAGGAGACATTGAGAAAATATGAAATTATTTTGACAAGAGAAAAATTCCAGACTTTGGTGTTGAAGATGAGAGCCTTGTTAGTGCAACAGGGGCTGCTCAAGAGGCACTAAAGGGTATCCAAGCATGGCCAGCAACGTGTTCCAACGATGGAGAAGGATGATGTCTTGATGAGACTACACATGCTGGGCTATGGCTGAAATTGTGGAGAATACATATATGACCAAATCATTTTCAATCGGTTGTATGCCAAACAACGATTGTACACTCAGTGGTATGGCGGAAGGTACACTTAGTCAAAACTATCTTGTTGAGTTCAATAAGATTTTCATTAATGTGTAGGTCATGAATATGAAAATAGGATGATAAGGATTAAGCAGTAATGGAGGAAAATCGCGTTCCAAGGTGAATGCTCAGGAGGACAAATGCAACTTTGCCACAAGGACGGACATTTGAGATTTGATTGCCCATCAATCAAAGAAAGGAAAAGAGTCTAATAATTCCTCTTGCAGGTGCTTTTGTGGATGTCGTAGGGAGGATAAAATTTATGTTCCTCCTATGATCAATGATTCCGGTGTGCCATGCCTGGGGTGTGATTTTTTACTTATCTTTGGTGACTTTTGAAATTTTCTTTCACGGTGGAGTTTCAAGAGTTTTTTCATGGGTGTTCCTTGTGGGTAGTGTGTAGTTTGTTGCTTTGATTTTCTCTATGTACTTTGGGTAGCATTGTTTATGGCTACATGGGTTTTTTCCTTTGATCATTAGATTTTCAAGTGAAGGTTTTGATTGTAAGGGGTTATCTTTGGGAGGGTAATTCCCTCTTTTGGGCAGCTGGAATTGTTCGTTCCTGCTACTTGGTTGTCTAGACTTTGCGTGTACTGTAGCGGAAGAAGCTTGAGGTTCAAGTGTTTAAGGTTTGTGCGGTTTATGCACGTACATTCAGCTGGTGTGGCTTGGTTATGAGGATGATAGAAGAGGTTCTTCTGTTGGGATCATCTGGTTCGATCGAAGCATACATTTTTGGTTGCAAGTTCAAGAAGTGCTTGAGCTTGATTTGGTAAGAGGAAGATGGGCGATAGAAAGTTCTACCTGTAGCTTGGTAAATTTGTGCCAAGGTGGAGATTGTTGAAATTGGCTCAAATTTGGCATGTGGGTCAATATTGGTTTGCCATTGAAGTTGCCCATGTGAGTAAATGTTGGCTTGCTATGAGGTCAAAATGTGTGGCTAGTTTGGTAGCCATCCATTGTTGAGTTTGGTAGCCAACATATGAATAGTTGAAGCTTGCATTCACACTCTCACATCTTTGGCTATAAATTGGAAGCAAATGTTTTCATTTGTAGCAATTACAACCAAGTGTGAGAAGAAGAGAAAAATTGTTCTTTCTTTTCAACTGTTGTGAGGGTGTGACTTGGGTGTATTTGGGATTTGGGTTGTGAGAGTTAAACTCTGTAATTCCTAGGATAGGTGAGAGGGTTAATCTCCTTTGTTTGTAATCTCCTTTGGGATACTAGTGGAATTTCTCGCTGTCTTCGAACTGGATGTAGGCTACACACGGGCCGAACCAGTATAAATCCTTGTGTCGTTTGGATTTCTGTATTTCATATTTTGCTCTTGTTGTTTCAACGGTTTCATATCAACCACCCCAGTGCAATCCGCTTCCGCTGCGCACAACACTGAGCTTATTGAGCAGCTAGATCCCTCCAGCTTAAATGAGCAATCAAAGGCTGGCCTTGTTCCTGCAAAAGATTCGGACCTTGTGAAGGAGAAAGAGAAGAAAAAAATTAGCAGCCCAAAATCTTTTAGAAGTCAGGAGCCGAGTCCATGAATATCAAGCAGGAGATACATCTCAGCCTGAGAATGATAAGATTTATGCTCAACTTAGGGGTTTAAGGGAACAAATGATGGAGGCTGGTTACATTCCAGAGACTAGATTCGTGTTACATGACATAGATCAGGAAGGCAAGGAAGATGCTTTGCTTGCCCATAGTAAGAGAGTTGCTGTAGCTTATGCCCTCCTCAGCAGCCCAGCTCGTTCATCTATTAGGGTAATCAAGAATCTTTGTGTTTGTGGTGATTGCCATAATGGATTGAAGATTATTTCAAAAATTGTAGGCAGGGAACTCAACTCATCATGCGAGGTGCTAAGAGATTCCATCATTTCAAAGGGAGAGGGAGAGGGAGAGAGAGAAAGAGGAGGAAGAGTAGGGAGAGAGAGGCAAAAGGTGGGGTCTGCGAGGGAGGGAAGCGCGGAGGCAAAATGAGAATGCAGGGTGCATGTATTTTTCTTTTTCTTTTTTTTATGGATTTAAGTTTTAAAATATTTAAAATATATTTTATTTTATTTAAAGTCACGTGACTTTATACTATTGGATGTGTGTGCTCCACATACATGCCAACTTAATAGAAAATTTAACAAAAGCTAACGACAGGGACCTTAAGGACCATTAGTGTCAAAAAAAAAGTTAGGGACAAAAGGTGATAATTTTGCAAACGTCGGGGACCATTTGTGATAAAAAGCTTTTATCAAAAGCCCTTTTGTCAATTCCAAAAACTCAATTTAGCCCCCAACCTTTGAAACTCAAAATCACCCAACCCAGCTAATGCTGTCGCAAACCATCAAGCCATGGTTTGTAAATTTTTAAACCCAAAACCCAAAAAGAGGAAAGAGAAGAAATCCCTAAACCCAAATTGGTTTGCTTGAGAACATTGCAAATTGGTTTGCTCAGAAAAACATAGCAATGTCCATGGCAGTGTTGTGGTGATTGCCATAATGGATTGAAGATTATTTCAAAAATTGTAGGCAGGGAACTCAACTCATCATGCGAGATGCTAAGAGATTCCATCATTTCAAAGGGAGAGGGAGAGAGAGAAAGAGGAGGAAGAGTAGGGAGAGAGAGGCAAAAGGTGGGTCTGCGAGGGAGGGAAGCACGGAGGCAAAATGAGAATGCAGGGTGCAGGTATTTTTCTTTTTTTTTTTTTATGGATTTAAGTTTTAAAATATTTAAAATATATTTTATTTTATTTAAAGTCACGTGACTTTATACTATTGGATGTGTGTGCTCCACATACATGCCAACTTAATAGAAAATTTAACAAAAGCTAACGACAGGTACCTTAAGGACCATTAGTGTCAAAAAAAAAGTTAGGGACAAAAGGTGATAATTTTGCAAACGTCGGGGACCATTTGTGATAAAAAGCTTTTATCAAAAGCCCTTTTGTTAATTCCAAAAACTCAATTTAGCCCCCAACCTTTGAAACTCAAATCACCCAACCCAGCTGATGCCTGTCGCAAACCATCAAGCCATGGTTTGTAAATTTTTAAACCCAAAACCCAAAAAGAGGAAAGAGAAGAAATCCCTAAACCCAAATTGGTTTGCTTGAGAACATTGCAAATTGGTTTGCGCAGAAAAACATAGCAATGTCCATGGCAGTGTTGTAGAGGTGGGTATATCTTCAAGTCCTCCTTCTTCTCCACCTCCGCTGCTGCTCTTTCACTGAAAAAACCTTGCGGATGTGGGATTGCGAGAGAGAAGGTCTGGGGGATGGGGTGAGGAAGACGTTGATTGCTAGGTTTTTTTTTTTGTGTGGTGGTTTTTTCACTTTCTTAGTTTTTAAAGATTTAACTATTTTTAATGGAAAATTGGATGAAATTACATTGAAACTAACGGCAGGGGCTAAATTGACCATTTAAAATAGTCTGATGGTTAAATTGGCTGAAAAAATAATTTAGGATGGATATTTCGACAACTATTATAGTTCAGGGGGATTTTCGGCAGTTTGCCTTTTATTTTATGTAACATATACCTTGTCTTTGGCAGCATCTGAGGGGTGAAAAACAAAAAAAATCATCTCTAATCCCCTTTTTATAGTTGAGGTTTATCCACATATTATATGTTTAGACAATTACTGTCAACATCCTGTTAGAACAACCGACAAGGAATGATGGGTAGAATGTGACAGAACGCGGGTAAAAAATAAAACAAATTTGAATGTTAGTAAAATGCTAATGTAAAAAAAAGATAATAAGTTCAAAAGAAAAAGGAAAAGAGTAGCAGATGAGTTAATTATACTTTAACATCCCGTGAAAACTTAATTAACAAAAAGAAGGAGGACAAAATCCTATTGAGAAGTACATATTAAAACTGACAAATATACATGCAGCAAACTTATGATAAAACTTATGAAAGGAACTCAAAGTTTTCTTCTCATTTTTTGACTTTGGTTAGTCCAAATTATAATATGATTGTATTAAAAAAGAAAAGGGAAAAATAAATCAATAATGAAAGATGAAGCAAGGAGAAAAGAAATGAATTTGGAGTAAAAAAGTAAGTACATATCATTGTTGATGTCAGTGAATGGTTTATTAGCCTCTTCAATTGCCGTTCTTATCAGGATCGTACATGTGGGCAAGCTTTCTGTAAGTCCCTTGGGAGACTTCTCACATGTAAAGCGATGGACAAAAACGTACAAGTGTTGCACCGACAAAAACATAAACATTGTTAAGATCAAACATTAAAAGAGAGACGGAAAACTGATCACCTTAGAAAGAATTGCAACATTAATAAAGATATTCTTACAAAACAAACTTCAGTTTATCCACAATGAAAGATTCTTAACAAATACTGAGATCACAACAATACAAATTATGGCTGTAATTCTCAACATAGACATTAAGCATCCACTGTTAACTTATTGAATCTTGAAAACTAACCTTGGTGAGTTGACATACCTCTTTTCCTTCGCGGCTTGTGTATAAAATCAATGAAAAAAATGATCATCACTCCAACTCCAACTATTGTTAAAATAATTGACATCATGATATGAATCTTGATACCAAGTATAAACTGGATAACCAACAGCGATTCATCATTTCCGCTGTATTTTTTTAAAATAAAAAGTATTAGTCATAAGAATCTTTATTAATAAGGATTTGATACTTAAAGAGTATTTTTGTTTGGGTTTGACACATAGAAATCAAATTTTGTTGTGGATATGCCCGAAGAGGAAGCCCAGATTCGTTGGGTTGTCTAAATTATAAACGAAAAATACAATTTTACCTTTTTTGTTTAAAAGCTTGGCTAAAATCAGATCTTAGCCTCCCTCTCTCTTTCTCTCTTGACTGGGGTAGCCACATACCCAATTTCACGGTGACTTTCCGTCGCTGTAACGACCTTATCTCGCTTTCGTTCCTTAACGAAAGTTGCTCACCATCACCTCCACTATCATCTCCCCAAAATACCATACCCAAACAGCCAGCATTCGTGGCCAATTTTATCTAGAACAGTCCATTAGAAGCAGAAAACTAATCACCTTAGGAAGAACTGCAACATTAACAAAGCTATTATTATTGTTCGGACCAAAATTAATACAGTATAATTTCTATAGTTAATGGGCCAATTTTGTGGTTAATTAACTGAGGCCAATTTTGTGGTTCATAAAGAGCGTCATATTAACTTAATATACCACATTCGCAAAAATACACTTTTGTTGTGTAAAATTGTAAATTACCACGACAATTTTGGAATACTAAAAGTTTGACATAATTATCAACCACGTCGGTTTCTACATGTATATATTGTGTCGTATTAACTGCTATACTAGGGCCATTTTTATCAAAACCGTCATATTATGAAACTTTGCGTTTCTATATTAACTTTTGCTTCACCTGACCTAAAATTTTACATTTCTCAACTCGATAAAATATTTCACTTTCCTCTCAATTTTCCTTCCCAAAGTAGCGTGTCTGAATCTCGTCATCTCCCTCCACTACTACATTTAACCATTTGCGCGACGGCGAATAATCGTCGCGCAAAGAAGACTTGTGTCCTGCAAGGTTAAGAGCGACAAATACAATACCCGTCGCGCAAACTTCGTAAAGAAAAACTGTGCGAGACAAATAATTATTTTAGTCGCGCAATCTGCGACAAAGAACAATATTAGTCTCGCAAAGAGAGCGACGGTTCAATTCGTCGCACAAACATTGGTCTCACAAAAATATTCGCGACGACACCTTAATCGTCGCATAGTATTTTGCGCGACCATAGACATTCGTCTCAAAAATTTCATGCGACGACAACTCAATCGTCGCATATAGTTTTGCGCGACGAAAGGTTGTACTCGCACCAACCTTCGTGCGCTGAAAGGATTTCGTCTCTAGAAAATTTGCGCAACAAACAATATTCGTCGCCTTGTCTTTTCCGAGACGAAAATGACTCGTCGCGTAAAAATAAATATAGAGTTTTCAAATTTAATTTAAAGTTATCCTGTTGTGCTAATGCGACGAAAAGTGCGTCGTCGCGCAAAATTAAATATATTTTATTTAATTTTAATTTTACGTTTTTTTAAATAAAATCTATTTGATTTAATTTTATTTGCATATGGTTTTTTTTTGGCAATATATTTTATTTAGTTTTTTTTTGTAATAGAATAAAATTGCAATAAAAAAACATAATGAAGAGGAAAAGATAATATAAATTTATATAATACAAGACAAAATGTTTAAAATGTAATTAAGAAAGTTAAAAACTAATTAAAAAATGTAGCAACATCTATGTTGTCGTCTTGCAAATGCGGCTCGGAAGTCTGGGCATGATCGACAGGGGCAGAAGTGTGGTGGCCATGCTCTGGTTGAGGGGCTCGGAGTCGACCAGGAACCAAAATGTGACGGGAGTGGAATGCCGAACCGAGAGAGGGACTCTATAAGCTGTGACATCTGGGTATTATACGAGGCCATTTGGTTCTTAAGCTCGGCCACCTCAGCTTTCAAAGCAATCACTTCAGTTTCTGATTGGGACGATGGAGGAGCTCTAGGTTCCCGCCGTCTGGCATTCCCCATCCCTCGACAATATGACCCTGGCTTCCTCCCGAAACTCTGATCTAAGGTCTCCGTCAGGATCTGAATCCCCGCATCCGGTGGAGGATCCACAACATCGAGCGGAGTATCGGGAGGAAGCTGGAGGCGGACTCTTGAAGAACCAACTGGCTCTTCTCTATCATGGTCGTCTATTTAACATAACATAAAATATGAATTAAAACACACATATTATGAACTTAAATGCGTAAAACAATAATTAAAATTAAAGAATACTTACATGAAGGGACTCCGCCAACTCATTCCCCGAGTCTAACATAAACGTCGCCAAACACGTCGATCTCCGGGAATTTGGACCCCCCCTTGATTGAACAAGAGAAGATAATTGTTAGTACAAAAAAAACAAATTCATATTAATGACATATTAGAATTTTTATAAAAAAAACGATTTAATTATTACCCGCCGCGCGCCTCCATCCTATATGAGAAAGGCCTGGAACCAGAATGATGGAGAAGAGTCTTCTTGTCCCTATTGCCCTTATTTGCTTTCGCCTTCTTCTGTTATACCAAAAATAAACGTATTAGTTAAAAATGAAATGAAATTAAAACAAAATAAATAAACATTAGTAAGAAACATATAATAAATTTCAACTTAATATAAAAAAAATTACCACATAATCAGAGTCTTGAAAATGACCGTAGAGCCACGCCCAACTATCTTGGCGCCCCTCAAGCTCCTTCGGGCAACCCTCCTGAAGAGCGACCTGCGGATCATCATATGCCATAAAATGGTGGTGCAGATCGTTCTTCCACTGCTTGTACCTCTCACCAAAGAGTCTGTTGACATACCCCAACGACTCATCAGGGAGGTTCTCTAAATTGTAGTTCGTCTGCAATACATTAATTATATTCATTAAGTATTATAAATATATAAAATTTGAAAGCAAAACAATTAAAAAGCATACACACCGACAACTGTCCGCGCACCACCGTCCGTATCTCGTCAGGTATGACCTTCCAAGATTTCCTTTTCATCGGACAATGGGTCCGAACGACATGACCAATGTCGTGGGCCTATGCGCTATGTTGGTCCGCCGTTGGTGCAGCTCGATGTCGCTCGTCGTATCCGATGTTGACACGAGTGTTGGTCAACCGGGTGGACTTCGCCGTCTTCAACTGGCGACAAGGTCCCCGGGTGTTCCTCTTCACTGCAAACACATATAACATTAACATTAAATATATAATCCTACCAAAATATTGGTCTGAAACAGCTGGAGTTGAAGGAAATCTTTACCTGGTGGTTGTGAATTCTGACGCACCGCGGCGGGGGCGAAGTGGTGTCAATCATATTGGGGGGGGGGGGGGCGATGACGCCGCCTGGCGCTGAACAGGTTGCGCCACTGATGACTCAGATGACACCGCCACATGGGAGACGTGAGGAGAAACCGGCATAACGTCCACCTGTGGTGGGGCAGTGGCAGCCGACGTCGAAGCAGGGGGAGGCAAAGGCTGTGCGGTCGTCATCGCCTTACGAGTTCTGATAAGCTCTAACATCTGCACGAAACAAACATTTATAATAAAAATAACCCCAACAACTAATCAAGAACAAATTCAATATTAAACATATTCATTCACCAAATACCAACAAATCAAATTGCAAAAACTCATGGAATCAATCCTTGATATACTAGAATAATTTCTACCTAAATAAAAAAGAAAAACACATCATTCCATTATGTGAAGCAAACCGAAGAACCTCAATTCCAAACAAATTCAGATTTACAAAATTAAATGGATAAATGCAATATGAACAATAAAACAAACCCAAGAACAACAATTCCAAAAAATTTCAGATTTACATAATTAGAAACCTACGGGATTTTGACATATACAATCGTTGTTTTGCAATCAAATAATACAATTTCAACACAATGCCTAACCAATACAATCAATCAAGACGAGCACAAAACAAAAAGGAAACGGACTAAGCAATTTCAACACTGACAAAATTCTAACTTAAAATCTGAAATCAAATCTGAAACATAAAATCCTAACCAACCATCAGAACTAAGGAAACAGAAATCACAAACAGAAATTATAAAATTTAAAGAAAATCAGAAATAGACTAAGCAATTTCAACACTGACAACTAAGCAATTTCAACACTGACAAAGGCCTAACATAAAATCTGAAATCAAATCTGAAACATAAAATCCTAACCAACCATCAGAACTAAGGAAACAGAAATCACAAACAGAAATTATAAAATTTAAAGAAAATCAAAAATGGATTAACAAAATTTAAAGAAAAATAAAACAGAAATTATACCAAAGAATGCGAGAGGCAGTGGATGCGAGAGGCAGTGTGAGAGGAAGAAGGAGATGGCGAGAGAGACACGCAGAGGGAGCAACCCGCGGGATTTCACCAATGGGGGGTTCGGGTTGGACAGAGAGGGAGAGAATTTGAGGTGAATGAGGGAAGTTTGGTTAGGGGGCGTTGACGGTGGGCTGGGTTGGAGAGAGAGAACGGCTGGGGGAAGTCGACGGTGGGGGCGGGGGGGGGGGGGGGAGTTTGGGTAGGAAAGAGAGGGAGTGAATTTCAGGTCAGTGAGTGTTGCGTAGATACAGCTGCACCAAAATTGATTCAACTGCATCCTCAACTTGTGATACTCACAAGTGCACGAGCCGTTGGTAGTTTAGCGTATGTAAGTGCGAGGTCGATTCCACAGGGATTGGTGATTGAAGGATCCAACTCAGTTTTCCTACACAAAACATAAATGAAAACAAAAGGAAATAAATAAAACAAGGAAGAAAGAAAATAACTAACTCAAGTAGATAAGTTCCCAAGTTCAATTAGATTAATGGATTGATTCTAGCTAATGTATGATTAGGCCATGGTGTTTGGTCCTAACCTTGTGTTCCTAATTCCCTAATTTGATCATTTGTTGTCTAACGTAAAATTAAGCATTAGGAACCCATTAAGCATAGAAGAACAATTTAAACAACCAAGCATGTATCTAATCCCTGTTGTCGAATGTCCATACATACTCTTCCTATTCATAGTTCAATTCAAATTAAAGCATGGTGTATATACTCTTAATTCAAACCAAGATAGCTAACATGCAAGCCTAAATGGTGATCAATCATTCAAACTAGCATATTAACTTATAAGCATAATGAATAAGAACATGAACCATAATTGAAACTTGGAAACTAATCAAACTTGAAACTAAAGAAAAGAATTTACATAATGAAAAGTAAAGTGGAACTAAGAAAACTTGAAGGGAAATTTAGTAAACTCATTTTGTTACAACAATTGACAACTTGAAAGGAAACTAAGAGAATTTGAGGGAGAGAAGGGAAGGGAGCTCTAGAGAAGTGTTTGAGAGCTCCCCCCTTGGGGTGTGTTTACAAGCTTTGAGAGCTCCCCCCCTTGGGGTATATTTATAGAACTTCCCTGTTTACTAGCTAATGCATACAACACTTGTATTATAAAATCTGAATTGGTTGATGCACTTATATTAGAAAATTGTTGATGCACTTTACCAATAAATCCCACCAGCAGCCCTAGCTCATCATCATGTCACCATGACCAAGCTTCCAACCAGAAACAATAGCTCATGCCTAGGTCACCATGACCAAGCTTCCAACCAGCAAATCCTGAGGTCAGCATGACCAGCAACTTCAAGGGCTTACGAATTGGGCTTCTCTTAAGCAAATGAAGACTTTAAGCACTCAAAATTGAAGTTCAGAATGTGTTTGATTCAACCACACAAGTATTGGCCCAATCCAAGCTCGGATGAAAAAGTTAAGGCCAAAACAAATTGGTAACTCGTTTTGCTCGCTGACAAAATCCATCCTGAGCATGGTTCTGTGTTTGCTAGGTAACAGACTCCACGTTTATCCAATAGGGCTGAATTTTGGATATATTGTAGTATACACCCATTGGAACAACTTTCATGAAGAATGCTGCCTCATCCGAGCTGTGTAGTTTTCTGAAACAAAGCTTGCAATATAACCTACGAAACTGGACTGGCAGGGGGCTGTAGCCAAAATAAGTTTGTCTTTAAGCTCTTCATCCCTTCATCCAAATCAGGCCTTAACATGCATGGATTGCATCATTTCCTATCCAAAGCCATCATTGTTACCTAAATCTCAATTAACTGAAAGATAAACACAAAAAAGGATTAAATGCACAAGTTTAACTCAAAAACATAACCAAATCATAAGCTAGAAGGGTACAAAATGATATACAATTATGAACCGATCAGTGAGGGGGAAAGGGGTCGGGTTTGTGACGGCTGGATGGGGTGGGCTGGGCGTAGCCGGAGGTGGTGGTCTGGACCTGTGAGAGAGAACGGCTGGAGGAGGACTGAGAGGTTTCGCGGAGGAAGAGAAGACAGAGAGAGAAACAGAGAGTCGCGCTGTCAAGCGAAAAAATACAGGATCTTGCGCGACGATCACAATCACGTCGCGCAAACTCGATATTTCAACCTTGCGCGACGACAAAAGAAAACTCTGTCGCTCGAAAGCAATAATTCAAACTTGCGCGACGAATATAAATAAGACGTTGCGCCAATAATTTTTAATACCCGGGAAATGAATCGCCAAAATTTTGCACTTGCACGACGAAAGGAGGTACCGTCGCGCAAAATCCTGAACCCTAAACCCTAAACCCTGAACCCTCCTGAACCCTAAACCAAAATCCAGAAAATAATAACATTGCGCGACGAAACTCTTCGTCTGTCAATAGTTTTCGCGACCTGTAACACGTTGTCGTGGCGCAAAGGGGTCTTGCGCGACGAAAAGTTGCGTCTCGCAAACATTTTCATTTATAACCGTTGAATATTTTGTCCCATTTCTAGATCTCTGAATATTTTTTATTTGCGATTTTTGGGGTATACGATCTCACAGTATATACAAAAACATTTAACGGTTGGATCGTTGAAACGAGTTTCGTATAATGTCTATGCCATCACAACAATATATTCTAACATTTAAGAGTTTATACATACTTTTGTTATATATAGCTTAAGATTTTATGGTATCCACTAGTGCAAATCATTTCAATTGAAGATCAAATTCAATCATTGTATGTATATAGGGTCAATGAGTGTAGTTGTAAAAAATTATAAAAATCAGAATTAAAATAACCGTTAAATTGTGATTTTTCATTTATAACCGTTGAAAATTTTTGTACTCTACATGATCTCTGAATGTTTGTTTGTTGCGATTTTTGGGATATACGATCTCCAGTATATACAAACACGTTTGATGGTTGGATCGTTGAAACCAGTTTTGTAGACTTGAATGAACACTTTTTAGTTTCAAAACATATGGAGGTTGATAACCCTACAAAAAGATTCGTACGGAAATTGATAACCCTGAAATTTATTCGTATGGAGGTTGATAACGCTACAAAAAGATTCTCCTCTACCATTTCCATAATTGGTAGGGTATGAATGATGATCTTCACTAAAATCAATGAAAAACATATGATTTAGATGGCAAAATTAAAATTAGGGCTTAGGATTAATGGTTTTAAATATCGTACCTTGCACGACGAAAGTGTTCGTCCCACAATATAAACGCGCGACGGCTTTGGAACTATCGTCGCGCAAGAGTCAGTCACTCCGAATGGGATTTTTACTCTGCGCGACGAAAACGTAGGTCACGCAAACTATTCTTAAGCGACGAAAAATAGTTTCGTCGCGCAAAAGTCACTCGAATATTCATGGTTATGGATATTTTCCAATATGCGCAACGACAATCTGCGTCACGCAAAATCTTCTGTGCGACGAAATATTCTTTTCGTCGCGCAAGGATCCATCCGAATCTTCACACATATTTTCTACATTGCGCGACTAATCTCTTCGTCGAGCGCAAAGATGGCGACCGGTATCAGAGACGTGACGACCGGTCGTTATTTGAAAAATTTGCGCGACGAATATATTCGTCCCACAAAGTAATCTTGCGCGACGCTATACGTGTTTCATCGCGCGAAAAGGTAATTGAATTTTTTGTTTGTTTTTGTTTTTCTTCAAAGATTCTCCTGATTATGCAATTTTTTGTTTTACAGATTCTCTTGATGATGCCTAATCCATTGATATAACAAGTGTATCAATATATATTCAAACAAAGATACTTTGTCAAAATCTTTACACTAACATTATTAAATTACAAATAATTTCACATAACTATGTTTGTTAATCCTGTGAACTATAATAATCTTCGTTATCGTCGTTGTGATCACTTTGGGTCTCCCAATCCTCCTCCTCCTCCTCCTCAATAAATACATCATCAGCGTTGTTCGGGTCCATGGTTGGATCGTATCGCGGAAGAAAACCGAGGTCAATTGTAATTGACTGAATCGGTATTTCTCTTGAAGACACTCCTTCAAGGTGAAAGGGTTCTTGTACGACATTTGTATCTAGAAGTGTTTCTGCATCATGTTCCATGGAAGATTCGAAACGTTGGTCAGCGACGTCGACGTCGTTGTCAGATGGGTCTTGTTCTGGTATAGCATACACATTCCTCTGATCCATCTGCTGAACAACTTTCCACCTGCTCCCTGCTTTAGGGTCATCTAGATAGACAATCTGTTTTGCCATGTTTGCCAAAATGTAAGGGTCGTCATCATACCAAGTTCTGTTGATGTTCACAGATACTAACCCATGATCAATTTTAACATTTCCCTGCCTATTTGGGTTCGTATCAAACCATCGACACTTAAACAAGATCACTTGGTATCGGTCTTTGTAAAGCAATTGCACGACAGTTGTGAGTTTGCCATAGAAATTAATGTCCGTACTTTCGCCTCCGCCCGGAACAAGGACACCACTGTTTTGCGTACACAACTTGTCATCTCGTGCAGTCCCCAAAAACTTAACGCCGTTAACATTACAACCTGAGAACAATTCAGCCCGAATTGGGCCGAATGCTAAGTTATATAACTCTTCACTGTAAGTGAGGGAATTCTCTGATTTCAACTTATTCACCTAATATTAATTAAAACATTCACATATTAGTTGGAGAAAATTAAATACTACAATATATATGTAAATTACAAAACACGTATAACTTACATATTCCAAAAACCATTTTGGAAACAATTCACGGTGTTTCTTCGAATACAAATGTGATGGATGTTCTCGCTTCATCATCTCTTCATGCTCATCTAAGTATGCTATTATCTCATCACAATTGTTCAATACGAACCAATGAGCTACCTCCATGTCATTTCTGGAAAACGACTCTCCTGGTCCAGGGATCTCCAAAGGGTAGTGCGCTTTGGCCAAAAATAAAAAGTTGCTCATTTCTGACACCTCCGTCATTATTGCGCTGAGGTCGATTGAAAGCCGTGTCCACATCCTTTAAATACATTCCACAGAAAGTAAGCGCCTCATATTGAACCCAAGCCTCTACAATTGATCCTTCGGGCTTTGCTCTGTTGCGTACGCTTTTTTCAGCTCTCCAAGAAGCCTGCCAAATTAAAACGAAAATATGCAAATTAGCAATTAGCAAGCATGAGATAAAGATGCATACATAAATGATGAGTACGCTATACCTTTCTATTGGATACATCCAGCGATAGTTGACTGGACCAGCAAGCAATGCCTCTTCTGGCAAGTGAACCATCACGTGAATCATACTCGTGAAGAAAGCCGAAGGAAATATCATCTCAAACTTGCATAAGACTTGGACAATGTCATGGCGCAATTGATCAATGTCTATCTTTCGCAACGTTTTTGCCATCAGTTGGGGAAAAAATCTGGACAACAATATGATTGGCTTAACTACATCTTCCGGCAATAGGTGTCGAATCCCCACAGGAAGTAGGCGTTGCATAAACACATGGCAGTCATGGCTCTTGAGTCCAGTAAATTTACCCCCGTCAACATTCACACAACGTGCGATATTAGAAGCATACCCATCAAGAAACTTCACAGACGATACAAACTGCAGAAACTCTTTTTTGTCATTCGGTTTCATGGAAAAAAATGCAAGATCGCTTATAACTTTATCACTGCCCCTTTTCAGCCATAAACCTTTTTGTATGCCCATTCTTTCCAAATCAAGACGAGCTTTTATCGTATCCTTTGTCTTCTCCTTGATATCTAGAATCATTCCCATCAATGTGTCAAACACATTTTTCTCAACATGCATAAAGTCGAGATTGTGCCTCAATTTTAGTTTCGACCAATATGGCAGCTCAAAAAACATAGACTTGTGCGTCCAGTTCATATGTGTAGCAGGTCTGGTCCTACTAACTATTTTTCCAAACGAAAAAAAATCCAAACGGTTCAGCTGTTCCAAGATCTGATCACCGGACGATTCTCTAGGTCTTGCGCGACGCTCTTTGTTCCCGTTCGAACTCTTTATCCTTTTCCCGCCACTCGTGGTCCCATGGCAACCATCTTCGATGACCAAGGTAACACACTTTTCCAGCGTGCCAACCAGAAGTCACATCTTCCTTGCATACAGGGCATGCCATATAACCTTTTGTGCTCCACCCCGACACCATTGCATATGAGGGAAAATCATTCACAGTCCACATAACTGCCGCCCGCAAAGTGAACATCTTCCCAAGTGGATTTATCGTACGTGCGCACACCGTTTGTCCACAAATCCTTCAGCTCATCAACCAACGGCCTTAAGTACACATCAATTGACCTGCCAGGATCCTCATTATCAAAACAGTCATCATCATGTACTCTTTTTTCATGCACTTCCAAGGCGGCAAATTATATGGGAATACGAAAATCGGCCAAGTGCTGTGGTGTTTGTTTAGAACCCGTACGGATTGAATCCGTCTGTGGCAGGTCCCAATCTAACATTTCGAGGATCAGCAGCAAACTCGGGAACGTTCGATTCGAACTCTTTCCATGCCTTCCCATCTCAGGATGCCGTATCACTTCGTCGTCTACCCGTTTGTACTTATGCCATCTCATGTCTGTGGCGGTATGCGTCGACATATAAAGTCGCTGCAATCTTGGTTTCATGGGCAAATAACGCATGACTTTTTGTGGAACCTTAGTCATTCTATTCTGAGACGTCTGTTTGAACCTTGACTCATTGCATATAGGACATGTATCCAACGTTTCATACTCTTTGTAGAATAACATGCAATTGTTTTTGCAAGCGTGGATTTTTTCATAACCCAATCCAAGACCACTCAACATCTTCTGCGCCTGCCCGTGGTCTTTCGGCAAACAATTGTCTGTTGGAAGCATTTTCTTGAAAATCCCCAAAAAGTAATCGAAACACAAGTTCGACATACGATACTTTATTTTTCCGTGCATTAGCTCCACAATCGCCGTCAGAACGGAAAAGCTCTCGCACCCCGGGTATAACTCTTGGTTGGCATTTCTTAGCAGATTTTCATCCTGTTCGAACTCTGCACTGTCCATTTGTGTAGGCACATCATCTTCACCTTGCTGATTGCTGCTGGTCGATGTAAATGGAAATGCATCATTTATAATATCCCTGACTTCTTCATTAGGATCCACAATGTGTTTAACATTGTCTACTTTTGTGGCCTCTGAAGACGAAGCAATGTCTAACTGTTCCTTGTGATGGTTCCAAGCAATGTATGTCTCAATCATTCCATTCCTCACTAAATGAAATCGAACATTTTCAATTGTATCCCACAAAGTGTTGTTACAGCTCCTACAAGGACACCGAATTCTAGTTGCACCCGGGTTGTGTGTCCGTGCAAAGTCAATAAAATCATCGATTCCATCCAAGTATTCGTCTGCGCACCTATTCGGATTCTGTATCCACCTCCTGCTCATCGTTCCTGGAATCACAATGACAATATAACAATTATGTTGTATTCGTACAAAATCTTTCCTTATGCCTTCGGTAAGGGCCCTATCCCATTCGGAAATGCATAGTCACGTCACGTAATTTACAGCTACATGAGATTAGATTTCGACGTGGATGAATTTCGGCAGCATCTCGGTACAGTTCTTGAGGTGTACCGTAGATATAAAATACCTACGTACCACCCGAAGAACGTACCGAGATGACACCGAAATCTCCACAATCGAAATCTAATCCTGGAGCTGTAAACTACGTGACGCGACTATGCATTTCCAAACTGTCCAAAATATGGGACAATACAAGAATTAATTGGACCGTAGTCGTGGTTTACCCACCATGCACGGTCCAACTAACCTCGAACGGGAACTAAGCTTTACAAAAAAAAAATGTTCGAAGTTAATTTCAATTAACCTCGTACATTAACGTACATACATAATTTAACAAAACATATTATAAATATAAATTCATAAATCAATATAAACATAATGTAATAAATTTTTTATTTTAAATTATAAAACGACAAAAATACCTTATCAAATGCTCTCCACCAATCGCTAATCACATATAATATCCCTATAGACAACGAAATTAATAGTGTTAGTATAAATTTACATTAACACTTTTACACTAACGAAAAAAAATACATACCGAACGAACTTAGCAATAGTAGAAGTAGTTCAACTCATATATGAAACGAAATTGAATACCTTTTTTGGCCCAAAACGGTCGAGAGAGCAGAAGGTGGAGAGAGAGGCAAGCTGCAATTTTTTTTTTGCAGTTTGCCTCTGCCATGGCTGGAACTGAGAAGACGTCTTTTTTGCGCGACGAACAATATGCGTCGCGCAAAAGGGGAACATTTGCGCGACGGTAAGTATTCGTCGCGAAAGAATCTATGTCGTGGCGCAAAGAGAGATTTTGCGCGACGAATAGATACCTCGTCGCTATAAAATTTATTGTCACGCATACTTTTTTCTCGTCGCAAATACCAGTCTGCCGACAATGATTATACGCGACGCTTAACTATTATCGTCGCGCAAAAAATTGTTGTCGCGCATACTTTTTTTTATCGTCGCGCACACACAGTCTCCGACAATCATTACACGCGACAACTAACTATAGTCATCGCGTATAACGGTAGTCGCGCAAATTCCAAATTTATCGCGCAAAAGTCATCTTTAGCGCGTCTTTCTTCGCGACGACTTCATTTATTGTCACAAGAGACCAAGGGCGCCAAATTTTGAATAGTCGTCGCGCAACGTATTCGCGCCATATTTGCTTTATTTTCCCTCCACCGTTTTGCGCGACGGATAATAATTTGGTTGCTCAAAGATCTCTTTTACGACGCATATAGACGTCGCGCAAGAATTTGGCGCTACCATATTTATTCGCTGTTTTTTCCACCAATTGTACGTACTGCGCGCTAAGTCTTTTTGCGCGACGAATGTTTTTCGCGCTCTATTTGCGCTACGCATATGATTATCCGTCGCGCAATGATCTTATATGCGACGATTTTAACTTCGTCGCGCAAACTATCGTCGCGCAAATAGTAAAATGTAGTAGTGCTCTCCTCCTCGTCTTTGTACTTGCTTAGTAGCTAAGCAAAGCTTAGAGCATCCACATTCATGCTCTTTATTTTTTAGTTAAAATTGAGCAAGTACAAAAACCTCCGTATTGTATTTCACTTATCCAAACTGTCTATTTTGTAAATACTTATTCAAAGATTATCTCAACAAAAAAAATTACTTGAATCTGATATCATTTGACCACTAAATTGAATTATTGAAATTTTAGTACTTTCTTGAAGCACCGTGTGTTCATTCATTTTGCATAACACAATTGGATATTGAAACGGTTTCCAATTTATCTAATTTTTTGCAAGAATGATCTATGAATGTAAACTGAAAAAATAGATTGTTTGGATCATTGAAAAAATATTTGTGCTAAAGGATGTCCCGCAAATAAAATTATTTGAGGGATCCCTCAATAGAAGAGGACTGTGTATATATCTATATATATAAAGCAAAAGGTAGAGAATGGTAAAACATTCAAAATACCAGAAAATGTTAAGAATTGAAATTATTAATTAAATAAGGATAATATGGTAAATTCACACTTTTCATATTAAAAAAAAGATCATATTTTTATGAAACACAAATACCCATTATTTTTTTTAATTCTAAAATAAATTTATAAATTAAAAAAAAAAGCCTCTTGGGCGCAAGAAGCACATAGGCTAGTATATATATATATATATATATATATATATATATATATATATATATATATATATTGAGGAAATAAAAATAGATTTCAAATTAATAAACAAACTGATCATTCTGACTCACTCTTAACAAATTCTAACAGAAACAAATTAAGGCAAACACAGCTCACTAGCCAAACACAACCTGCTGGTTCTCGTTAAACACATTCACCATCGTCAAATAGATGGTTTACTTTAGCAATCCGGTGTAGTTTCTCCAACACACAAGGGAACAACAGGCGTATATTCTCCTCAGAATTTGTTGGTACGGTGACGGGCTCTCGAACTATCCACCAAACTATCAACCACGTTCCTGAGGCTTTTTGGGATCTTATGCTTGAACCTGCCCCACAACTTCCTTGACAACCAAATGATTAAGCGAATGGTGTGGATTGAAGCGATGGTTAGAAGCAACACAATCCAAGCACACACAATGGATTTACGGGATATAACTCCTTGTGAAACGAGAATGTCAGTTTTAGGAACCACTAACCATGACGCCAGTGAATAGGTGATTGCCATAGAAGTGAGAGTGAGACACATGGCCATTGATAAAAGCCACATAATTACGCGATTCCGGAGGGGAAATCCGCCAACAAGCAAAAGGTTGACACTGAGAGAAGCAAGAAACGAGATGGTATTGAATGTTTCGAACGCGAGGAAGTCTTTTGGGAAGGCGCTGCCTGCCACTGAAGTTCCAGCAAAGCATATGTTATTTTGGGTGCAATAAGTAGTGCCTCCAGCGCTACTATTTGTATTATTGTCTTGCCAAACACCACCGGGTGGGCTAACTGCAGCTTGGAAAGTTGTAGTTGATATCATGGTTGCCACAATCATCAGCATGCTACGTGTCTCTTCCAACCAAGTTTTTGGGTATTCCAAGCAATTTACCAGTCTATTTGTCAGCCACCAAGCTGTTGCTACTGCTGTGTGCTGAATCTGAACAGCAGCGGCAGTAGTTCTTTTTGTTTCCATACCTGGCTCAACCAAAATTTGATCAAGTTCAGGTAGGCTGCTCGAGTCTCTTGCATTTTTCTCTGAGGAATATAACTGGATCACGCCATTTGGTTCTTTTACAGCAGGTATCACCTGCGCAACTCGTACTATTATTATATTGAATACTTTGCTGCTTGAAACCAAGGCATAAGAATCGTGCATGTAGTATCAAAAATTAATCAAAACTCAAAAAACAACAATAATGGTGAATAAAATTTAAATTGTAGTTGTCTCGAATTTAGAGTGTCAAATGGATTAATTCTAAGAAAAATTAGTGTATAGTGATAAAAAAAAAACTTTAATAATTAGTATATGATGGCCTATTTTTGTTTTGGGCTAGGTGAATTAGTTTTAAATTTTGTTTTGTTAAAGGTCAATGAGTAAGCCCATGTGCTATACCTATAGGCATGACTTACATTTACGTTTTTGTCCTTTTCCCTTCTTCTTTTTTCGGCACCACTATAAACCCCCATTGCCACCTGCCACTAACCGCCACCCGCCAACACCCTCTTCCACCGCCGACACTAGTCACCGCTGCCACTCATTGACCACTATCTCCGTCCACCACCCACCACCAATTGTCATGTGACACCATTTTCATTTAATTTAATTTAATTTAATTTTTTTAAAAGAAGAAGATAGAAAAGACGCACACTGCATTGCAGTTTTATTGTAAAAGCCTAAGTATACCAATAATAACATAAAAATACACATTGCATTGCCCTTTCTATTCTAAAAGCCTAAACAAAACCAATATAAAAGTGACATAAAAATACAGACTGAATTGCAATTTCTATTCTATAAGTCTAAAATTATCAATATATAAGTAACATAAAAATAAACACTACATTGCAGTTTCTATTGTATAAGTCTACATACCAATATAAGAATAACATAAAAATATACACTACATTGAAGAATCTATTGTATATACCTAAAAAATAACAATATAATATACATAAGGGTTTAAAACTTATAAATTTTGGAATCGTGCATGAATCGGTATTGATTAAATAATTTTTTTCTTCTAAAAAAAGCCTTTGTCTTTTAATATAAATATTGTGTAACTGAACAAATATCACAAAAATAAAGTTAGTGCATTGGTTTGTGATTGAGGCTTCCTCCTTTGAGGGAAGGTTTGAGTGCCTTAAAGTACACAAAATGTTCTATTTTTCAAAGTGAATAAGGGGCACTAGAGTTGGTCTCTAGTTGGAGGAGGTGGTGGCAGAGGAGGCGGCCGAGAATGTGTGTAATTTTGAAGTTTTTTAATTACATTATTGTAAAATTAGATGCTATATTTTAGTCATTGACCTTATCTAGATTAGGTGAAATTGGGTTAGTATCTACCACAATCATAAAGTTCCTATTGAATTCCCTTAATTCTATGCGTTAATTTACCAGATTTCACTATGTCAAAATTCACTTTAGGCATCGGTTGATATGCATCGGTAAACTAAGAAACCGATGTTGTTAGTCTCTAAGGCACCAGTTCCATAAGTAATAGGAGGACCATAGGTTTATAAAGACCTCGCTACTAATGCTTGGCAATCCTTGCCAATGAAGTACCATCAGTCGATATTTAAACTGATGCCATATATATTTCAAGTTTTTTTTAGTAAAAGTTTTAGCCTTTTACTCAGTTCAATTCACGCCCAAAAAATTTTACACTTTGCCTCAAAAAATTTGACCAATCTAAACCCACTCGCGCTCTCTCTCGTAAGTATCAAAACTCATTCTTCGTCTCTCTACTCTTGAAATCTTACTTTCCCTCAAGACTTAACGATCGCAAGGGTTTAGGGAGAACAAGCTGAGGGGTATCGAATGCAAGGATTTGGCGAGCAGTTGTTGGTGGTGTTGATTGGGTGGGCGAATTTGGAGGCATAGAAGGAGAAAGCGAGATGGAAAGAAGGGATTTCGACGAGGATGGGCCAGTCAGATCATCATGGAGTTCAGATCCAACCCGATGTGGTTCCCATTGTTATGAGATGGATGACTTGTTGAACAATGGGGTTGATGATCCCTTTTAAATCACCCATTCCAGCTTATTTATATATCAGCCTCAAGTGTTTTCAGTATTCTCTCTCAATTACTTGTTTCTCCTTTTAGTTCTTTGTTCAATTTCTAGACTTCTAAATGCTGACTTGTCCCTTGGTTATGATAGCCAAAATCATCATCATCAATAATATGATTAAAGTAGATATAGCACAAACTTACCCCATGATATGATGCACTAGTTTCCAAAGTGCTTTCTGAAATGCCAAGAGCTGTCATGCCCTTATCGTTCAAGACCTTTAAGTTGATCCTCCTATCCAAAATAAAAAGGTCCACAACCTTGGGATGATGGTACATCTTTGCCAAGTGCAGAGGAGTATTTCCTCTGTTGTCTTTTTGGTTTATCAACATTTGAAACTCAACCTTCTTGAGAAAATATTTGACAAGATTGTCCTCACCACATCTTGCTGCAACATGAAGTATATTTTGGTCACTTGAGTTCCTCAATTCCATTGAATCGGGACAATATCGAAGCAGCTCTTTAACAATGTCGACATGACCTTTGCTTGATGCACAATGGATCGGAAAGTTGCCACAATGATTCTTTTGATGAGAATCCACAAGACGTCTGCCTAAGAAGCGAACCCCTTCTAGATAACCAATTGATGCTGCACAATGCAGTGGAGTCCTCCCTTTCTCATCTTTCGAGTTCAAAATATTTGCTTCCATGTTTGATATTATCTTTAGGACTTCTGGCGTCAATAAATGAATCAAGTATAAATTAGAACTACATGATTATAATGATAATGTTTTTCTATGAAGAGGGTGTAACATCTATCAAAATCTATCACACTGGTCGCTGCGACAAAAAAAAAAGTCACATTATTATAGCCCCTTACAATTCAAAAATTCTAGACCATAACTCACCAATAATAAAACCTTTAAGTAAAACCCAATTTTAAAATTAGATGCCATATGGGATGTGTCCATGTAATTTGATTTTATTTACCAATTATGCCATTAAATCACTCTTTAATTGCTGACAGTTTTTTAAGTCCCTAATTTTAAGCAACGGAATAATGAGCTACAATCAAAATTAGTTCAAAATTCCTCTAGCTCATGTAACAAAATATAAACGTTACTATTGAAAGTAGTTCTATTAAATAAATAGGTACATTATTTATGAACAAATAGGCACGCTATTTATAAAAATAAAAAAGGGTACTAATTTACCTATATTTTTAAGGTATAAGAATTCACCCAGATTGTGTAGGTAAATTAATTACCGATAATTCTTTTTTAGTTTACTAAGAATTAATTACCTTAGTTCGTTGTATTTTAATGTACCTAGAAAATGTAGGTAATTTAGAGAACCTAAAACATAGGGATCAAGAACTATAGGGAGCAAAACCACATTCTTTCCCTTTGAAAATATTAATTTCAAGAACTATAGGGAACTATTAAAACCTGAAATTGTTGATATAAAAATTATCTGACCAATATTAATTTAAAATTTATGCAAAATTGAAACACCATTAATATGCATATTGGTAAACACTAATTAGGGGTATTTTTGTAATCTGAAAAAGTACAATAAATCAAATTTTAAGCTTAATTAGGTAACTTGATGAGTTAGATCATAGTCATCATATTTTATTTATAATAGTTGGGTTTTATTTATAGAAAAATATAATGATGGGTTGTAAATAAGACAATAGTTTGAAGAGGAAAAGTCATATTAACTATATATATATAAGTAAATATAAAAGTAAATTGAGCTTAGACCCATAAAATTCATTTTGAATCACCTACAACCCTTCCCTTTATTTTTCTATTTAAAATACCCAAGTTTTTCAAATAATACCCTATGACTAGGATCCAACCAAGCAGGTTACCTAATATAACTTAAAATCTGATTTATTATATTTTTTGGATTCCAAAACTACCCTTATTTATAAGTTAATGTATTATTTGGGGTGGGGGTGGGAGGTGGGGGGCCGATGGGTTTTAGCTAATGATGCACGTTGAATTTGAAAAGATCTCCAAACGGTTGTAATGGATGTAGGAATTAATTTAGAAACTTATTTGAAATTCAGAATTAATTTATTAGTAATCTATAGGTGATTAATGTTTCGGTTTATTTAATAAAAAAATTATGTTGTTTTCCTTTTATGAATTATATACGACTAGTAATCTATTTATTATAGTTTTATGAATAATAGTGTACATTCTACTTATGTTGAAAAAGAATTTGATAATCTATTTATTGTTTGTTTTTTGAAAAACATTTTTTTTTAAATGAACCTATTTTTTCTCTCAATAAAGCACCTATTACTTGTTTTATGAAAAATAATTTGATCATCTTTTTATTGTCTGTTTTATGAAAACAATTTTTTTTTAAAATGAACCTATTTTTTCTCTCCAAATAATGTACCTATTTTTTTCCTCTAATAATGTACCTAGTAAAACAATTTACCTAGTATAATAAACCTATTTTCTATAATTTACTAGTATAATGAACCTACTTCCAATTGAAAAAATGTGCATAAATTTCAATTATACAATGTACCTATTTTCTTTAAATTATTGTGTACTTATTTTTAATTTATGAAAAATGTACGGAATTTCAATTACAAAGTAACTAACCTAATTTATTTAAAATTGTTTTGGTAAATAATATACCTCTATTTTTATAAGTATATATTTATATTTATATTTTTTATATGTACATTATTGGATATGTAATTTACATTTTTTTTTTTTTTTGCAATTTTAGGGGGCGATAGATTAGAGGGAATGACAACCAAAATAAATTGGTTGATTGATATGTTATTAATAGGGAGTTTTAATTACAATTATGACAGTTAATGAAATGTTTTGAATAAATTATAAATAAAATATGAAGTCTAATGGCAACGATGTAAAAGCATAGAAATATTATGATCTCTTATATCCTATCCTGGTGATTTAAGTTTGAAATTGGGTTTTACACATAGATTTATAGAATGATTGGTATATGTCTAGGAAATAGAAATTGTAGGGACCTATATTAGATAAGCCCTAAATAAAAAGAAGAATTATTATTTCAATGTACGAACCTTTTTTTCTGGCGGCCTAGAATTGCAGCAAACAACGGGGACTTGCCTTGAATTTCTGTGTTCTTCTCAACTGCTTTTTCTTTTATTAGCTTCACTATCTCAACAAGCCCTTGTTCAGCGGCCAGATACAAAGGGGACTTTTGTTCCTTATTAGTGTAAAGTGAAACGGCAGGATCAGCCTCTATCAAACACTTGGCTACTGATTGGTGACCTCGAATCAGGGCTTCGTGCAGGGCAGTGTTTTCCTCATTATTTTTCATCCTCAGCAACGTCAATACATCACCATTATTTTCAACGTTTGTTGTTCCTCGTGCTTCACGGAGAAGAGTGTTTGTTGTCGTATCTATATCCCCAGCTTTGGCCGCAATGTGGAGCGCGGTGTCGCCTTCAAAGTTTTTCTCTAACAAAAGGGGCTTGTGTTGTTGTAAGAGCTTGGCTGCTAGTTCGACATGGCCGGAGCTCACAGCTATGTGAACAAATGTGTTATTCTGGGGGCTCCGTCGAGACAGAAGCTGAACGCGAGCATTGGGATCATGAAGCTCATTTGCAACAGTGTCGTTAAATCTATTTGTGTTGCCATGAGTAGCATAGCTGTACAGCTGCTGGTACAAGCGCAAGTTATCAGCATCACCATCTGTTTCTTCAAAGTCCTGTGTTCGATGATGCGCTTCCATTTCCTGTGATGGTAGTTCCGTTACAGTCCGTACTTCCCTATTAGTTAACGGCCTCTTAATTATATCAGCTTAACTATATATATGTATATATGTGATTACAGATAATTAAGTAATTAGATACAATCAAGGTCTGAACGTACTTACCGAAAAATGATGGAGGAGGAGCCCGGGAGAGAGAGAGAGAGGGAGAAGAATAGCTCGCTTCACTTCAAATGAATACAGTACTAGTTCTACACTACAACTCAATATGTCGCTTGGGAAACCCTAAACTGCATTATTTGTTAGAAAACTAGTAACTACTGGAGGAAGCCCACCAGGTCTAGCAAAACGAACTAGGTCCTCATGAAAGTGATTCTCAGCTGTTGGATCTCTAAAAAGAATGGACGGTTGATGTTGGATTAGCAAAGCCACCTAGTTAAAATTGATTACTAACATGAATCGCTAGCAACCAAAACAATGAGAAAATGAATCGATGACTACTTGCCTCAAAGGGTAAAAAATTGGACAATTAATTGCCGACAAAACTGATGTATAAAACGAAAAGAGGTGGTCCCAATTTGTTGGTCAGATCACATAACCCTACAAGGGATAATTAATTACTATGGGAATCAACTGACGTGGCTGAAAGCTATGGGTGGTGGTGGGCAGGCTTCACAAGTAATAATCACTGACCATGACAAATCTAAAAAATCAGTTATCTCAGAGGTGTTTCCAAATGCTTATCATTGTTTTTGTTTGTGGCACATGTCGGGGAAGGTTTCTAAAGATCTTGGCCATGTAATTAAACGGTATGAAAATTTTATGGCGGAATTTGAAAAGTTCATCCACAGGTCATCTACAAATGAAGAGTTTCAAAAAAGATGGTGGAAAATTCTTGAAATTTTTTGAACTCAAAGATGATGAATGGACTCAGTAACAGTGTAAGCCAACATACTGAAGGAAGTTGATGTTCCACCCCAAAACCAATTGGCAATCGGGGGAGTAACCCAACTCCTTATAAGCTCATGCTAGGTTTCTCAACTTTCCAATATGGGGCTCTTTTACCTTCACATTCTCACACGTCCTCGCACGTGTGGCGAATTTTAAAGCCTAGCACGTGACAACACATATTGGGTGACATGGAGCACGTGTGGCCGTTGAGCTTTCACACGTGGGCTAACCTCTGATACCATGAAGGAAGTTGAGGTTCCACCCCAAAACCAATTGGCAATGGGGGGAGTAACCCAACTCTTTATAAGCCCTTGCTAGGTTTCTCAACTTTCCAATGTGGGACTCTTTTACCTTCACATTCTCACACGCCCCCGCACGTGTGGCGAATTTTCAAGCCTAGCACGTGAACAACACATATTGGGTAACGTGGAGCACGTGTGGCCGTTGGGCTTTCACACGTGAGCTAACCTCTCTGATACCATGAAGGAAGTTGAGGTTCCACCCCAAAACCAATTGGCAATGGGGGAGTAACTCAACTCCTTATAAACCCAGGCTAGGTCCCTTAACTTTTCAATGTGGGACAAATACTCTCAACACGCCCCCGCACATATGGCGAATTTTCAAGCCTAACATGTGGACAACACATGTTGGGTGACGTGGGAGCATGTGTGGCCTTTGGGCTCAACATGTGAAGCCTTACTCTGATACCATGAAGGAAGTTGAGGTTCCACCCCAAAACCAATTGGCAATGGGGAGAGTAACTCAACTTCTTATAAGCTCTTGCTAGGTTTCTTAACTTTCCAATGTGAGACTATTTTACCTTCACATTCTCACACGCCCTCGCACGTGTGACGAATTTTCAAGCTGCACGTGAACAACACATATTGGGTGACGTGAGGACACTGTGAGAGGGATGTTTTTTTAGCTGGAATGTCTGCGGTCCAGCGATGTGAGAGTGTTTAACTCCTTTTGGGAATTGTATTGTCTGGGTGTACATAATTCTAGTCCGCATGAGATTCTCCTCATTTTACATTGGAGTTTTTATTATTATTGAAATTTCGCATTGGAGTTGCAATATTAATTAGCTTATTACTTGGAGTGAGTGTTGAAAATTGATTCAACGTCGTACACATGCATGCATCAACATCAAGACTGAATTATTTAATATAGACAAAACATTCTACTGTCAACACTGCATGCATGGACCCAAAACTCTCACTCTCAATAGTTTTATGTTTTTGGCTATCTTTGGAGCATAAGTTTGAAAATTGTATTGTGCAAGTTTGATTGGGCGTCTCTTTCTTTCTCTTACCTCCTTTACGTGGTTTGATTTCTCGCCTTTGTTTTCTTTGTGGCTGGACGGGCGCCGGCCCTTTCATTTCCTTGTGTGGTTTGTGGCCTTGTTGTGTGTTTTCTCTTATCTTTCTGTGATATAAGGTCATCTTCAAGTAGGGAGGACTACATATTAACTGTATCAAGCTACATTTTAACTGTCTCTAGCACCAAAGGGCAAAATTTAATATTTTAATGGTTTTAGTATATTATGTAAATTTATTAGTTAATTTAATTAAATTACTATTTATATCCTATTTAAAATACATTTAAGAAGAGAAAAATATTTTGGAATAGGATTTTTGACATCCACGTGTGTCGGCACGTGATTACCCCTATAGATTTCTAATTAGATTTTTTATTGTTTTAGTCTATAGATTTTTAAAAATTAATTTAAATTGAAAAAAATGAAAGATAGTTCGTAAAACATTTAGGATAGCAAAAATTGACCCTTTGTATAGCAACAAATTTCGGACCGGACCGAACCGGTTCCAACCGATTCCAGTTTCCGGTTTTACACTACACCGCACCGGACCGGTCATACTTATTTTTATTTTTTTTTACAAATTTTTAAAATATAATCTCATATTTTAAATGTTATAATCACTATTTTTCCAAGTTCAACTTCAAAAAATTTCTAAATGTATGAATTGGATTATTTGTTAATTTTTAAGCCAAAAAAATAAGTTATTTATTATAAATTTTTAATAAAAAAAATAAAAAATATATATATATTTTTAAAAAAAATAAAAAAAAATATTTGTTTTTTAAAAAAAATTAAAAAAATAATAAATTAATAAACCGGTTCAAAATTCCTAAAGGTTAAAGGGAACCTGCCGGTTTTTGAAATTTTTTTTGCTTAAACCGACCAAAGGGAACTGATTAAATAGTCCGGTTTCGGTTTCTATTTGAGGTGAGAACCGAACCGCGCCCACCCCTAGGGACTTCCGTGTTTTATTTAGTGTGTTAGGTACAAGACTGCATTTAGTAGTCTAGAAATTGAACAAAGAACTAAAAGGAGAAACAAGTAATTGAGAAAATACTGAAAACACTTGAGGCAGATATAAATAAGCTGGAATGAATGATCTAAAATAGGGATCATCATTTGGCCCATGATCCGTGGGACAAAATGGGTAACCTGAGGCTCGATGGGCCAAAATCCAGCCTAACCCGATGGTTAATTAGGCCCACTCGGCCCAACCCTGTTCTAAGGTTGTATAGGGCTTGCGCTTAGGATATGAAACCTTCGACCCGCCCACGGCCTAGCTTGACTATGCCCGGCCATTGCCTTATATTGCCTTTTTTTCATCCCCCCATTTGGATTCAATTAAAAATACTAGAAATTCAAATTCCCAACAAATCAAAATATAAAAATCTAGTTTTAGTATAAGATACAGTTTACATCAATATTGAAACCTCAATAAGTCAATATATATACTTTATACTAAAATCTCATAAAATCGTGTTTAATTATTTAAAATGTAAGGAATATAAACCCCCAAAAATATTATTGAAAACATTAGTATTTCAAAAGTTCATTTTTCATACTTAGTCAATATTGAGGTCCCAATACCTGGTATAAATGAATCTTATACTAAAACTGGATTTTATATTTTGATTTGTTGGGAATTTCATTTTCTAGTATTTTTAATTGAATCCAAATAGGGATATTTCCTTACTTGCATTATAAACTTAAGTAAATGGAGTAATATAAAAATTAATTAAAGAAAAAGACAACACATTTCCTTAACAATAAAATTAAGGCAATAAGGTAATATATGGCAATGAGCGGGCCTACTTAGCCTGGCCCAACCTGGAAAGCCGGCCTAGGCTCGGTCTAATGGGTGACCCTGGGCTGATCCCTTTGAAACCTCAGCTAGACTCGAAAAATAAAAAAGCCCATCAAAGCCCGCCCTAGCCCAATGACAATCCCTAATTTAAAATGTACCATACATCGTGTCACGAATCCACTAGAGGTTCTGTTGTTCTTGAGCACGATATGTTATGGTGCGACCTAACTGTTTGATAAAAGTCCTATAAGAGGCTAAGGCATGGGAGAAACAAACTTATTTTGTTGTACTTAACAATTTACATTATCAAAACTTGAAGAAGGGATCTAAAGTTGATGACTGCTCGATTTGGTTAGAGAGTAATATTGGTGTCGATGTAGAGCTACAGGTCGGTTGTGGCCAACAGGTTATCCGGTGTGCCCAGAGTCTCCAACATGTTAGGCAGAGTTATTACCCGTTTTGATAACGAGGAGGGGCAAAAGTATGTAATATAGAACCCAGTGCATATGTAGTAATGATTGAAGCAAAATCAGGAATAGGGACTTTGGAACTATGAGAAGATGAGATGTGACAAGAGAGGTCTCAGGGGTATTAGATACTTGTAAAGTTGTGCCCCCAATCTTCGTGTCAAACATCGCAAAAGAATTTGGTGATGCAGGTTGGAGTTTAGCTTAACTTTTGCCAAACAATGTTAATTTTATTGTCATACATTATTTAATTAATAATGTTTATTTTTATTTTTTATTAATTAATAGTATTGTTGAACCATGTGGTACCATATGAGTGGGTCTACGTGGCATATTTATTTTCACATAAGCAGTTAATGGCAAAAATGACTCGATAAACTAAAACCTTAAACCCTGAACCATAATTAGAACAACAAATTTAAAAAATTTAAAAAATTAACATCCCTCATCTTCTTCCCAAACCCTAGCACCCCACTATCTCCTCACCGCCACCCACCCCTACCCTACCCGTTCATGACCATCACAAGCCTCCACCCCTTCCTCTTTCTCTTTCCCCCTCTCTTTCCTTTCTCTCTTTTCCCCTCTCTCTCTCTCACTCTCTTCAAAACCCGATTCGACATCCTTATGGACGTCAAGTTCAAACTCCAACTTCATTTCCAACCTCCGATCTCCCTCCATCCACTTGTCCGACGCTCTCTTAGGCCCTTTCCTCCTCTATCTCCTCACCTTTCCACCACACTTCCTCATCTTGCCTCTCGTTGAAGCTCTTTCTTCCCTCGACGACGACCACCCCATCGTGCAACAAGACATGCATCTCATATCAACGGGAACCACGTTGGGTTGGATCTGAACCCCATGATTATCTGACTGGCCCATCCTCACCGGAATCCCTTCTCTCCATCTTTCTTTCCCCTTCTATGCCTCCGGAATTTGCCGACCCAATCAACACCACCAACACCCCAAAATGGTGTCACATGACAATTGGTGGTGGGTGGTGGTCGGAGATGGTGGTCAATGGGTGGCAGCAGATGATGGCAGTCATGACTAGTGTCGGCGGTGGAAGAGGGTGTTGGTGGGTGACGGCTGGTGTGGGCGGTGGGTGGAGGTTTATAGTGGTGCCCAAAAAAAGGGAAAAGGACAAAAACGTAAATGTTAGTCATTCCTATAGCACATGGGCTTACTCATTGACCTTTAGCAAAACAAAATTTAAAAGTCATTCACCTAGCCCAAAACAAAAATAGGCCATTTACCATATATTAATTTTTAATTTTTTTAATTTTTTAATCACTATACACTAGTTTTTCTTAGAATTAATACATTTGAGACTCCAAATTCGAGACAACTACAATTTCAATTTTATTCACCATTATTATTTTTTTTGAGCTCGGATTATTTTTTGATGCTACATGCGATCATTGGCAAATCCACAAAGGCACAAGGAGACTTGTCGGAAACTTCCTTGGAGATGCTGGAATTTGCCCCTTTGCTAGTGCCCATAAATTGTTCTACTAAATGCCTCAAAGAGGCTGTTTTGTTTGCTGTTGTGTGAGACCCTAAATATTTACCGTAGATTGTTGGACTTGATCTCACGAGCATGTAGGAGAAAACGGTTCATCAATCGGAGCTCCAAAACCAAAGTTATGAATTTTAGAAGTTTTTTAAGAATTGATGTTGTAGAAGAAGTTGGACGAAGAAGAATGACTCGGCGTCAATTTTGATTCCTTTTTAAAATTGTCCAATAGCAATCCGCCACATGGCAATTTATATTTGGACTAACTTAAAAAATTCATTAAAACTCATATATGCACTGAAAAATTCACCGAAAATTACCCCAACTTGTAATCCCGTTTACTTTTGTCTTGTGACCTCCAAACCACATGTGCTTGCTTTTGATTAGATTAATTGGTATTAATTTTGATTAGATTAATCAATATTGACTTTCGTTAAATTAATTATGTAATTGACATGGATTTTGTTCGTATATATTTGATATGAATTTTGGTAATCTAATTGTGTCCATTATTGACATAGATTTGGTTCATATTAATTGATATACCATATAAACTATAATCAATTAGTAATAGACATAAAACTTTTATTTGTTTTGGTTTTGAATGACATTAATATTGTTTAAATTCTAAGGGCATTTGCTTGTCTAAATTATTTTTTGAATTTTTAGTGTTTTAAATATTGCCCTCCCCTGAAAAATTCATGAATCCACCAACATTGCACTGTTGTGTAGATTTCAGCTGCATCCTCAACTTGTGATACTCGCAAGTGCATGAGCCGTTCGGTAGTATAGCATATGTAAGTGCGAGGTCGATTCCAGGGGGATTGGTGATTGAATGATCCGATTTCAGTTTTCCTACACAAAACAGAAATGAAAACAAAAGAAGCAAAAAAGGTTTTGTACAACACTTGAGAACATTGAGAGTTTTTGGAGAGAAAGAGAGAGGTGTTTGAGAATTTGAGAATTTGGAAAAAAATGTGCTTGAGAACATAGAGGATTTTGGAAGAGAATGTGTGAGAACTTGGGGAATTTGGAAGAGAGTGTTTGAGAACTTGGAGGATGTTTGAGAACTTGGAGAATGTTAAAGAGAATGGTATTTGTGAAGTGTTTGAGACATGGAGACTTTTGGAAGAGAATGTGTTTGAGAGCTTTGAGGATTTTTGGAAGAGGAAGGAAATGTGTTGAAGGACTTTGAGAAGAGAGCAGAAAGTGTTTGAGAAGTTGATGAAGGAATGGGAGAAGTAAGTTTTTGAGATTTAGTAAAAAGAAATTTTAGTAGAATGATTTTATTACAACAATTGAAAACTGCAAAGGGAAACTAAGAGAATTTGAGGGAGAGAAGGGAAGGGAGCTCTAGAGAAGTGTTTGAGAGCTCCCCCCCTTGGGTTGTGTTTACAAGCTTAGAGAACTTCCCTATTTATAGGCCTAGGGGAAGTGAAAATCTGAATTCAATATGGCTAATGCATACAACACTTGTATTATAAAATCTGAATTGGTTGATGCACTTCACCAATAAATCCCACCAGCAGCCCTATCTCATCTTCATGTCACCATGACCAAGCATCCAACCAGCTCATCCTGAGGTCAGCATGACCAGCAACTTCAAGGGCTTACGAATTTGGCTTCTCTTAAGCAAATGACGACTTTAAGCACTCCAAATTGAAGTTCAGAATGTCTCTTAATTAGCGGCGGAGCCAAAAAATTCATCAAGGAGGGTCAACCTCAAAAATTAAAATCATCGCATAACAAGATAAATTTATATAATAAAACAAAGTCTTTAGTAATAACTCATAAATCATTCCAATACATTCACAATTGTCCTCGACGACTTTTCATCTCTTGAAATCTTTTCATAATTACTTCATTATCAATAATATCAAATGTATCTTTCTCAATATATATGATCAAGCTGTCATTCATCCATATATCTCCCATTCGGTTGCGCAGATCACTTTTCAATATATTCATAGCAGAAAATGCTCTTTCCACAGAGGAGTCGCAACTGGTAGGATTAGTGCCAGTGTCACGAGCAAGTAAACCAATGGGTATACCCTATCTTTTTTTGTCTCAGCCAATTTTTCTCCAAGATCACTAATTCCTTTCAATCCTGAAAACACACTACTAGATTTCATATCAAATATGTAAGTCTCAAGTTCATCCTCAAGTGCTAAGATATCATTCTCTGAGAAGTCCTTCGGATAAAATTGAGCAAGGCGAATCAATTTTTGTTTGTTGAAAGCAGAGAATGAATCAAGTGGACTTAAACATGCCATACAAAGAACCAACTCAGTATTAGTCTCTGGAAAACGACTATTTAATTCTTGGAGTTGCATATCTATGACATCATAAAATAAATCGACTTGATAGTAATGCAAATTTGTGAGTTTTGGAGCTCTGCGTTATGACCGGCCTGAAGGTAGATAAATATCATCCATGTTAGGAACATCAATATCATATTTTTCACAAAAAACAACAATTTGATTGAGTAAAGAATCCCATCCACTATCTCTCATCTCTTGTAATTGTTGCTTACTGAGTGTAACCAAGTTCATGGCGTTTACAATATCTTGATCTCTCCTTTGCAATGCTTGTGATAACTGATGAGTAATTCCCAACAAATTTTTCATAAGATGTAGACTGAATGCAAAATCAAATGATTCCAGCCAATCTAATAACTTGGTTGCCTCATGTTTCTGATCAATTTTTGATGCATTCACCTTAAGTTCCTCAAGCAATTCAATTATAGATGGAAATAAATTTATGATACTTATCAAAGTACCATAATGAGAGCTCCATCTTGTTTCACCTGCTCGTTTAACAGTGATTTCTTGATTTAAGCCCCTCCCACTTGAAATCTCTCCACTATCAAGTGCTTCAATAACCTTGCTAGCTTGTTTCTCTCGAATAAAATCACGACGTTTAGAGGAGCCTCCAACAACATTCACCAAATTAGAAACCAAAGTGAAAAGATCATCGATTTTAATATGATTCTTTGCTAGAGACACAAGAACTAATTGAAGTTGATGAGCAAAACAATGAACATAATAAGCAGACTCATTTTCCTTCAAAATATGAGTTTTAAGACCATTGAATTCTCCCCGCATATTACTGGCACCATCATAGCCTTGGCCACGCAACCTAGATATGCTCAATTTATTTCTCGAAAAGAAATTATCAATTGCCTTCTTAAGTAACAAAGCAGTAGTATCATTAACATGCTCAACACCAACAAATCGCTCAATTACATGTCCCTTGCATACATATCGCAGTACAATGGCCATCTGTTTTTTCCAGATATGTCGCAAGACTCATCAATAAGAATTGAAAATAATGAGTTACCAACATCTCCAATAATTTTATTTAAAGTTTCAATTGCAGCAGCATTCACAATATCCTTTTGTATATCGGGTGATGTTAACTTAAGATTTGCAGGAGCATTTTTCAGTACAACTTTCTTCACTTCCTCATTTCTATTAGAATACCAATGCAAAAGTTCAAGAAAGTTACCTTTGTTATTTGAATCATCAGATTCATCATGACCACGAAATGCCATCCCTTGTCGTAGAAGATATCGAATCCAGTCAATTGATGCATTTAACCGAATACGATAATCACTTCGATCTTGATGTGACTGTTTGAAAAAAAATGTCTCAACATGTTGCCTCTGATTTAATAGAGCTTCACACATTCGCCTAGCATGGTTGTGTGCACTATTAGTGCCTCCAACATGAATTTTTAGCTTTTCTTTTTTCTTCCAATTTTTAAACCCTTCACCCACAAAGGAATCACCACCAGCTTGTTCTCCATTGTTTGGTTTGAAGAGATAACAATACAGACAATATGTAGCATCTTTTTCAATACTATACTCCAACCAACTAGCATATTCATCAAACCAAGCAGGGTTGAACCTTCGAATTGTATTACTAAAATTCGTTTGAGGAAAATTGTGTTTTTTAGGTTGGCAAGGACCTCTTTGCAAATAAGCTCTGCGTACCTGACTCTGGACAGTAGGATTGTAATCCAAAATTCGAGTTCGTAGCCCAGGATCTGAAGGAAGATCAGCTAGATTGATTTCCTCACATTGACGTTTTGCAGTACCATGATTTGATGCATCTGTTCTTAGAGGAGGTGACAATTGATCTGTCGCTTTTCTTTTAAAATATTTCTCCATAACTGTTTTAAAATTAAATTTCAGAAATCAGATGATAAAGAAATCATATAAATATTATTGTTCTTGATTTGAGATAATAAATAAATAACTAATTAACTGACCACAAATACAATGAACTATAAAAATAAAAAAACTACACAAAAAAAAATTACACTATTAGGGTTAAAGACTTACTGGATTAGTCGTCACAATTCGAGTGAAACAAAGTTGAATTCTTGCTGTAGAGTTGGAGAGAAAAAAAAGAAGTGAATGATTGATGAAAACGAAGACTTGGAATAGAATAGGTTTAATTCACGCAGTGCAAAGTTGAAATAGAATAGGGTTAATTTAAGTAGTGCAAAAGGTTGTCTCCTTTAGCTTTTAGGTTAGTAGTTCTTTAATTAAGAAGTTATTAAAAAAAGGTAAAGAAAAGAAAAAAGGAAAGCTGAAATTGAGAAGGATCATATATTAATAATAATTTATATACAAAGGGTAAATAATATTAACTTGAGGGTTAATTAAGGAATTTCAGGAGGGTCAGCTGACCCTTGTGGGCCTGCATTCCCTCCGCCACTGTCCTCTGATCCAACCACACAAGTATTGGCCCAATCCAAGCTCGGATGAAGAAGTTAAGGCCAAAACAAATTGCTAACTCGTTTTGCTCGCTGACAAAATCTATCCTGAGCATGGTTCTGTGTTTGCTAGATAACGGACTCCAAATTTATCCAATGGGGCTGAATTTTGGATATGTTATAGTATACACCAATTGGAACAACTTTCATAAAGAATGCTGCCTCATCCGAGCTGTGTAGGTTGCTGAAACTAAGCTTGCAATATGACCTACGAAACTGGACTGGCAGGGGGCTGTAGCAAAAAATGAGTTTGTCTTTAAGCTCTTCTTCCCTTCATCCAAATCAGGCCTTAACATGCTTGAATTGCATGGATTATGCTCTCTTGCTCTTTTGGCCTACAAAACACACAAAGGGAGGCAAATAACTCAGAATTATAGGAAACTAAGCAAAATAAGTAAGTAAATTGGGCATGTATATGTATGAAATTATAAGCTTAACATGCACGCAATTCTTATGCCTTGGTTTCAAGCAACAAAGTTTTCAATACATTAATGGTACCACTTGTGCAGATGATACCTGCTGTAAAAGAAGAAGAAAATGGCGTGATCCAGTTATATTCCTTAGAACAAAATCCAAGAGACTCGAGCAGCCTACCTGAACTTGATCAAATTTTGGTTGAGCCAGGCCCGGGTATGGAATAAAAAAGAACTACTGCCGCTGCTGGTCAGATTCAGAACAAAGCAGTAGCGATAGCTTGGTGTCTGATAAATAGACTGGTAAATTGCTTGGAATACCCAAGAACTTGGTTGGAAGAGACACAATATTGCATGCTGATGATTGTGGCAACCATGATATCAACCACAACTTCCAAGCTGCAGTTGACCCACCCGGTGGTGTTTGGCAAGACAATAATACAAATAGTAGCGCTGGAGGTACTACTTATTGCACCCAAAATAACATATGCTTGGCTGGAATTTCAGTGGCAGGCAGCGGCTTCCCAAAAGAGTTCCTCACGTTCGTAACATTCAATACCGTCTCGTTCATTGCTTCTCTCAGTGTCACCCTTTTGCTTGTTGGCGGATTTTCCCTCCGGAATCGTGTAATTATGTGGCTTTTATCAATGGCCATATGTCTCACTCTCACTTTTATGGCGGTCACCTATATACAGGCTCTCAGCTTAGTGTCCCCTGCTGATTGTTTTTTCAAATCTTATGTAAAAATGTTCAAGATATCCATTGGGGTTTGGACTGCGTTGCTTCTAACCATCGCTGCAATCCACACCATTTGCCTTATCATTTGGTTGTCAAGGAAGTTGTGGCGCAGGTTCAAGCCTAAGATCCCAAAAAACCTCAGGAACGTGATTGATAGTTTGGTGGATAGTTCGAAAGCACGTCACCGTACCAAAAAATTCTGAACAGAGTATACGCCTGTCGTTTCCTTGTGTGTTGGAAGAACTGCACCGGATTGCTAAAGTAAACCATCTATTTGACGATGGAGAATGTGTTTAATTAAGGAGAACCAGCAGGTTGTGTTTGGCTATGGAGCTAGCCAGTGTTTGCCTTAATTTATTTCTGTTAGAATTTGTTAAGAGTGAGTCAGAATGATCTGTTTGGATGCTATGTAATAAATAAAGATTCTGTGGAGCTGTTGTTGTTTATTAATCAGAACTCTATTTTTATTTCCTCCATATATAAAGCTTGGTGAAAATTGTTTGAAAATTGTTGATCCTGTCCTAGTTCATTAAATATTTTCATGTATTTCTCACAATTTCTGTCATTTCTTTCAAAGTTTTATTGATATCAATATGTTAATACTTTCTATTGTTTTCATAACTCAACTACAAGAAACTTTTCATTAAAAAGTATCTTTATAATAGGTTAATATATTGGGCAACATTTTACCTACGTATGTAGGGTTAAATAAAATCAGAGATGATGACAAAGAACCACTATTAATGATTGGCTTTCAATGCATACACTACTACAATTATTCGAAAAGACAACGCTGAATTCACAACAGTTGGCTCCAAAACCGTTGTAGTTGTTTCTTCCACAACGGTTTTTACGTAACCGTTGTTAAAGGGGATTTTTAAGCGTTGTGGTTTAGGGTTTGTGGTTTTCTGATTTTATTTCACAACTTTCCACGACGGTTTTCGTTTCAACCGTTGTAATTGAAGCTGTAAAAACAAACACGGAGAACAGTAACTCAATATTTTCACTTAAGCCCCGATAGTTGTCATTCTCTCTCATCTCTCTTCTATCTCTTGTCTCTGGCGTCTCCCTCTCTCCACAGTCTTGTTCTTCCCACCTCGTCTCCTTGCCTTCGCCACGGTCATAGACAGAGAGACTCTGTCTCTCTCTTCTCTCTCTCTCTCTCTCTCTCTCTCTCTCTCTACTTCTAGTTCAGAGAGATTTGGGTTTTAATTTTAGGGTTATTGATTTGGGTTGTAATCTAACCATTTGGGTGTTGGCTTGCGGTCGCTCTCCCTCGATCAACAAAGGTAAAGAAAAAAAATATTTAGGGTTTCAATTTATTTCGACATTGTTGTGATTTGGGTGTTAACCATCTCTCTTTGTTTCCTTTGCAGGTGCTTAGCTTTTCCATCTCTCTTGCCCTCTACGGCTTTTGCGCTCACTCAGAAGCTTTGATAAGTAAGAACTCTGGAGTGCTTTTCTTTCATAAGAACTTTGGCCAGTTCCCTTTCTCAGTCTCAGGCCCCTTTCTTAGTACCCTTTCTTTCATAAGAACTCTGTGGTTCGTGAATTTGAAGGTGGGTTCAGATAATCTCAGTTGAGTCTTGCTAATGCTGCAGCTATTTCATATGCGTATTTTAATTTCATTTGAGATCTCTCTGTCTTTTTTTAAAAAAAAATTTGGGTTCTCTTTCTTGATCCACGGTATTTCATATATTTGTACAATAATACAATTCTGAATGTACAGAAACATATTAGGAGATGAACCTACAATCTCCTTGTATCTAGATCCTACGAATCAGTGGTTAACCAAAATAGGAATGCTAAATTGTAGCTGTTAAAGTTTTATACTTGGAAAGAAATATTTACCTTGACTTCTTATTTCATTTTGGGGTAAATCAGTTGAGTTACAATAGATGACATACCCCAAGGATGAAGAATTGATAAACATAACCATATATATTCGATAGATGTACTTAGGCCAGCCATTTGGTGCCTGAAATTTAAGGCCAGATGTACGTGCGGAATTCGTTGTTTGCATCTACTTTAGTTTTTTAGGGAATCAGCCATATATGCCTTTATACATGTACTCAGGCAAGCAATTTGGTGCCTGAAAGGTTTAGGCTAGATCCACTTGCCCAATTCTTGGTACCCATCTATGTTACTTTTATTTTCCCAGTCTTTGTAGACAAAGTTGTTTGGTAGGTGTTGAAAATAATCATACGTTTTCTTATTTAAAGTAAATGGATTAAAAGCTTTATTTTATGCATATTGATAGCATCATATTGGGTACGGAGAAAAAAGGTGAAATGATGCGAAGCATTCCTAGTTTAAAGAAAACGCATGGAAAGTGTTTTGAGCAAGAACTATTGAAAAGTAGTATTTTCTGGGGCGATGTTTGTTATGACCTCCCATGCTGGGTTCATGTCTTACTGGAGCATCAGTTTCCATTTTAACAAGAATTTATTGCTGCAAACTGGGATTACTATTTAGTTTAGCTTTGCTTATGAATGCTAAATTTGCTGATTTGTTTAGTTATTTGGTAGAGTACATTAATTGAGATTGAATTTATCTGTTTTGCAGAATTTTGGTTTTCCAGACTTTGTTGCAATGCATTGATGCCTTTTGTTTGAATCATTATAACTGATTGAGTGATGCATTCATTACATTCTTCTTTATGTGCAATATAATGAAAAAGAACAATCGTTGATTTGTGTTTCTTTGTGGTTGGGTTGCTTCTACCTACTCATGTTAGGCTCTTTTGTCTCATGTCTACTGGAGAAATTTATTTCTTCAAGTGAGCCTTTACATGCGTTTGATGGTTCTGTTCAATTCGAACTGGTATTCAAACTGGTATCAACAACACAGCATACACAAACTTGAAATCACAAACTATTTCTATGGTATTAGATATGTTGTAAAAGTACTGACTGGTTATTTCTTCCATGACAGCTAAATGCACTTCAATAAAGAAGAATGGCTTTTGAAAAGTTCTGTGCCGCTGCATTAAGTGTTCATCAGCTCGACGCACTTTATCATTGCGAACAACATGCTCAATGTGTATATGAACTTTTTGAGAGGGATAGAAATAGAGCAATTGTTATTGAAGAACTTGCTTCAGTAAGTTGAAATAACCCATTAAGGACAAGAAGAACAATAAAGAACCAAGTAGAATTTAAACATGGTGTTTGTCTTCAATATCTACCCATCCATTCACTAATCAGTCCAAGAGTCATATGGTGTTTATGTAAACTTGAACAAGATATTTAATTAAGAACAAGTGAATGAAACCATAAACAAGAAATAATCGACATGCTACTTGAACCTCTTTTGTGTTGTGTAAGCTTGGGACTCAAACCCAGTTCTCTTGCTTGTCAGGCAATTGTCCTTGTCCGTTGGACTACAAACACAACTTATCAATTAACCTCATTAACTTTAAAACATGAAACTGTCTAGTTATAAAAAAGATATAAATAAATAAAAACTAGGAAAACCAAATAGAATCAAGCAATGTTACCAATCCCCGGCAACGGCGCCAAAAACTTGTTGCGTAGATTTAGCTGCACCAAAATGGATTCAGTTGCATCCTCAACTTGTGATACTCGCAAGTGCACGAGCCGTTGATAGTTTAGCATATGTAAGTGCGAGGTCGATTCCACAGGGATTAGTGATTGAATAATCCAATTCAGTTTTCCTACACAAAACAGAAATGAAAACAAAAGAAACAAAACAAGAAGAAAGAAAAGAACTAAGACAAGATGGTGAGGTTTTAGAATCCACCCTAATTCTTCTAATCATGTTATGGCAGCAAGTAAACAAATTGATTCACTCATGAAGATGCTCACAAATAAGTCCATGGTGTTTGGATCAAATTGTATTGAACATCACAAGGACCCCAAGCATGGTGTTTACATTAGGAGACCTAGAAACCAAATCACATAAGTTGCTAATGGATGGAATGAAGATGATCTCCAAACCTTCCCAACAAGAGCATAACGCATAAAACCTTAGGTGATCAGTCAAAGGATGCAAAACAGCTCCATTAAAACAGTGAAGAAGAATTCATGAATGAAATTAAACTTTATAAACTCAAACCATGATACAAGACTAGCAAGATGTTTATTACAACTAATAACAGAAAAACAAAGTAAAACAAAGAAAATACAAGAAGAAAATAAAAGACAAAAGGAGGAGAAGAAGATAAGGACAGCATGCTAGAGATGGAAAAGAATCATCTCCATGGCTGCCAGGAGGCCAAAGCCTCCCAGCCTGCCTTCTCCCTTCTCTCCCTTTGTGACTCTCAAATTTCCCTCTCTTTGTGTACAATGGAGGTGTAAATGATGGATCTCAAGATATCAGTTATGATAGTGTTTGGAATGGAAGTGATATTTATAGGGAGAAGGGAGTGATAAATCTGAATTTAATATAGCTAATGCATACAACACTTGTATTTAGATAATCAGAATTGGTTGCTGCACTTCACCAATAACTCCCACCAGCAGCCCTAGCTCATCAATATGTCAGCATGACCAAGCATCCATCCAGAAACCAATATCTCATGCCTAGCTCACCATGACCAAGCATCTATCAGCTCATCCTTATGTCAGCATGATGTGTATTTTCATGGGCTTACGAATTGGGCTTGGCTGAATCAAATGATGACTTTAAGATGTCCATTGTGAAGTTCAGAATGTCTCTGATCCAACCACACAAGTATTGGCCCAATCCAAGCTCGGATGAAGAAGATAAGGCCGAAATGAACTTCTACCTCAGTCTCCAGTTTTGCACGTTTTTGCACCATATTGCTTCAAATGCCTTAAGCTGTATTCCTCTCATGCCAATCAGCCCTTAATATGCATGGATTGTACCAAAAGTGATCTCTTGTTGCCTTAACATGCTTTAATTGCATTAATTATGCTCTCTTGCTCTATTGGCCTACAAAACACACAAAGAGAGGCAAATAACTCAAAATTCTAAGAAACTAAGCAAAATGAGTAAGTAAATTGGGCATGTATATGTATGAAAATATGAGCTTAACATTATTATTTTTATTTTTTGTATATAACTAGACAGTTTCATGTTTTAAAGTTAATGACGTTAATTGACAAGTTGTGTTTGTAGTCCAACGGACAAGGATAATTGCCTGACAAGCAAGAGAACTGGGTTTGAGTCCCAGCTTACACAACACAAAAAAAAAAAAAAAGGTTCAAGTAGCATGTCGATTATTTCTTGTTTATGGTTTCATTCACTTGTTCTTAATTAAATGTCTTGTCCAAGTTTACATAAACACCATATGATTCTTGGACTGATTAGTGAATGAATGGGTAGATATTGAAGACAAACACCATGTTTAAATTCTACTTGGTTTTTTATTGTTCTTCTTGTTCTTAATGGGTTCGGAATTTGTGTTTAGACTAAACACCATAGCTAAATGTTTTTTCTGAATACTTGATTAAAACGACACACCATATGGATAATCATATTTGAGAAAGAACAAACTCCATAAGCTAGTTTGATTTACTTTGTTGCTTGTTACTTTGAAGCATAGAAGTGTTGATTTTCCCTTTTCATTTTTTAGTTTTTTTTAAATTTATTTCCTAATCCTTTTAATTCTATTTCAAGTTTTTGTGTGTGCTTGACCTAGCAATTTAAATAGCTCAATAAAAAAGGGAGAAAGAAGGCAACTTCAATGAATGGGAAGTGTGGAGCAGTGGGAGAAGTCGCGACCTCCAAGTGCATCCATGCTCGACCTAATCGCTTCAAGGGGGAGCATTTCAATCCTTTCTCTTTACTTGTTATTATTTTAAATCTATGTTTCTTTTTTTTTTATAAATTTTTTTTTAAAAATTTTAAAAAAATTTAAAATTTTAAAAATTTAAAAAAGATTTTTCATATGAGCTGACTTATGGTAACTCCTGGAAGCACTTCCGTCAATATCCAGTGTCTAGGAGTTCTTTAGGCGACACCTTCGGTGTCTAAGAAGTTTGGGTTTTAAGAGGGACCATTGTGACCTCTCCAACCTTCCCGGATCCCCTGGTTGTGTTTTCTGAGGCCCTTAATTGGTCATCCCTAAATTGCTTGTATATTCGTGTGTTTTTAAATCAAGTTTATTTTGTTTTTTTTATTTTGTTTTTTTTTCTGTATAGTCTTTGTTTTTTGTTTTGTTTTGTTAAGTTAATTTATGTATTTATTTATGTGGTGTGGTTAGTTAGTGTTAAAAACACATTTTTATTTCACTGAAAAAAAAACACCAAAAAAAAAAAACAAAACAAAAACAAACAAACAACATTCAAGTAAATTAAAAATAAAAACAACATCTTCATCTTCATCTTCATGGTCTGCCTCTATTTTCTAACACTTGTAGAATCTGCAGCAGCTCTACATGGTCCTCATTCTTTTTCTGCAATGCTTCCACATGCTGATTGGCACTGTAGAGCTGCTTCTGGAGTCCGCCACCATAACCTTCAAGGCAGCCACCTCCTCACTCAGAGCTGTGCACTCCAGTGTCCTTGCCAGGAATCGCATGCCCAAATTGGTAGCCGAGACCGCATGGAGCACAGTTAAATCGTGGGACTCATCCACCGCCATCTTGTTAGACCTACGTGCCACATGCAGGTGATCTGCCGAGTGAGTTTACCTGCCAATCAATGTTCCCAGGAGCAGCACTGGTCTGTTCGGCATTACCTCAGAAAAGTTCGGTATTGCCTCAGCAAAGTTTGAGGTCGTTCCATGATGATATGTGGAGTTTGGAAAGACAGGAATTGGAGGAGCCCTTATCTGGGCATTCGGTGGTGCAAGTGAGAGCTCAAGGTTGAGATCATCAAGGTGAGTGCATGAGGATGCCATTTGTTTTGCTTCTGAATTTTTTGATGTTTTTCCTTGAGTTTACAGGAAGAAATGCTGGGTATCATCCGCTTTCAGAGATGTGGTTTAAATAGGCATATGCTAATGAGAGAGAGCCAACACCATTTCGGATTTCCCAGGCATGCTCGACCTAATCGCTTCAAGGGGGAGCACATTAACTTTCACTTTACTTTATTTTTTTTTTCCGTGTTTTTCTGGTGTTTTATATTTTTCCCCGTTACTTTCATTTTCTAGTGTTTTGTGTTTTTGCCTTTCCCTTTTGGCTATCACCTTTGTCTTATTTTAGTTTGAGAAGTGTGCTTTCTTTTTGTTTTTGTCGTTTTTGTTTGATTTAAGTTTGGGAAGTGTGTTTTCTTTGTCTCTTTTATTTCTGAAACAAAAATAACAAAAACAAAAACAACCAAAACAATGAAAACAGTAGAAATCATTTCTTCAGCGCTAGGTGTCTCGACCATAGGAGCTTTGAGTTTGGCCCTCTGGCTGTCCTCTTCCGGGGCTTCACGTACAGCCTCTTGGGGCTCACCACTTGAGCTCCCAAAGATCGCAATCTTAGCTTGAGTGTAACTACTCTCGCGATCTGCTTGCTTGCGTTTACCCGGTCGGTCTAGGTCCTCCAGCTGCTTTCTCATGTCACGAGAATACAACTCTACCATCTTTGTTAGGCTTTTATTGTCGTCCCACAATACTTCTAGTTGATGTCGATTCACCTCCACTATCCTTGCCCTCTCCCTTTTCAACTTTTTATAGCACTCTGACACTCTTCAACCATACTTCGCTCCGCCGCTAACTGACCTTTCAGAATCTCTACCTCATGGGACTTCGCAAGTAGGCGATGACCCAAACTTGCAACACATGCTGTACTCTCACGCTCAGTGTCAAGGCATCACTCGTGACCCGGTTATCATCCCTTGTCCCGAACACACGTATATCTTTAGGAGTTACTAAATTTCTGCCAACTCCAATGGCAACATCGTTGTCCAGGAGTATTGAGTCATTGACAGTCACAGGCCCCCTTGCGGAGGCAAAGTAGGGTACCCATACCTGGTGCCGCTGCTTGGCCCCATATCTGAGTCGGTGGAGCTAGGTTGAGATCCAACGAAAATGGGTAGGAAGAGGCCATTTGATTTCTCACTTTTTTCTTTTTCTTGCTTATTTTCTCTTTTTTGTTTTTGAGTTTGTATGTTTTCCCTTCTTTTTCCTTCTTATAGACATAGTCTTTGACAAACCCTAGCGATTGCAACGTCTAAGCATTTTCTAATCTCCAGCAGTCCTTGAGTCCCACAACCTTCTCGCTTTCCAACCATACCCAACTCATTTATCAAGATATGTCTTTTCTAACGGACGCGTTCAGCAAAGTCCGTTCAGCAAAGTCGTCTTTACTTTCCATGGGGCTCGAAATTTTCTGGTGGATTTGCGGCACCTCTATGAGTCGACGCATGTCTCGCTCAGTCTGCCCATGACTAACCAAGAGACGACATTAGGGACCACATTTTCTCTTTTTCTGAAATCCCGCCTTTGCACTTCCAATTCACGTTTCATCTTAAAAATAAAAATTAAATTAAATTAAAACATTAAAAAACGTGTGGGCTTTGGGTCGGTTTTTCACCTTGTTTGGGTTTCAAGGTTGGTTAATTTCATTGTGGGCTTTGGGCTTTCCAAAAAAAAAAAAAAAAAAAAAAATTTGGGTTTTAGTTTGCGTAAGACCTTGCCGTTTAGGGCTTACCTGTTTTGAGTGTTTTACTGTTTCGTTTTATTTATTTATTTTTTTTATTTGATTGTTTGTTTTGTAATTTTTATTTTGTAATTATTTTTGTATTTTAACTCTTGTGTGTTTTGTGATTTTTATTTGCTTTAATACCTTTCATTCGTTGTTATGACATTGCTTGTACCTAAATTTTAAACATTGAGGACAATGTTCATTTCTAGGTTTGGGGGTATTGAAGTTTAGCAAATAAATTTGGTTTTTCCTAATTTTTTTTTTAAAATGATATATATAAAAAATTAAAAAAATATATTGCTTGTTTTTCTTTTATTTTGAGTTTTTGAGTCACTTTCCGAACACATATGATGAGATTGTGATAAATGTTGCATGACTTAAATGAAAATTGGATTTCATTTTATTTTATTTATAAAAAAAATTTGTAAAAAAAAAAGAGTAAAAATTTAAATTGAAAAAAAAAATAATAAATAAATTTGGCATTGTTCTAGCATGATATGTTTGACACCTTCTTTACACTTGCCATTTGTTTCATAATTTTCCAATTAAAGGATTTGCATGATCTAAAGAATTGTATGAAGCATAAATTAGACTTATATAACCAACCATATAAAGTGAGCTTTTGAGCCTTGTACTTCATTTCATGAGTGTTATATACGTACTCTTAATTTCTTGTCATCTAAGTTGTTGTTTGATCTCATTATTCATTGATTTGGTTGAACACTTAAAAGTCATTCATTCTTATGCAATTTGATTTCATGACATTTAAGAAATGATATTAAGGCCCTCTTTGGATCGTTTGTGCCTTTCAAGCTAACCTTATGCATGCTTAAGCATGATTTTCCATTGTTAACCATTTTGAGCCTACATGTAAACCTTTTCTTTCATTTACCAATTATATTTCCTCACTGTAGCCTGAAAAACAAATATTTACCTTTCTAAGGAACTTATGAGCTTTAATTGGGATGTGTTTTTCATACTAGGTTTGGGAAGAGGTGTTACATTTCAAAAAATATATATATTCACACAATTGGTGAAAGAAAAGAGAAAAGTTGTGATTAAGTGGTGGTTGATTGAAAATTCATTTTTGGGCCTTCAAAATAAATTGGTGTTTGTTCAATTAAAATAAAGGAGTATGAATCATTGTAAATGAAGGTATAAGGAGTATGGATCATGTAAAAATAAATTCTCATTGTGATGATTCGAAAATGAAGTCTTGTAATATTCGAAAATGAAGGTATAAGGAGTATGGATCACGTAAAAATAAAGTCTTGTAATATTTTGAGTTCCTTGGACTTTGTTTTATCCATACCCTTCATTTCTTACTCACCTTACACCTTTGGCCCCATTACAACCTATGTTAAAGACCTAAATTGATCTTAAATGTCATGTGGTTGAATTGCATACATTTTTCTACTTTTAAGTGTTTGGCATCCTTCTTGAGATCATATTAATGCAAGTTCTTCATCTTTCTATTTCGAGTTAAGTCTTTATGGTTTAACTCTAATCTCATGTTTGTAACTGAGTGTTGCATTATAACCCTCTTCCGAGTGATTCATTTGTGAGAGGACAACTTTGGTGAGATTTGAAGTTGAATTTGTGATTTGTATGATTTTTGAAATTGTGTGAAAACTAAGATTTGAGAATTTGTTGCATTTGGATATCACACTACCACACTTTGAGCATGTTGTGTTTTGAACTTTGCCACCTTGTGAATAATGTCTAAAATGGAGCTTTTATTGATAAAACTTTTGAGTCATGTGCATGAGTCATTTCTCTTCAGAAAATGTTCGGAAAGATTGTTTTGAGTTCTTTTTATTTTTGTAATTGTTTTTGTTTTTGGTTTTGCTTAAGGACTAACAAATCTAATAAGTTTTCTAACCATTTTGTTTTGTAGAGTTAAAAAAACGTTTGTGGGTATTGTATTGTTTTTAACCCTCAGGAGACACAACTCCTCCTATTAGGGATGCCTAGAGCTTTAAAGGCTTGTTGCATACGCTAAATGCAATCGAGTTACCTACGAAAGTGGTCTAGTTAACTTCATATTTTTTTTTTTTTTATTATCTTTGTTTTCTTTTTGTTTTGTTCGAGCACTAGCAAAATCTAGGTTTGGGGGTATTTGATCGGTGCATATTTACATATCATTTTGTACCCTTCTAACTTATGATTTGGTTATGTTTTTGAGTTAAACTTGTGCTTTTAATAAGTTTTGTGTTTGTTTCAGTGTTATAAGCTTGAGACTCACTACTTGCATTTTGGAGACAAATTAGCTCAAAACGGTGTCTGCAGATCAGTCAACTTCACGGATTGGACTGTACTTACTCAAGAAGAACCAGATAATGACCCATATATCATTGGAAAGATACGGAAGTCTATTTTCTGTAGAATTTTACGGTTCATGATTCCGAGTCTTCTAGAGAAAGTTATACATGTTTTGACAACTTAAGGTCAAATTCGGCAGCATCTGCGTTACTGGGCCAAACATCACATTTGAAGGCCTTTCCGATTTTTCCTTGAGCTGGGCTGCATATGCTTGGAAAGATAAGACAAAGAGCTTCAAGATCCAAATTTTTCCAGATTTTTCAGGATGGAGCCACAAGCCCAAAACGAGCCCAAAAATAGGTATTGAATATGCTTCACCAAACTTTCCCACAATCAACAACACTTCATCATGCATGCATGACATATGCATGATGAAGTGTTGTTGATTGTGGGAAAGTTTGGTGAAGCATATTCAATACCTATTTTTGAGTGGAATTTTGCAGCAGCCAAATGAATTAATTGAAGTTGAAGTGGATGATGCAACACTAAGCTTAATGACAACAAGAATTGTTTTCAAATGCAATAGTGTGTTAGGTGAATTAAGTGTTGTAAGTTGGTGAAGTGAGTGTGGTTAGTGAACTCTATTGTATAATTCAGAATTTCACTTCCCCTAGGCCTATAAATAGGGAAGTTCTCTAAGCTTGTAATCACACCCCAAGGGGGGGAGCTCTCAAACACTTCTCTAGAGCTCCCTTCCCTTCTCTCCCTCAAATTCTCTTAGTTTCTCTTGTAGTTCTCAATTGTTGTAATAAGATCATTCTACTAAATTCTCTTCTTCTAAATTCTTCAAACACTTCCCAAACACTTTCTTCTCCCTTCTCAAAGCTCTCAAACACATGCTCTTCCAAAATCCACAAAGTTCTCAAACACCACTTTCCTTTCTTCTCCAAAAGTCTCCATCTTCTCCAAATTTCCCAAACACTTCTCCCATTTCCTTCATCAAATTCTCTAAAGCTCTCAAAACACTTCTCTCATTCCTTCTTCCAAAATTCTCTAAAGTTCTCTAACATGTTTCCTTTCTCTCCTCCAAATTTCCCAAACACATTTCCCTTCTCTTCCAAAAGTCTCCATGTCTCAAACACTTCACAAACACATTTCTCTCCCTTCCCTAAGTTCTCAAATTCTCCAAGTTCACAAACATTCTCCAAGTTCTCAAACACCTTTCTCTTCCCTTCCAAATTCCCCAAGCTTCCCAAACACCTTCCTTTCTCTTCCAAATTCCCCATGTTCTCAAACACATTCTCTTCCAAATCCTTAAGTTTCTCAAACACATTCTCTCGTTCTCTCCAAAAACTCTCCATGTTCTCAAGTGTTGTACAAAATCCTTGTTTTATGTTCTTTTGTTTTCATTTCTATTTTGTGTAGGAAAACTAAACAGGATCATTCAATCACCAATCCCTGTGGAATCGACCTCGCACTTACATATGCTATGCTACCGAACGGCTCGTGCACTTGCGAGTATCACAAGTTGAGGATGCAACTGAATCCATTTTGGTGCAGCTGAAATCTACACAACAAGTTTTTGCGCCGTTGCCAGGGATCAGTAACATTGTTTGATTCTATTTGGTTTTCCTACTTTTTATTATTTTTATTTTTTGTATATAACTAGACAGTTTCATGTTTTAAAGTTAATGACGTTAATTGACAAGTTGTGTTTGTAGTCCAACGGACAAGGATAATTGCCTGACAAGCAAGAGAACTGGGTTTGAGTCCTAGCTTACACAACACAAAAAAAAAAAAAGTTCAAGTAGCATGTCGATTATTTCTTGTTTATGGTTTCATTCACTCATCATCCCATGTGTGGTTTGCTTCTCTCATATTTTTTTATCTTCTGAACCATGTGTGATTGGTCCCACCCTTTATTGTAGAAGCTAAAATGAGTTGGTGGTGAGAACCTTAAGGCTACTTTGTGATTGTTGTGATTGTTGTCATCCGATAAGAACCTACAGTCTTGGCGTTCAGCAATTTGTGGTAAGATTCAAACAATGGTCAATAGTTGCTGATTGGTGATCAGAAAGTGGGAATGGCTGTGCCTTTTGAGAACTATTATCAACTTGCTGTTCAGCTGGTATGACACCATGGGTGTCTTGAGAGACTTACCCAGAGGAGAGAGATGACATCTGTTTTCGGTCAATAACAGGTGTCGATGGGCATGTCACGTTCTTCCCTATTCTTCTTTCTTTTTTTGCTCAGATGGGCATGTCATAGGGGTGCTGAAGGGTAATAGTTTTTGTCGGCGAATTGTAAAATTCCCATTCGAGAATTAATAAAGGAGTCCCATGTTTGAGCTGATGGTGATAGCTTCAGCAAGTTTGTGCCATGAAGCCTCAAGTTTGGCAGGTATGGCGTCTTTCAGCATGCTATCGTTTTCCTTTGTTGAAGATAGCATGGGTGTCTTGAGAAAAATTTAACATTGGGTGCCGAACGGTACTCCGTATTTCTCTGTGGATAGGTTTTTTAGGCAGAGGTTTGGTGAGGCTTTGTGAAGCTTTGGAGGTGCCGAACGGTGGTTTGACTCCTGTGAGTTTGGTAAAGAATGGCTACCGATCGGTAGCTTTGAAGCATGGGGTCCTTGCGTGGTTTCAGCAAGGATGGTCTCTTCAGTATTTTGGTGCTTTGAGGATAAAGTTCTCTTAGAGCTTTCTGGATCCGTATTTCTTTTTCTGTTTTTCTGAATCTGAAGCATATGGTTGCTGTTTGGTTTTTTCCAATTGATTATTTTGGAGGATGAAGTGTTGTACGACACTCGCATATTTTGGCTTCAGATGGCGTGGTGGCCTCTTTGGCGTCTTGTGTGCATTAGCATGCTAGGCTCTAATTGGATCTTCTGCCCACATACAGTATACCATATTGATCCACCGATTGACCATATGGATTTAATTCTGAAGCATATCAAGCTTATGTTATTAATATACATTAATATTTATATTGTTGAATAAGATAGTGTAATGAATTATTTAAATATTGCATGCTTGTATACAATATTTGTTGACGCCAAAAGTGGTTCCCTGACTTAGAGGGTCAACTTAGTATTTTGAGTGCCTTCGGTATCCTTGATCCTCGGTAGGGAGCGTAATCTGCAATATGAGCAAACGCTCGGTAAGACCTAAGGCACCAGTGTGGTACCGGCCGAAGGCTCTCCGATGCTTAAGTAAATTCAGATTTAGAAAGTTCAACTGAGAGATCAATAGGTTTGTATGCCGTACGTTTTGCTTACCTCTCTTTTGGGTAGTTGGCCTCTTTTATAGACCTTGGGAGGCGTGCTATTAGTTGATTATGTCGATGTGGGACTGTGGACGTCGCTGGGGAGCATGCCACGTGTCCTATGAGAAGGCGTTGCCCTAAGTGGTGAGATCGGTAGGAACAGGTGCCGAAGGCGCCTTTGATCAGGCTCGATTTGTTCCACGTGTCTTGCTCTTATTGGCTGCTTATTTTGGGTGTAAATAGGAGTCCCCCAAGTTCTTGAGGGAGATTTCTCGGTCGGGGACTTGATTGGTGTCCTGGCATCCGCAAGGCTGCCCTACCGTTTGGTAGCTTGCCAAGGATGTGCGCAGGGGCCTTATCCCAGTGCCGATCCGGTCAGAAAAACACCCATGGGAACTCAAGGGTCTCCACTTCGAGGGTTACCGTTCGGCAGCTTGTCTAGGAGACGCGCTGGGGCCATGTCCTGGTGCCGATCCGGTCAGGAAAAGCGTTCCTGGGAACTCAAGGGTCGCCACCTCGAGGGTTACCGTTCGGCAGTGCGCGATGCCTTGAAGGGGTTCCGAGAATGCTTGCCGGTCGTCAGTTAACTTGGACAAGATCGATTTTTACTCTCGGCGATCCATGCTCAGGGCAGTGATGGGACGGAGCGACGCTCCGTCTTCTGTACCTAGCGTGCTGCCAGAGAGCCCGCTCCATGCGTGACACGTGGTGCGTCAAGTCATGCGGAGCGGCGCAATTAATGCGTCGTTTGGCTTCTCGAGGCATACCGTTGCAATCTTCGCCCTATATATAGCAGTGATCTCTGAGGCGGAAATCACTTTGCGTTTGTGAGTGAGGCGAGAGCTCTATCCAGGCAATTTCTGGCGAGATCAAACGGCAACCAAGGCGATTTCTGGCGAGACCAAACGGCAATCAAGGCGATTTCCGGCTAGTGTATCTGCAACCAAGGCGATTTCCGGCGATACCATTCGGAAAGCGAAGCGACGTTCACTCTTGGACTTCAATTCTCACAAGGTACCGTTCGGTAATCTCTTATTTCCTTTCCTTTCGTTATGCGTACGTCCGTCCTTGGTTTGAACTAGACTAGAACTTTTAAAAGTGGGGTGTAGTTCGGTAGTCTAGTTGCCATAGGTAGAGACGTAGGCAACGGTAGGATAGTTCTTTGCATGGCCCTTAGTTTCCTTCCGTCGTTTTTGTAAATGTCTGATAGCGAGTCGGGATACGAGAGCGAGCCCAATGCTTTCAGAATGAGTCCCCAGATAGGGGACAGGATACCGAGGGTGAGGAGTCGGCCCAGGGTGCTGATAGTGGTAGTGATTCTGAAGTTGACTCCTGCGCCTACTCACGGGATCGGTAAGGGGCTCATGACTAATCAGCCCATGCCGTTGGCGGTTGTATATAGAGACGGTCGGCAGGTTGGGTTAGGCATGCATCCCGAGCCTGAGGTGGAGGATGTAAGGATGCCGGAGGCATCTTCCAGTCACATTCCGGAGGCTTCCACTTCTGGTCGTGGAGAGTCTGTTGCGTAGATTTAGCTGCACCAAAATGGATTCAGCTGCATCCTCAACTTGTGATACTCGCAAGTGCACGAGCCGTTGGTAGTTTAGCATATGTAAGTGCGAGGTCGATTCCACAGGGATTGGTGATTGAATGATCCTGTTTAGTTTTCCTACACAAAATAGAAATGAAAACAAAAGAACATAAAACAAGGATTTTGTACAACACTTGAGAACATGGACTGTTTTTGGAGAGAACGAGAGAATGTGTTTGAGAAACTTAAGGATTTGGAAGAGAATGTGTTTGAGAACATGGGGAATTTGGAAGAGAAAGGAAGGTGTTTGGGAAGCTTGGGGAATTTGGAAGGGAAGAGAAAGGTGTTTGAGAACTTGGAGAGTGTTTGTGAACTTGGAGAATTTGAGAACTTAGGGAAGGGAGAGAAATGTGTTTGTGAAGTGTTTGAGACATGGAGACTTTTGGAAGAGAAGGGAAATGTGTTTGGGAAATTTGGAGGAGAGAAAGGAAACGTGTTTGAGAACTTTAGAGAATTTTGGAAGAAGGAATGAGAGAAGTGTTTTGAGAGCTTTAGAGAATTTGATGAAGGGAATGGGAGAAGTGTTTGGGAAATTTGGAGAAGATGGAGACTTTTGGAGAAGAAAGGAAAGTGGTGTTTGAGAACTTTGTGGATTTTGGAAGAGCATGTGTTTGAAAGGCTTTGAGAAGGAAGAAGAAAGTGTTTGGGATTTAGTAAAAGGAAAAAGAAAAGTGTTTGAGAATTAGTACAAAGATCTTGTTACAACAATTGAGAACTACAAAGGGAAACTAAGAGAATTTGAGGGAGAGAAGGGAAGGGAGCTCTAGAGAAGTGTTTGAGAGCTCCCCCCCCTTGGGGTGTGATTACAAGCTTAGAGAACTTCCCTATTTATAGGCTTAGGGGAAATGAAAATCTGAATATACAATTGAATTCACTAACCACACTAACTTCACCTAACACACAACACTTAATTCACCAACCTAACCTAACACACAATTGCATTTGAAAACAATTCCTCTTGTCTTTAGGCTTAGTGTTGCATCATCCACTTCAACATCTTTCAATTCATTTGGTTGCTGCAAAATTCCACTCAATTATAGGAATTGAATATGTTTCACCTAACTTCCCCACAATCAATAACACCTCATGCATATGTCATGCATGACAATGCATTGCAGTCTTCTTTTGGGCTCGTTTTGGGCTTGTTTCTCCATCCATAAAATTCTGGAAAAATATGGATCTTGAAGCTCTTTGTCTTATCTTTCCAAGCATATGCAGCCCAACGCAAGGACAAATCCGGAAGACCTTCAAATGTGATTTTTGGCCCATAACGCAGATGCTGCCGAATTTGACCTTAAGTTGCCAAAATATGTATAACTTTCTCTAGAAGACTCGGAATCATGAACCGTAAAATTATACAGAAAATAGACTTCTCTATCTTTCCAATGATGTATGGCTAATTATCTGGTTCTTCTTGAGTAAGTACAGTCCAATCCGTGAAGTTGATTGATCTGCAGACATCGTTTTGAGCTAATTTGTCTCCAAAATGCAATTAGTGAGTCTCAAGCTTATTACACTGAAGCAAACACAAAACTAATTAAAAGCACAAGTTTAACTCAAAAACATAACTAAATCATAAGTTAGAAGGGTACAAAATGATATGTAAATATGCACCGATCAAATACCCCCAAACCTAGATTTTGCTAGTCCTCGAGCAAAACAAAAGGAAAACAAAGATAAAAAAACAAATAAGAAGTTAACTAGACCACTTTCGTAGGTAACTCGATTGCATTGAGCGTATGCAACAAGCCTTTAAACCTCTAGACATCCCTAGTAGGAGGAGTTGTGTCTCCTGAGGGTTTAACAATATCGATACCCACAAACGTTTTACTAATTTCTACAAAACAAAGTAGTTAGAAAACCTATTAGAATTGTTAGTCCATAAGCAAAATAACAAAAACAAAAATAAAAGCAAAATCAAAAATAAAAATAAAACAATCACAAAAATAAAAAGAACTCAAAATAATCTTTCCGAACATTTCCGAAGAGAAATGACTCATGCACATGACTTAAATGTTTTAACAATGAAAGCTCAGTTTAGACATTATTTATAAGGCGGCAAAGTTCAAAACATAATATGCTCGAAGTGTAGTAGTGTGATTGCCAAATGCAACAAATTCCCCAATCTTAGTTTTCACATAATTTCAAAAATCATATAAAGCACAAGTTCAACTTCAAATCTCACCAAAGTTGTCCTCTCACAAATGAATCACTCGGAAGAGGGTTATAATGCAACACTCAGTTATAAACATGAGATTAGAGTTAAACCAAAAAGGGACTTAACTCGAAATAGAAAGATGAAGAACTTGCATTAATATGATCTCAAGAAGGATGCCAAACATTTAAAAGTAGAAAAATGTATGCAATTCAACCACATGACATTTAAGATCAATTTAGGTCTTTAACATAGATTGTAATGGGGCCAAGGATATAAGGTGAGTAAGAAATGAAGGGTATGGATAAAACAAAGTCCAAGGAACTCAAAATATAAGAGCATAAAACAATTGTTTACAAGACTTCGAATCATCACAATGAGAATTTATTTTTACATGATCAAAACTCCTTATACCTTCATTACAATGATTCACTCCTTTATTGAACAACCACCAATTTATTTTGAAGGCCCAAAAATGAATTTTCAATCAACCACCACTTAATCACAACTTTTCTCTTTTCTTTCACCAATTGTGTGATTTTTTTTTTAAAATGTAACACCTCTTCCCAAACCTAGTATGAAAAACACATCCCAATTAAAGCTCACGAGTTCCTTAGAAAGGTAAATATTTGTTTTTCAGGCTAAGGCGAGGAAATAAAATTGGTAAATGAAAGAAAAGGTTTACATGTAGGCTCAAAATGGTTAACAATGGAAAATCATGCTTAAGCATGCATTAAAGCACAAACGACCAAAGAGGGCCTTAATATCATTTCTTAAATGTCATGAAATCAAATTGCATAAGAATGAATGACTTTTAAGTGTTCAACCAAATCAATGAATAATGAGATCAAACAACAAGTTAGATGACAAGAAAATAAGAGTATGTTTATAACACACAAGTCTAATTTATACTTCATACAATTATTTAGATCATACAAATCCTTTAATTGGAAAATTATGAAACAAATGGCAAGTGTAAAGGTTTCGAACATATCATGGTAGAACAATGCCAAATTTTATTTTATAATTATTTAAATTTTTAAGTTTTTTTTTTACAATAAAAAGTTACAAAAAAGAAAAATAATAAATAATAAATAAAAACAGCCCAAAGCTCAAAATGAAATTAACCCAACAACGGTAAAACTTGACCCAAAATGAAATCCGAAGCCCACACGTTTCAATTTTATTTTATTTTTTTACATTTATTTATTTTTATATTTTTTTTTCGAAAGAGCGAATGTGGGATTTCTGAAAAAGAGATAATGTGGTCCTTGATGTTTTGACGAGACAAGACACGTGTCGACGCATAGAGGCGCCGCAGGCTCCACAAGCAGAAATTACGGGGCCATGGAAAGTAGAGACGACTTTGCTGAACGCGTCCGTTCAGAAAAGACACGTCGTGATAAATGAGTTGGGTATGGTTGGAAAGCGAGAAGGTTGTGGGACTCAGAGGACTGCTGGAGATTCAGAAAATAATCACGCTGCAATGGCTAGGGTTTGTCAAAGACTATGTCTATAAGAAGGAAAAAGAAGGGAAAACACACAAACTCAAAAACACAAAAGAGAAAAGAAGCAAGAAAAAGAAAAAAGTGAGAAATCAAATGGCCTCTTCCTACCCATTTTCGTTGGATCTCAACCTAGCTCCACCGACTCAGACATGGGGCCAAGCGATGGCACCAGGTATGGGTACCGTACTTTGCCTCCGCAAGGGGGCCTGTGACTGTCAATGACTCAATACTCCTGGACAACGATGTTGCCATTGGAGTTGGCAGAAATTTAGTAACTCCTAAAGATATACGTGTGTTCGGGACAAGAGATGACAACCGGGTCACGAGTGATGCCCTGGCACTGAGCGTGCAGAGTACAACATGTGTTGCAAGTTTGGGTCATCGCCTACTTACGAAGTCCCATGAGGTAGACATTCTGAAAGGTCAGTTAGCGGCGGAGCGAAGTATGGTTGAAGAGTGTCAGACTCCTATAAAAAGCTTGAAAAGGGAGAGGGCAAGGACAGTGGAGGTGAATCGACACCAGCTAGAAGTATTGCGGGACAAGAATAAAAGCCTAACAAAGATGGTAGAGTTGTACTCTCGTGACATGCGAAAGCAGCTGGAGGATCTAGACCGACCGGGTAAACGCAAGCAAGTAGATCGCGAGAGTAGTTATGCTCAAGCTAAGATTGCGATCTTTGGGAGCTCAAGTGGTGAGCCCCAAGAGGCTGTACGTGAAGCCCCGAAGAGGACAGCCAGAGGGCCAAACTCAAAGCTCCTATGGTCGAGACACCTAGCGCTCTGAAGAAATGATTTCTACCTGTTTTTATTTTTATTTTTTTGGTTGTTTTTGTTTTTGTTATTTTTGTTTCAGAAATAAAAGAGTAAAGTTGCAGAAGGAAAAAGAAAGAGACAAAGAAAACACACGTCCCAAACTTAAATCAAACAAAAACGACAAACGGAAAAAAAAAAGTACACTTCTCAAACTAAAATAAGACAAAGGTGATAGCCGAAAGGGAAAGGCAAAAACACAAAACACTAGAAAATGAAAGTAACGGACAAAAACATAAAACACCAGAAAACACGAAAAAATAAAATAAAATAATGTAAAGTGAAAGTTAATGTGCTCCCCCTTGAAGCGATTAGGCCGAGCATGCCCGGGAAATCCGAAGTGGTGTTAGCTCTCTCTCATTAGCATATGCCTATTTAAACCACATCTCTGCAAGCGGATGATACCCAGCATTTCTTCCTGCAAACTCAAGGAAAAACATCAAAAAATTCAGAAGCAAAACAAATGGCATCCCCATGCACTCACCTTGATGATCTCAACCTTGAGCTCTCACTTGCACCACCGAATGCCCAGATAAGGGCTCCTCCAACCCCTGTCTTCCCAAACTCCACATATCATCACGGCACGGCCTCAAACTTTGCTGAGGCAATACCGAACTTTTCTGAGGCAATGCCGAACAGGTGAGTGCAGCTGGGCAGCATGATTGGCAGATCATCTACATGTGGCACGTAGGTCTGACAAGATGGCGGTGGATGAGTCCCATGATTTAACTGTGCTCCATGCGGTCTCGGCTACCAATTTGGGCATGCGATTACCTGGTGAGGACACGGGAGTGCACAGCTCTGAGCGAAGAGGTGGCTGCCTTGAAGGCTATGGTGGCTGACTCCAGAAGCGGCTTCCTTGCCAATCAGCATGTGGAAGCACTGGAGAAAAGAATGAGGACCATGTAGAACTGCTGGAGATTCTGCAAGTGCGAGACAATAGAGGCATGCCTTGATGATGATGAAGATGAAGAAGAAGTTGTTTTTTATTTTTAATTTACTTGAATGTTGTTGTTTGTTTTTTTGTTTTTTTGTTTTTTTTTTTTGCAGTGAAATAAAAATGTGTTTTTAACACTCAGAAATAAACTAACTAACCATACCACGTAAATAAATACATAAACTAACTTAACAAAACAAAAACAAAGAAAACAAAGAAGTTCCAAATTGATTTTTTTAAAAAAATTATTATTTACAACTAACTGACCACACAAAGAGAAAAAAAAACAAAGAAGTTTCAAATTGCAATTTACAAGGAAAAATAAATTAAAACTCAAATTTCAAATTTTTTTTTTCAATTTTGTTTTTGGTTTTTTTTTTAAACACACAAATATACAAGCAACTCATGGATGACCAGTTAAGGGCCTCAGAAAAACACAGCCAGGGGATCTGGGAAGGTTGGAGGGGTCACAATGGTCCCACTTAAAACCCAAACTTCTTAGACACCGAAGGTGTCGCCTAAAGAACTCCTAGACACTGGATTGACGGAAGTGCTTACCTGAGTTACCATAAGTCAGCTCATATGAAAAATCTTTTTGAATTTTTGAATTTTTGAATTTTGAATTTTTAAGATAAGAAAAAAAAAATTAAGATAAAATGAAACAACAAACCATAAATGAAAATGAACTAAGTACTCTAAACAAACTGAAACAAATGACATAAATTGTTGTACTAAAAGAAACAAACCAAGAAATAAACAGAATTTAAAGAAGAGAAAGGATTGAAATGCTCCCCCTTGAAGCGATTAGGTCGAGTATGGATGCATTTGGAGGTCGCGACTTCTCCCACTGCTCCACACTTCCCATTCTTATGATTGAGGTTGCCATCTCTCTCCATTTTTATTAAGCTGTCATAAATTGCTAAAACAAACACACAAACTTGAAATGGAATTAAAAGGGTTAGGAAAAAGGAAAATCAACACACATCCAATTTCATGCTTCAAAGCAACAAGCAACGAAGTAAATTAAACTAGTTTATGAAGTTCGTTCTTTCTCAAATATGATTATCCATATGGCACTATGTGAAAAATGGCCTTTAGCTTCGGCGAAATTCCGTTGCTAAAGGTACCCAATAACTGAAGTATTGGGAACCGATGCATATGATATAGTGATACGCTTCGGACATTCCCTGTCGCTAAAGATGAGTTACGACTTCGCTTTTCCTTAATCACCGATGCGTAAGTTGTTACCATATGCCAAAAAGAGCGTTGACCTCCGATGCCTAAACCTTTAATAGCATCAGAGAATATATCAGGATGGATGCTAAATACTGATTATAGCATCAATGGTTTTGTTTATACCTGAAGCGTGTACTGACTTACCACTTCAAAAAAGATGTCTCTGCTGTTGCAAATTATGGTTTACGCATTCATTTTTTGTACTTATATTGAAGTGAAAAACCAACGAATAGTTTGACTTTCTACAAATATTATTGACCTTTCATATTATAGGTTTCGTTTCCCAGATAGTGCTGACGTTGTTTTTAATTTTTAACTTCAGTTGTTATTGCAAAATTGAGGTTTTTATACACAATAGACATCCTTGTTACTAATAAAGTGTAAGAAATTTCCACATTTCACATCATATTTTACATAGTTTCTGTCTCAAAATATAGAGGCATCTCATCCATTTCATATATATTGCCATTGCAACATCAAAAAACATCCCTATATAAAGTGCACAGATAAGTTCTGCCAATAAACCAAAATTCATACCATACATTAATAAGCAAAATACTAAAAAAACAAGGAGAATGTTCAAACTCAAATCCACTCTAGCACATGACACGCCCATTCATCTCAAACCTCGTGCAATTCCATTTGGGTGTAAAATGCCTTCTTTTTCCCACTTCCCGCATACCTGAAATGAAATGAAAAGACTATGTAAGATTAAGAAAAACTATATAAAATCTTTACCAAGAAGCTATGCATAATCTTTAACAAGAAGCGATGCACAATAAGAGACCTAGGAAGCTGTAAAAACGCTCGAGAATGCAAATCAATTGCAAAAACTGTCTACATATTAATAAAAACATTGTATTAGTCTCTAGAAGTTGAAACAAAAAGGGAAGTTCCACAGAGTGTTGAAAATCAAAGAGAACTTGAAGATGCAGAAAATTTCAACCCATGATATTATAACATTTACATGCATCTGGGTGCATACCTTATTGATTACTTTATTTTCCAGTCAAACACGATAATCATCTTCACCAAATGCAGGAGCACAATGAACACCAGGACCACTGTCATCAATTACATAGTTTTCGGCAACAACTCTGAATGCCACATCAGAGAACTCCTTAAAGTAGTCCAACAATGGTTCATACCTGCAGGTACCACAGTCTTTTATAATTGTGATACACATAAATAACTACATGAACTAAGTAAACAAAAGAAACCAGACTAAACTCCAATCTGAAAATAATTTGAAAAAAATAATGAACAGAAGTACTCATTTCTTTCCCACTAATGAAACCCCAGAGACTCTCCAATACTTCATATGAAGTATCAACAGATTCTTTTTTCCCACTTTAGGATCCCTTGGTCTTGGAATTGAGCTTTTTTGAATCATCAACATATCCATTTGCAATATTTTGTTCTGGTTTATCACTCGGAAGAGCTGACAAACGAGATTCAACAACAATATATATTTTTCCGGAGTACTTCTTGTGAACCTAATTTTTTCCCACCTCAAATTAGATTCTCAAGTGATATAGCATAGAAATACATGAATAAAGTTGAACAAAAAATTAATGACATCACAAAATAGTATGATCACCACTAGATGGCCAGGATATCGTATTATGACAAAAATTAAAAGAAAAATGGTTTAAATTTTCATGATATGGTCAAAGTGACATTGAAACAAATAAATAAATGGATACACTTTTTAAAAAGCAAAATAGAAAATAGATATCAAAACTACTGTTATAGCAGAAGTAAAATTAAGTGACAAAGTAACTGACCTTCACGTAAGTGAAATTTGCACTGACACATATGGCTAAATTGCTAGGAAGGGTCTATGGAGTAGTTGTCCAAGCCACAAAATTAGCCTTTTGCAGATCTCCGACAATTGGAAAAGCCACCATAATTTCAAGATCACGAATATCCTGTGTTACTCCATAGATGTCAAATATGATAGGAGATTCTTAAACACAATAGGAAAGAAAACAAAAGGCTGAATTAATGGTAGAGCAATAACGCAGACAAATTCCTAGTTTGACCAGTGGAATAACTTTGACTGGCCAGTTAACCGTGGAAATGAAAATACATGATCTCATCACATTTACAAGATTCAACAATAGCAACACACACAGAGACAACTTCAGGAGTGTAATCCAGTTTTTTGTATGTGCTTCCGAACTTTCTTACAACACCGCTATAAACTAAGATTTCATTTAACAAAGCCAGGAATCACTAGCAGCTACAGAGCAATACAAGGAGTTTATTGATAAAGGGGGCATAAGTTTACAACACCTACATGCGGTATTTCTAAGGGCCAGGAGATATATAGGTAAATAATTCTCAGGTTCTTCAACTGTCAGCCTAGAATCTCAGTGACTCGCCCTAGAAAGTATACATGCATTTCACAAGCCAAAAATATAATAAACAATTTTAAACAGGCCCAGCCTTGTCGGCAGGCCTTGAATTTTCCCAAATTGAATGAATGAAGAAGATTAGTATTATCATCTAATCATAGTCCTAGTTCTAAGGTTAATGCTTTACCATTTCTAACTTATTTGTCACCATATGAAAAAAAAAGAACAAGAAAAGAAAACCAATCTGTCACATGAGCAGAATATTTTGCCGACTGAGATGTGGCAAACTTGCACGCATTAGTTTGATGTTGCTCGTTGTTGCATCTCAAGATTAGAGCTGAGCATTTTCAACTTGGAAAAACTATAAGAAAATTGAATTTCTAAGTTTGTTGCTGCAATAAATTACTAATTCACTACAATTTTAAGCTTAACTTTTTATTTTTCAATTTTAATTTTCTGCAAGTTCCTATCTAGAATAAGGCAGCAGTAGCAATGACCTGCTAGAATGAGGCAAATATTTCCCATCAAATACTAGGGCTACCCAGTCCTTGCCATCCACACCTTTAACTTTGTCGATTGAACAGTAGAAATCTATAGCTGACATACTATACATAAAACAAGAATGATCAGTTAAAGAAACAACCCTAGAACAAACAACCAAAATAGATTTTTATAGCCAGGTATATTGGTTAAAACAAGTCATATACAAATTTCACAACAGTTTTTGCAACAACCAGCTCATTTTCTTTATTGTTTATCATAGTTCATCAAAAAACCAGTATGTCAAAAAATTTATTGTAATTCTATATAGCATTTTGAATCAAGACACGAAGACACAAAATGAAACTTACATGCCATCACCTCATGCATATGTCATGCATGACAATGCACTTTATTGCAGTCTTCTTTTGGGCTCGTTTTGGGCTTGTTTCTCCATCCATAAAATTCTGGAAAAATATGGATCTTGAAGCTCTTTGTCTTATCTTTCCAAGCATATGCAGCCCAACGCAAGGACAAATCCGGAAGGCCTTCAAATGTGATTTTTGGCCCAGGAACGCAGATGCTGCCGAATTTGACCTTAAGTTGCCAAAATATGTATAACTTTCTCTAGAAGACTCGGAATCATGAACTGTAAAATTATACAGAAAATAGACTTCTCTATCTTTCCAATGATGTATGGCTCATTATCTGGTTCTTCTTGGGCATGTATATGTAATGAAATTAGTGAGCTCAATCTTATTACACTGAAACAAACACAAAATTATTAAAAACACAAGTTTAACTCAAAAACATAACTAAATCATAAGTTAGGGGTACAAAATGATATGTAAATATGCCATCAGGGCAGAAGAACTAAGACAAGATGATGAGGTTTTAGAATCCACCCTAATTATTCTAATCATGTTATGACAGCAAGTAAACAAATTGATTCACTCATGAAGATTCTCAACTCCATGGTGTTTGGATCAAATTGCATTGAACATCACAAGGACCCCAAGCATGGTGTTTACATTAGAAGGGAACAAAAAGTAGGATGGCGAATGAAGAGACCAATCCCAACAAGAGCATAACGTAAAACCTTAGGTGATCAATCAAAGGATGCAGAACTACCTCCACTGCCCAATAGGAAGATGACTTCATGAATGAAATAAACTTTATAAACTCAAACCATGATACAAGACTAGCAAGATGTTTATTAAAACTAATAACAGAGGAAGAGAAAAAGAAGGGAGGTGAAAAAGATAAGGACATCATGCTAGAGATGGAAAAGATTTATCTCCATGGGCAGGAGGCCAAAGCCTCCCAGCTCTTCTTTACTCTCACTTTTTTTTACATGGAAGTGTAATGATGGAATAGTGGTTTATAGTGTTTGGATGGAAGTGATATTTATAGGGAGAGGGTGATATTATTTATTGGCTAATGTACACATTGTTTTGATATATCGAATCTTCAATATGTCAGGACCTAGATCCATCCAGGAAACTACCTCATGCCTAGGCCATGAGGTCGCCTTCTGTCACTGATGTGTATTTTCATGGGCTTCGAAGGGTTTGGCTGAATCAAATGATGACTTTAAGATATCCATTGTGAAGTTCAGACTGACCGTTGGCCCAATCCAAGCTTGGATGAAGAAGATAAGGCCGAAATGAAGTCCTCCCCGTTTTCCCGTTTTGCACCATATTGCTTCAAATGCCTTAAGTTGTATTCCTCTCAGCCCACCTATATGCATGGATTGTACCAAAAGTGATCTCTGGCTCCTTAACATGCTTTAATTGCATTAATTATGCTCTCTTGGTCTATTGGCCTACAAAACACACAAAGAGAGGCAAATAACTGAAATTCTAAGAAACTAAGAAAATGAGTAAGTAAATTGGGCATGTATATGTATGAAAATATGAGCTTAACGAATCTCCTGGGCCGTGGGCGAGAGCCCTGCCCAATATGGGGGTCGTGACAGCATTTGGACTTGCCGAAGAGCGGGGGCCTTCCTAGGAGCAGTTTCCCCTATCTGTCCAGGCATCTACCAAGTCTAAGAGTCCGAGGTCATAGTGGATGGGTTCAGGCGAACTGCCTCAGAGCTTCAGAAAAGGGCCATTTTTTGAAAGCCGTGCCGACTTCTCAGAAGTCCTGGAGGAATCGACTGGTGTTACTCTCCGGTGATTGGGAATCGCCATCGGGAATTCCCGTTCGCTTCCACATCCCTACTACCTTTCAGATTGCCGGTAGGTTGCTTCCATACCGATCGGTAGGTCATTTTTTCTTTAATGGTGTTTGTACTAATCTGTTTTGTTATTTTCGCAGGCAAACTGGAACAGCCCACGGCAACTCGCCAGAGCTTCGGCAGATAGACAAAGTGAGGTTGAAGGTTCCTGCCGTTGACAGGGAATACGCACAGTTCCTCTTCACTGAGAACCTTTTCCTTTGTTTTCGATGATTTCCTTCGGCTAACTCGTGCCTTGTTTATGTAGTGTCTGAAGCCAGGAAGACTGCGAGGTCAAAAAACTGTCGAGAACTCCAAACGGCTCCTCCAGGTGGCGTCCAAGGGGAAGAAACAACGGCGACAGCTAGAAGCTTCTGCTGAGAGGTAGCGGAGGCTGACCTTGACGAGCGGTCGATTGCCGAACGGCAGAGGCAGCTCCATGCCGATCCCTCGAACGGAAGTGTGCCGGCCAGCGAACCGGTACTTAGCCCGGCTCATGGTGTCGATACCTGCTTCTTCCAAGGCGTTCGGGAAGAGGCCACTGACGGTAGACCTGGATGCCGCCTCCACTCCCAAGAGGGTGCGCCTTGCCGATCCTCAGCTAGCCATCTTTGTGGCCGAGGACGAGAGGGGCCTACCGAGGCGGTCACGCTTGCGTGCCCTTCGAAGACGGTCCAGTTTGCGAACCACATGATCGTAGGCTCGCAGATGAACCTCTCCGAGATCGATGAGCTGCCGAAGAAGCTTCTTCGGGAAGAGGCGGGGCGTGCCTTCCGTCTCCAGGCCACGGTAACCTTCCGTTCCCGTTCTCTTTTTGTTGCTGTTACTCTTTGCTCGGTATATTAACATGTGGTTTCCCTTTTCAAGCATCGATGGACATGTGGCTGTGCATGAAGAGGGCCATCAACGCTGCCGAGCGGGCCAAAAAGATGTACGATACGGGCCGCTCTAAGGTTACCGAAGCGGTGAAAACCCTCAAGGACCACGCCAATCTCATGCAGGGTATGCACGCTGCCCAGTGACAGATTCGAGGCGCGTGAGGTGAAGCTCGCTGAGATGCACGAGGCTCTGGATGTCGCAGAGCGGGCGGCTAGGGATGCCGAGGAGGCGAAGGGGGCGTGGCAGGCGGCGCTCGAGGCTTCTGAAAGGTCGAAGGCGTCGGAGATTCAGGCTGTCGTTGGCGAAGCCATCAGGGGCTACCGTTCCTCACAAGAGTTCACCGATCTCTTGGACCAGGAGGTGGCTTCGGAGATGGCGGACCTTATCTACCGTTTCAAGCGGTTCAACCCCGGGCAGAAGTTGAATCTTAACTTTGCTGCCGATCCCCCACCTCTTCCGGAAGGCGTTACCGAGGAAATGATCGAGGAGTACGAGGGAGAGGACGCCCCGGAAGGTGCCGGCGATGCCGATGGCCCTGATGCCGAAGACGGCCCTCCTGCCCCAGAAGATGCTTGAACTTTGTTTGGTTTTCGTATTTTGAATTGCCGTTGGCAATATTTCCGAACACTTTAATGCTGAGGGCATTTTCTACCGATTTAAGTAATATCTTGTTTCGTTACTTATTATGTTTCACTTTTATCCATGTTTGCTATTGCCGTAGGCTAATAACTGTGTAGGATGCTAATTCTCGCTAACATGCAAGTGTCGTAGACATCGGTAGGGACGAGGCCCCAATAGCCTTATGTCTATAGAGATGCCGTGGGCAAGTCTATGGTCCTCCTGTTGGCTCATACCCAACGCCCGGTAGTGAAGACAAAGAGTGTAGTTTTGGATTGCCGTAGGCAATGTTGTTGTGGCTCACCAATAATGAGCCCTACCGAAACATTTTTGAAAAAATGATGCCGACAGATATGCGTAGCTGGACAATCTCATTTTATATATAGGTGTCGTAGGCAGAAATACAAATCCCTCCCTGCCGTTGGCTAGGGGGCTTTACTTAAAATAGGTCTTGAGATGATCCACGTTCCATGGATGACCGAGGGTCTTCCCATCTGTGCCTCCGAGCCTGTAGGTACCGAACCGAAGGATACCGATGACTTCATAGGGCCCTTCCCAGGAAGGTCCGAGGGTTCCTTCTGTTGGGTCTTTGGTTGCAAGCGAAACTTTGCGCATCACCCAGTCCCCCCATTCTGAAGGAGCGGGGTTTGACTCTCGAGTGGTAATACCGAGAGACACGCTGCTTGTATGCTTCGTTCCGAAGGTTAGATGTCGTTCGGCGTTCTTCGATTAGGTCCAGGCTTATCGCAAGCGCAGCCTCGTTCACCTTTGGCTCGAAGTTTTCCGTTCGGTAAGAGGACTCGCCGATCTCCACTGGGACAACGGCTTCGGAGCCGAATGCAAGGCTGAACGGAGTCATTTCTGTTGAGGTACGGTAGGACATTCGGATGGCCCACAGAGCTTCGGGAAGCTCTCCGGCCAGGCGCCTTTAGTCCTGTTCAGCTGCCGTTTCAGGAGTTTCTTGATAATTTTGTTCACGGCTTCTACCTGTCCGTTCGACTGAGGGTGAGCTGGGGAGGCGAAAAATAGGTTGATTTTGAGGCGAGTGCAGAACTTCCTGAAGAGTTCCGAATCAAACTGCCTACCGTTGTCGGTGATGATTACGTATGGGATGCCGAACCGGCAACAGAGATGTTGGTCGAGACAAATTCCTCAATCCTTGCCGCAGTAATGGTGGCCAGGGCTTCGGCTTCTACCCATTTCGTGAAATAATCCACCGCAACGACCGCATACTTAACTTGTCCCTTGCCTTGTGGCATGGGCCCGATCAGGTCAAGTCCCCACTGGGCGAACGGCCATGGGCTTACGATCGGTGTGAGTGGTTCGGCAGGGCAGGTGTGTAATATTGCCGAAGCGTTGGCATTTGTCGCACCTCTTTACGATCGCTATTGCATCCCGATACATTGACGGCCAGTGAGTAGCCCTTCCGGAAGGCTTTGTGGGCCAAGGATTTGGAAGCGGAGTGATCGCCGCAGGACACCACTGTGATTTCCCGAAGGACGTACTCGCCCTGCTCTTCGGTAATGCATTTCATGTAGGGGGTCGTGTAGCCGCGCTTGTCCAGAACATCATTGATGATGATGTACCTTGTCGAAGGGTAACGTAGCCTTCTTGCCTGGGCTTTGTCCTCTGGAAGGGTACGTTCGCCAGGTAGGTGTAGATCGATGACATCCAAGTGTCCTTGTACCGAACGGTACATACGTCAACAGAGGTGGTGCTTGGCTGGGCTAAGATCTCGACGGGGACCCGTCGGCCAATTTGTGTCGTTGATTGCCGAAGCTAGTCGGGCTAATGCATCGGCATGGCTATTTTCTGATCTCTGGAACCTGCCGAATCTCGTAGCCAGGAACCGCCGTAGCAATTGGAGTGCTGCTGATAGGTAGGCTGTCATAGATGCGTCTTTTGCCGCGAAATCGGCAGTGACCTGGTTCACGATGAGCTGCGAGTCACTGTGAATGCTGACCTGCTTAGCCCCCATGCTCTTGGCTAGCCGAAGGCCGGCCAGAGGGCTTCGTACTCAGCCTCGTTGTTTGACATTCGGAAGGCGAATCTGATGGCATATTCTATCTTGGTTCCGTCGGGGGGCGGTGAGTACCAAGCCGGCTCCGCATCCTTGCTGATTTGCCGAGCCGTCTACATGCAGGTCCCGGGCAGGAATGGACTGGTCCAAGAGGCTGCCGTCCGCCACGCTTGTCCCTTCTCGGCAGGCCTTGGTTTGAACTGCACGTCGAACTCTCCTAGCTCGATCGCCCACTTGATCAGTCTCCGGAAATTTTTGGTTTGTGGAAAACCTACCGAAGGGGTTGGTTGGTCAGGACGACGATGGTGTGGGCCTGAAAATAGGGCCTCAACCGCCGGGCGAGAAACCACCAAAGCTAAAGCCAGCTGCTCGAGTGGGGGGTACCGTGATTCTGCCCCTTGTATGGCCTTACCTGACATAGAAAATCAGTAGCTCTGCCTTCTGGCCATGTATGGTCCTGAACTGACGGCAGTGCGGGATCCCGATAGATATAAAGACAGAATTTCTCCAGGTAGGGGCTTAGATAGTAGTGGCCCCCTGGCCATGTAGTCCTTCAAGTCTTGAAATGCCTTGTCGCATTTGGCAGTCCACTCTATATGGTGTTTGCCCCCTTTCAAGGCTTTGAAGAACGGCGCGCACTTCTCTGTGGCTTTGGAGATGAAGCGAGTGAGGGCTGCCACTCGTCCGGTAAGGCTCTGGATGTCCTTCTGTGTCTTCGGCACCTCCATGTTGATTATGGCTTTGATTTTGTTGGGGTTTGCCTCAATACCCCTCTGGCTGACCATGAAACAGAGGAATCTCCAGAAGACACGCCGAAGGCGCACTTCGTGGGGTTGAGTCTCATTCGGTATTCCTTCAAGATGCCGAACATGAGGGAAAGGTTCGCCAGATGCTCTCCTGCCGTTCGGCTCTTTACTAGCATGTCATCCACGTACACCTCCATCGTGCTGCCGATCTGCTCTCAGCGAAGATTCGGTTGATGAATCTCTGATAGGTTGGCCCCGCATTCTTCAGACCGAACGGCATGATGTTATAGCAGTATAAGCCTTTATCCGTTATGAATGTCGTGTGTTCGCTGTCGGCGGGGTGCATGAAGATCTGGTTATATCCAGAGTATGCATCCATGAAGCTGAGCAACTCGTGTCCGGGCAGTGGTGTCTACCAGCTGATCGATGCGTGGCAACGGGAAGCTGTGCTTCGGACAAGCCTTATTGAGGTCGGTATAGTCTTGGCACATTCGCCATCCGCCCTTTTGCCTTCCGAACCATGACAGAGTTTCCAGCCAGTCCGGGTATACAGCCTCCGGATGAAGCCTATGGTCATGAGTTTGTCCACTTCGTTCTTCATGGCTTCATACCGTTCGGCATCACAGGACTCTGCGCTTTTGCCTGACGGGTTTGAAAGCCGGTGAGAAGCTTAGCTTGTGGCTGATGACATCGGGGGATATGCCTGGCATGTCGTTGTAAGACCAGGCAAAGACTTCCGAATTCTGCCGAAGGAACTGGATGAACTTGGCACGGAGGGTGGCGTTCAGCATGGTGCCGATCCTTACGCATCGATCCGGTCGACCTTCATCCAGCGCCACGGTCTCGAGGTCCTCGCAGGTTGTGCCACCGGGTGGGCGTTTCCTCCCTAGGATCATCCACTGGTTCGCTGCTGTTAGGCAAGTCCACGACAGTCAAGGTTTCCTTTTGTTTGTGAGGGGCTGCCGATTTCAATGTTGTGGCGTAGCAGTTCCGGGCGCTTACCCCGGTCGCCCCCTGACCGCCCCGTGCCGTAGCAGGTTGGGAACTTCATGAGTAGCATGTGGGGGGACAAGTGGGCCTTGATCGCCATGAGTGCCGTTCGGCCGACTGTAACGTTATACGCCGTTGGGCAGTCCACCACAAGGAACTGGTCGTAGACCATGGTCCTCCGTGGGGCTATGCCAAAGGCAATCGGCAGCTGACACTCCGACCGGCTGGACCAAGTCTCCGGAGAAGCTAAGGAGAGGCGAGAGTTGCCTGTTGACTTGGCTGTCATCTATCCCGAGTTCTCTGAATGCATTGGCAAAGATGACGTTTACCGAACTACCATGTCGAATCAGGATTCTTCCGACATCGAATTCGGCAATCTCGGCTCGGATGATGATAGGGTCGTCATGCAGGTAGATGATCCCTTCCTCCTCTTCCTCAGAGAAAGTGATAGGAAAGTGGTGTTTGGGAACTTTGTGGATTTTGGAAGAAAGTGTTTGAGAACATGGGAAATGTTTTAGAGCATGGAGAACTTTGAAAGAGAATAGAGAAGTGTTTGGAGAATTTAGAAGAAGAGAAAAGAAAAATGCTTGAGATTTATAGTACTAGGATCTTGTTACAACAATTGAGAACTACAAAGGGAAACTAAGAGAATTTGAGGGAGAGAAGGGAATGGAGCTCTAGAGAAGTGTTTGAGAGCTCCCCCCTTGGGGTGTGATTACAAGCTTAGAGAACTTCCCTATTTATAGGCCTAGGGGAAGTGAAAATCTGAATTATACAATAGAGTTCACTAACCACACTCACTTCACCAACTTATAACACTTAATTCACCTAACACACTATTGCATTTGAAAACAATTCTTCTTGTCATTAAGCTTAGTGTTACATCATCCACTTCAACTTCAATTAATTCATTTGGCTGCTGCAAAATTCCACTCAAAAAATAGGTATTATATATGCTTCACCAAACTTTCCCACAATCAACAACACTTCATCATGCATGACAATGCATTGCAGCCAGCTTGTGGGCTCGTTTTGGGCTTGTGGCTCCATCCTGAAAAATCTGAAACAATATGTATCTTGAAGCTCTTTGAATTATCTTTCCAAGCATATGCAGCCCAACTCAAGGAAAAATCGGGAAGGTCTTCAAATGTGATTTTTGGCCCAGCAACGCAGATGCTGCCGAATTTGACCTTAAGTTGCCAAAACATGTATAACTTTCTCTAGAAGACTCGGAATCATGAACCGTAAAATTCTACAGAAAATAGACTTCCGTATCTTTCCAATGATGTATGGCTCATTATCTGGTTCTTCTTGAACAAGTACAGTCCAATCCGTGAAGTTGACTGATCTGCAAACACCGTTTTGAGCTAATTTGTCTCCAAAATGCATTTAGTGAGTCTCAAGCTTATAACACTGAAATAAACACAAAACTTATTAAAAGCACAAGTTTAACTCAAAAACATAACCAAATCATAATTTAAAAGGGTACAAAATGATATGTAATTATGCACCGATCAAATACCCCCAAACCTAGATTTTGCTAGTCCTCGAGCAAAACAAAAGGAAAACAAAAATAAAAAACAAATAAGAAGTTAACTAGACCACTTTCGTAGGTAACTCGATTGCATTTAGCGTATGCAACAAACCTTTAAACCTCTAGGCATCCCTAGTAGGAGGAGTTGTGTCTCCTGAGGGTTTAACAAATTTACGATACCCACAAAACAAAGTAGTTAGAAAACCTATTAGAATTTGTTAGTCTTTTAAGCAAAATAACAAAAACAAAAAAAAAACAAAACAAAACAAAACAAAACAAAACGAAAATAAGACTCAAAACAATCTTCCTGAACATTTCTGAAGAGAAATGACTCATGCACATGACTCAAAAGTTTTTAACAATAAAAGCTCAATTTTGGACATTATTCACAAAGTGGCAAAGTTCAAAACACAACATGCTCAAAGTGTGGTAGTGTGATAGCCAAATGCAACAAATTCCCCAATCTTAGTTTTCACACAATTTCAAAAATCATACAAAGCACAAGTTCAACTTCAAATCTCACCAAAGTTGTCCTCTCACAAATGAATCATTCGGAAGAGGGTTATAATGCAACACTCAGTTATAAACATGAGATTAGAGTTAAACCAAAAGAGACTTAACTCGAAATAGAAAAATGAAGAACTTGCATTAATATGATCTCAAGAAGGATGCCAAACACTTAAAAGTAGAAAAATGAATGCAATTCAACCACATGACATTTAAGATCAATTTAGGTCTTTAACATAGGTTGTAATGGGGCCAAGGGTGTAAGGTGAGTAAGAAATGAAGGGTATGGATAAAACAAAGTCCAAGGAACTCAAAATATAAGAGCATATAAAACAATTGTTTACAAGACTTCGAATCATCACGATTAGATTTTTTCTTTTACATGATCAAAACTCCTTATACCTTCATTTACAATGATTTACTCCTTTATTGAACAACCACCAATTTATTTTGAAGGCCCAAAAATGAATTTTCAATCAACCACCACTTAATCACAACTTTACTCTTTTCTTTCACCAATTGTGTGAATATATATATTTTTTGAAATGTAACACCTCTTCCCAAACCTAGTATGAAAAACACATTCCAATTAAAGCTCATGAGTTCCTTAGAAAGGTAAATATTTGTTTTTCAGGCTAAGGCGAGGAAATATAATTGGTAAATGAAAGAAAAGGTTTACACGTAGGCTCAAAATGGTTAACAATGAAAAATCATGCTTAAGCATGCATAAGGTTAGCTTGAAAGGCACAAACGATCCAAAGAGGGTCTTAATATCATTTCTTAAATGTCATGGAATCAAATTGCATAAGAATGAATGACTTTTAAGTGTTCAACCAAATCAATGAATAATGAGATCAAACAACAACTTAGATGAAAAGAAATTAAGAGTATGTGTATAACACTCACGAAATGAAGTACAAGGCTCAAAAGCTCACTTTTTATGGTTGGTTATATAAGTCTAATTTATGCTTCATACAATTCTTTAGATCATGCAAATCCTTTAATTGGAAAATTATGAAACAAATGGCAAGTGCAAAGAAGGTTTCAAACATATCATGCTAGAACAATGCCAAATTTATTTATTTTATTTATTTTTTTAAGTTTTTTTTTTACAATAAAAAGTTACAAAAAATAAAAATAATAAATAATAAATAAATAAAATTCAATTTTCATTTAAGTCATGCAACATTTATCACAATATCACAATCTCATCATATGTGTTCGGAAAGTGACTCAAAAACAAAACAAAACAAGACTCAAAATAAAAGAAAAACAAGCAATAAAATTTATTTATTTAATTTAATTATAAAAAAAAATTTAAGACAAACCAAATTTACTTGCTAAACTCCAATACCCCCAAACCTAGAAATGAACATTGTCCCCAATGTTTAAAATTTAGGCACAAGCAATGTCATAATAACAAATGAAGGTATTAAAGCAAATAAAAATAACAAAATAAAATAAAAGAAAATAATTACAAAAATAAAAATTACAAAACAAACAATCAAATAAAAAATAAAATAAAATAAAATAAAACGAAACAGTAAAACACTCAAAACAGTAAGCCCTAAACAGGAGGTCTTACGCAAACTAAAACCCAATTTTATTTTTTTGAAAGCCCAAAGCCCACAATGAAATTAACCCACCTTGAAACCCAAACAAGGTGAAAAACCGACCTAAAATGAAATCCGAAGCCCACACGTTTTTTATTGTTTTAATTTAATTTAATTTTTATTTTAAAGATGAAACGTGAATTTGGAGTGCAAAGGCGGGATTTCTGAAAAGAGAGCACGTGGTCCCTAATGTCGTCTCTTCGTTAGTCATGGGCAGAATGAGCGAGACACGTGTCGACGCATAGAGGCGCCGCAAATCCACCAGCGAAAATTACGAGCCCCATGGAAAGTAGAGACGACTTTGCTGAACGCGTCCGTTCAAAAAGACATATTGTGATAAATGAGTTGGGTATGGTTGGAAAGCGAGAAGGTTGTGGAACTCAAGGACTGCTGGAGATTCAGAAAATGCTAGACGTTGCAATGGCTAGGGTTTGTCAAAGACTATGTCTATAAGAAGGAAAAAGAAGGGAAAACACACAAACTCAAAAACACAAAAGAGAAAAGAAGCAAGAAAAAGAAAAAAGTGAGAAATCAAATGGTCTTTTCCTACCCATTTTCGTTGGATCTCAACCTAGCTCCACCGACTCAGACATGGGGCCAAGCAGGCGGCACCAGGTGTGGGTACCCTACTTTACCTCCGCAATGGGGCCTGTGACTGTCAATGACTCAATACTCCTGGACAACGATGTTGCCATTGGAGTTGGCAGAAATTTAGTAACTCCTAAAGATATACGTGTGTTCGGGACAAGGGATGACAACCAGGTCACGAGTGATGCCCTGGCACTGAGCGTGCAGAGTACAGCATGTGTTGCAAGTTTGGGTCATCGCCTACTTGCGAAGTCCCATGAGGTAGAGATTCTGAAAGGTCAGTTCAGCGGCGGAGCGAAGTATGGTTGAAGAGTGTCAGAGTGCTATAAAAAGCTTGAAACGGGAGAGGGCAAGGATAGTGGAGGTGAATCGACACCAGCTAGAAGTATTGTGGGACGAGAATAAAAGCCTATCAAAGATGGTAGAGTTGTATTCTCGCGACATGCGAAAGCAGCTGGAGGACCTAGACCGACCGGGTAAACGCAAGCAAGCAGATCACGAGAGTAGTTATGCTCAAGCTAAGATTGCGATCTTTGGGAGCTCAAGTGGTGAGCCCCAAGAGGCTGTGCGTGAAGCCCCGAAGAGGACAGCCAGAGGGCCAAACTCAAAGCTCCTATGGTCGAGACACCTAGCGCTGAAGAAATGATTTCTATTGTTTTTATTTTTTTGGTTGTTTTTGTTTTTGTTATTTTTGTTTCAGAAATAAAAGAGTAAAGTTGCAGAAGGAAAAAGAAAGAGACAAAGAAAACACACTTCCCAAACTTAAATCAAACAAAAACGACAAACGGAAAAGAAAGCACACTTCTCAAACTAAAATCAGATAAAGGTGATAGCCGAAAGGGAAAAACACAAAACACTAGAAAATGAAAGTAACGGGTAAAAACATAAAACAACCGAAACCACGGAAAAAAAAAAAAAAGTAAAGTAAAGTGAAAGTTAATGTGCTCCCCTTTGAAGCGATTAGGTCGAGACATGCCCGGGAAATCCGAAATGGTGTTGGTTCTCTCTCATCAGCATATGCCTATTTAAACCACATCTCTCCAAGCGGATGATACCCAACATTTCTTCCTGCAAACTCAAGGAAAAACATCAAAAAATTAAGAAGCAAAACAAATGGCATTCTCATGCACTCACCTTGATGATCTCAACCTTGAGCTCTCACTTGCACCACCAAATGCCCATATAAGGGCTCCTCCAACTCCTGTCTTCCCAAACTCCACATATCATCACGGTACGGCCTCAAACTTTGCTGAGGTAATCCTGAACTTTTCTGAGGCGGTGCCGTCAGGGCGGCAGTGCTGCTGGGCAGCATGATTGGCAGTAAACTCACATCGGCAGATCACCTGCATGTGGCACAGAGGTCCGAACAAGGCTGCAGTGGAGGAGTCCCACAATTTAACGGTGCTCCATTCGGTCTCGGCTACCAATTTGGGCATGCGATTGTTGGTAAGAACACGGGAGTGTGCCGCGCTGAGCGAGGAAGTAGCTTCCTTGAAGGCTATGGTGGCGGACCTCCAGAAACGGCTCTCCTGTGCCAATCAGCACGTGGAAGCACTGCAAAGAAAAAATGAGGACCATGTGGAGCTGCTGCAAATTTTGCAAGTAAGAGAGAATAGAGGCATGCCATGAAGATGAAGATGAAGATGAAGAAGTTGGTTTTTTGTTTTTTGTTTTTTTGTTAAATTAATTGAATATTTTTTTTTTTGTTTTGTTGTTTTGTTGTTTTTTTTTTGTTTTTAATGCAGTGTTTGAATAAAAATGTGTTTTTAACACTCAGAAATAAACTAACTAACCACACCATGTAAATAAATACATAAACTAACTTAACAAAACAAAACAAAAAAAACAAAGAAGTTCCAATTGATTTTTGTTTAAAAAATTTATTATTATTTACAACTAACTGACCACACAAAGAAAAAAAGAAAACAAAGAAATTCCAAATTGCAATTTACAAGGAAAAATAAATAAAAACTCAATTTTTAATTTTTAATTTTTAATTTTTTTAATTTTTAATTTTTAATTTTTGATTTTTGTTTTGTTTTTTTTAAACACACAAATATACAAGCAATTCATGGATGACCAGTTAAGGACCTCAGAAAATACAGCCAGGGGATCCGGGAAGGTTGGAGGGGTCACAATGGTCCCGCTTAAAACCCAAACTTCTTAGACACCGAAGGTGTCGCCTAAAGAACTCCTAGACACTGTATTGACGGAAGTGCTTACCTGGAGTTACCATAAGTCAGCTCATATTTTCTATTTTTTAATTTTTTTAAATTTTTTATAAAAAAGAAACATAAATTTAAAATAATAACAAGTAAAGAGAAAGGATTGAAATGCTCCCCCTTGAAGCGATTAGGTCGAGCGTGATGCAATTGGAGGTCGCGACTTCTCCCACTGCTCCACACTTCCCATTCTTATGATTGAGGTTGCCATCTCTCTCCATTTTTATTGAGCTATTTAAATTGCTAGAACAAGGACAAACAAAAACTTGAAACGGAATTAAAAGGATTAGGAAATAAATAAATAAATAAAAACTAAAAAAGGAAAAGGAAAAATCAACACTTCCATGCTTCAAAGTAACAAGCAACAAAGTGAATCAAACTAGCTTATGGAGTTCGTTCTTTCTCAAATATGATTATCCATATGGTGTGTGGTTTTAATCAAGTATTCGGAAAAAGCATTTAGCTATGGTGTTTAGTCTAAACACAAATTCCGAACCCATTAAGAACAAGAAGAACAATAAAGAACCAAGTAGAATTTAAACATGGTGTTTGTCTTCAATATCTACCCATTCATTCACTAATCAGTCCAAGAGTCATATGGTGTTTATGTAAACTTGAACAAGATATTTAATTAAGAGCAAGTGAATGAAACCATAAACTAGAAATAACCAACATGCTACTTGAACCTCTTGTGTGTTGTGTAAGCTGGGACTCAAACCCAGTTCTCTTGCTTGTCAGGCAATTGTCCTTGTCAGTTGGACTACAAACACAACTTGTCAATTAACGTCATTAACTTTAAAACACGAAACTGTCTAGTTATATACAAAAACTAAAACTAAAAATAAAAAGTAGGAAAACCAAATAGAATCAAACAATGTTACCGATCCCTGGCAACGGCGCCAAAAACTTGTTGTGTAGATTCAGCTGCACCAAAATGGATTCAGCTGCATCCTCAACTTGTGATACTCGCAAGTGCACGAGCCGTTCGGTAGTATAGCATATGTAAGTGCGAGGTCGATTCCAAGGGATTGGTGATTGAATGATCCAATTCAATTTTCCTACACAAAAAGAGAAATGAAAACAAAAGAAGCAAAAAGGTTTTGTACAACATTTGAGAACATTGAGACTTTTGGAAGAGAAGGATAATGTGTTTGGGAAATTTGGAGAAGAGAAAGGAAATGTGTTTGAGAACTTAGAGAAGGGAGAAGAAAGTGTTTGGAGAAGAGAAAGGTGTTTGTGAACTTGGAGAAGGAAGAGAAAGGTGTTTGTGAAGTGTTTGAGAACTTTAGAGAATTTTGGAAGAGAGATGTGTTTGAGAGCTATTTCAAGAACATGGAGAGTTTTTGGAGAGAAAGAGAGAGATGTTGAGAATATGGGGAATTTGGAAGAGAAAGGAAGGTAAGTGTTTGAGAGCTTTAGAGAGGGGAGAAGTGTTTGAGAGATTTGGAGAATTTTGGAAGAGTAAGGAAAGTGGTGTTTGGGAACTTTGTGGATTTTGGAAGAAAGTGTTTGAGAACATGGGAAATGTTTTAGAGCATGGAGAATTTTGAAAGAGAATAGAGAAGTGTTTGGAGAATTTAGAAGAAGAGAAAAGAAAAATGCTTGAGATTTATAGTATTAGGATCTTGTTACAACAATTGAGAACTACAAAGGGAAACTAAGAGAATTTGAGGGAGAGAAGGGAAGGGAGCTCTAGAGAAGTGTTTGAGAGCTCCCCCCCTTGGGGTGTGATTACAAGCTTAGAGAACTTCCCTATTTATAGGCCTAGGGGAAGTGAAAATCTGAATTATACAATAGAGTTCACTAACCACACTCACTTCACCAACTTATAACACTTAATTCACCTAACACACTATTGCATTTGAAAACAATTCTTCTTGTCATTAAGCTTAGTGTTACATCATCCACTTCAACTTCAATTGATTCATTTGGCTGCTGCAAAATTCCACTCAAAAAATAGGTATTGAATATGCTTCACCAAACTTTCCCACAATCAACAACACTTCATCATGCATGACAATGCATTGCAGCCAGCTTGTGGGCTCGTTTTGGGCTTGTGGCTCCATCCTGAAAAATCTGAAAAAATATGGATCTTGAAGCTCTTTGAAGTATCTTTCCAAGCATATGCAGCCCAACTCAAGGAAAAATCGGGAAGGTCTTCAAATGTGATATTTGGCCCAGTAACGCAGATGCTCCCGAATTTGACCTTAAGTTGCCAAAACATGTATAACTTTCTCTAGAAGACTCGGAATCATGAACCGTAAAATTCTACAGAAAATAGACTTCCGTATCATTCCAATTATGTATGGCTCATTATCTTTTTCTTCTTGAGAAAGTACAGTCCAATCCGTGAAGTTGACTGATCTGCAGACACCGTTTTGAGCTAATTTGTCTCCAAAATGCATTTAGTGAGTCTCAGGCTTATAACACTGAAATAAACACAAAACTTATTAAAAGCACAAGTTTAACTCAAAAACATAACCAAATCATAATTTAAAAGGGTACAAAATGATATGTAATTATGCACCGATCAGACGACAGGGAAGTTGTTGTGTTCTTGTAACCTAGCCATGTCCTGCCGAAGGGACACGACTTGGGCTAAAAGCTCCGCACTTTCTGTGATTTGGGGTACCGGAGGGTTAGTTGCCGGTGTGTATGGAGGTGGCGCTGGGCTTACCCCGCTTGGCATACCGTACGGCATCCCCTCTCGTGGTACGAACGTAGCTTTTTCAGTGGTCCCCATATGTTCCGGATGAAGGGTCGATTTGTTTAATCAATTCCCACAGACGGCGTCAAACCGTTGACGCCAAAAAGTGGTTCCCTGACTTAGAGGGTCAACTTAGTATTTTGAGTGCCTTCGGTATCCTTGATCCTCTGTAGGGAGCGTAATCTGCAATATGAGCAAACGCTCGGTAAGACCTAAGGCACCGGTGTGGTACCGGCCGAAGGCTCTCCGATGCTTAAGTAAGTTCGGATTTAGAAAGTTCAACTGACAGATCAATAGGCTTGTATGACGTACGTTCTGCTTACCTCTCTTTTGGGTAGTTGGCCTCTTTTATAGACCTTGGGAGGCGTGCTATTAGTTGATTATGTCGATGTGGGACTGTGGACGTCGCTGGGCAGCATGCCACGTGTCTTATGAGAAGGCGTTGCCCTAAGTGGTGCGATCGGTAGGAAGATGTGCCAAAGGCGCCTCTGACCAGGCTCGATTTGTTCCACGTGTCTTTCTCTTATTGGCTGCTTATTTTGGGTGTAAACAATATTCATATGTAAGAAGAGGAATCTTATCTTGTGGTGAGGATGCACGTGGCCATCCTTCAGATTGGAGCAATTTTTTCCTTGCCCATGCGCAGGCCATGCATGGTGACATCCTTGGTGCATTTGGAATATTTGGCCACCCACAAATTGAGACTTCAACGTCACTGAAAGGTGGGTTGCTTCAACAAGCAAATACATGTCTTCGGCATATTGGTGCCTTGAGATCCCAAGGTGGCTTCAGCACATTTGGTGCTAAACGATAAGCTTAAAAGCTGATGATTGGAAGGGTACCAAGATGAGGGGAGAACGACAAAGGCTTCTTATGTCGATTCCCACAGACGGCGCCAAACTATTGATGCTCAAAATGGAGGTCAACTTAGAAAGATATGGAGTGGTGCATGATGTGTAAAGACGTGGGCCTTTAAAATGTATATGTGCCTTCGGAGGCAAGGCAAGAGACTGCCTTCAGCACTCAGCGACGTTTAGCATAAGTAAAGTAAATAAGCATGCATAAGACAAGGTATACGTAGTTCATCCGAATGATGGGCTACGTCCATGGAGAAGGAGTTCTCATAATGATAATGTTTGTTTACATTTGTATAAGGGGATTAAACCCAAAGATAAAGGGAAGAAGGCCTGAGGCCTAAGGTGCAAAGCCCAAGAGTCCAAGGGCCAAGGGTTAAGATCCAAGGGTTAAGACCCAAGACGTTTTTCTAAGTGGAGAGTGGTCTTCTTTTATAGGTGAAAGAGAGTCTTCACCTCTTGTAGTCTTCCAATGTGGGACTCTTGACATTTGCCCTAGTTGTGACTTATGGTAAGGCTTCTTTGGCTAAGGTGATGACCTTTCATAGCATGGCACGTGGTTGATCTTGCCTAGCTAGTTGCTCGGTTAGTCACGGTATCAATAGTTATTGTTACATAAATGGTTGTTATATCGCAATAGTGTTATCCAGTATTTATGAATGATTTAGCCTATCGTTTATATTTCCAAGTTTGAGGTAGTTATATATTAGTATCATTTAGTTTATGGCTTTGGAGGACTTTAAATGTGCAGGTATGGTGTGAATCAAGTCAATGAGTTTTCGAATTGGTCTTGGTTTAAAAAGGGATTTGTTTATTTACTTATGAGCGGATATTTGGAAAGTCGAGAAAGGAGTGGGAACATAGTTTTTGGGAAGTGGGGTTGTGGAAACAGGGAATTTTTTTTATAGTTTTGAGAAAGGATTTGGGGAATTGGGTCGGTTCCATTCGGTAAATTCTGTGCACATGACTAGAATTGCATATACCTATATGGAGATTACTATGTAGGTGTCCAGCCAGTATATTTCTTGTACCTGTCTCCTGCGCATGTGTCTGACCAGTGGTTTGCCTGTACCCACTTATGTGGGTGTCCGCCCAGTGGATATTGCCTGCACTTACATGGAGATTACTCTAGGTGTCCGGCCAGTATTTTGCTTGTACCTACATTAAGATTACTCTGCAGGTGTTCTGGCTAGGATTTTCCCCAACCACCTACTTGATTTTTCTGCATGGGTAGTTGGACAGTTTCCCCCTCCTCGGTTGCCCCAGGTGGTTTGCCTGTTCCTACATGGAGATTACTTTGTAGGTGTTTGGCCAGGTGTATTGCCTGTACCTGCATTAAATTTACTCTGCAGGTGTCTGGATAGGATCTTTCCCCAGCCACTAGCCCGATTTGTCTGCATGGGTGGTTGGTCAGTTTTGCCCCCATCCCCCGGTTGCCTTTGGAAAATAGATATATAGTGGTTGCCTTATGAAATTATATTGTTGCCTTCGGAAAGTATATCGGTTGCCTTCAGATGAAACTATATGTTATATATACCCCTTGGTGGGTGATAGCAGATTATGTGCTATGCGGATGTTTACAGGTATGGTTTTAGGTAAAAGGTTTGATTTAAGAGTTATGGATTTTGGATTTGGTTTGTGTTGTAATAATAAATTAAAGAATTTAAGAGTCGAGTTATAAGTGTAAGATTGTTTCAACATTATATTATATTTTAGGAATTGTGATTTTTAGGGAAAGAACTACGTGTGGCTTGATCCCTCTATAAGGGTGCGTAGGCAACCTAGGTTAGCCTAGGTGCAGTCGCAAAATAAACGGTTGAGTTATGCTTTGGAATTTTGTGGCTATTTATAAAGTAAGAAATAAATGTGTAGATTACGTTGACTTTGCCCTAGTAAGATTGAATTTGAGGCTGGAGGCCTATCAGGTAAATCGTGTGTGTTAGCATTGTGCATGCTGAAGTTTGGAAATATTAAACTGTGATATTTACATGTGAAAATAATTTGATAAATGTTCGTTTTTCAGGGGTGACTCTGCCGAAATTTCGGTAGAAGTCTTGCCCCTTTGTCTTAGTTGTGCGGAAAAGAGAGTAATTTTAATAAGTGGGCCTGACATTGTTTAGATGCCGAACGGGTAATAGGGTTCGACGCGGATTTCAAGGAGGAATTCGGATTGGGTCCTGTCATATTTCTTGGGATCTCATTTGCATTTCTTTGACGATTTTATTTAGTAAAAAAAGCCTAATATTATATCGCATACGACAGTTTTCTATATAAACCGTCGTTTTTTTTACTCCATGCTTGTTGTTGATCTACCATCATAGGCTACCAAAATCCAGAAAATTAATCTTTAAAAGCAATACAAATTTCAGACGATGATATTTAGAGAAGGACAGTTGTATAAATAAAATAGAGATGACGATATTTTTCAATTAACAAAGTGGAAAAATGATATTATACGAAGCTATAAGTGAAGAAACCGACGTGGTTAGGTACAAATAACCCAACGCTATATTCTAAATAACGAAGTGGTAAATTTCATTTACCACGACCTTTTATTTATACAGACCGTCGTGATGTACTAACTTAATACATCTTGATATAGTAAAAATACGACGTGGATATTTTTACATTTCGACGTTGTTATCTACACTACTAGTGCCGTGGTTCGCTATTACTCTATACCATAGTAATGTTATAAATACCGTCGTAGTACATGAGGTCGTAATACGTCAATAAATTTATTTTTACCGTCATGATGTATGACTTTAATACGGCGCTGATTTCAAATCTACCAGCATGGATTCCATTAAAATTATACGACATTGATTAAGAATAGTTGGCCGTGTTAACTGGCGGCAATTTTGGTAAATACGTTGTCTTTACTTTCTACATCTGTAGCTTCATACTTGCTATTGTTGTTTTTTGGGTTAAGAGTTTACGCCTCGAGAAAACATGTTTGATAAGACGACGTTTTTTAAGTTTGGTGCGTCGTGTTTTTGAAATTCCCAAGAGGATCTCGATTTTTTAAGTGTTTAAGTTACTTATCAACTGCGGTTTTCTGTTACCGTCGTTTTTCCCGTCGTTGTTTTCTGGTCGTCTTTTTCCCTTTTTGTAGTAGTGTTTGTATTCAGTTTGCATTTCTTGAGGAATATACTTGGAATCAAGATGTTGTGAATGCCATGGATTTAGTTGAATTATATAAGAAACAATTCCGGAAGATGAGGGAGAATGGATGGGATTCTTTGTTGGGGGAAGTTTCTATTTTTTTTCCAGGATTCAAATTATTGATGTTCCTAACATGGATGATATGTTTCTAGCTCGATGGAGGTCACGATGCAACGGTCCAAAAATTACAAATATGCATTACTATCGTGTTGACTTTTTCTATGAAGTGATAGTTTTGCAACTCCAAGAGGTGAATAGTCGTTTCAATGAGGCCAACACTACCTTGTTACTTTGCTTGGCATGTTTGAGTCCAAATATTCATTTTCTTCTTTCAACAAGTGAAAGCTCATTTGACAGGCTCAACCTCACCCGATGATTTTTTTACACAAGAGCTCGAGGTACTTAAATATCAACTTCAAACTTATATTGATGATATGCGTTCTAAAAAAACTTTTCAGAATTACAAGGTATTGCTACTCTTGCAAAAAAGAAACTAGTTGAGACAAAAAAGGACAAGACATATCCACTAGTTTATCTTCTCATAAAATTGGCGTTAACACTTCCAGTTGCAACAGCTTCAATAGAAAGGGCATTCTCTGCTATGAACATTGTGAAGAACAAAATACGTAATCGAATGGGAGACCAATGGATGAATGATTGCTTGGTAGTATATGTTGAAAAAGACATATTTAATAGTATTGATAATGAGCATATTATGCAATGTTTTGAGAATATGAAAAGTTGTTGAGGATAATTGTAAATTTACTTATTAGACAATGCTATTAATATTCAAAGTTTGAAATATTATTTTTTTTAGCTATATATCCGTTGGATTTTTTTAAGCCCCCACATGGACGAAAGTCACAAACCGACCAGACCCCACTACCTCCAACCACGAACCCAGTGCCATATTTTTTTATAAGTTATTAGTCTTTAATAAAAGGGTTTAGATGTGAAACTCCCTAAAATAAAATATTTTAGTTTTTAATAATTAGGGTTGGGAAGTTCTTATGTCTACAAGGTTCTAGATGCTGCTAACAGGAGAAAAATTGAGGAAGAAGAAGATCCGAGAAATAGAAAACAGAGGAATTGAGAGAATAACAGAGAACTTGTATTTTAGATTTCTTTTTCCTTAATGAGAATTATAGTACATTGAGTCTTTTATTATAGGAGTATTTTATAAGGAACTCCTAAAATAAGTTTTTAGTGTTTTTAGTTAAATTTTAACTAAAAAATAAGGAGTATGATTGTGAATGCTCGAAGCTTTGCTTAGCTAATAGGCAAGTACAAAAACCTCCTAACTGACTGAAGACTAACCCACGTGATTATAACAACAACTAACATTAACTAATACACGTGGCCTTGACAGGTCACTAACTAACCACACGTCGAGCTTAACGTTTCTCTCTACTATTAGCCAAACACTAGAATTATTAGTATATACTTTGCATCAATTATGCATCTTGTAAAGCCTATGACGAAGTTCATATATATCTTCTATCAGTTTTAAACAATTTTCTCCAAGCTTTAAAAAACAAACTGATCATTCTGACTCACTCTTAACAAAATCTAACATAAACAAATTAAGGCAAAAACAGCTCAGTAGCCAAACACTTGTTGTGAATTAATACTAACTCACTTCCCCTTAGGACCTTGTTGTTGATGAACTTTGTGACCAACTCAATGATGGATGAGTCTTACACACACACAGAAATTTAACCAAGAAAGAAATGACACAAGTGTTTATAGAGGTTCAGCAAATTGCCTACTTCCTCTTTGGTGATCTCCTTGAGAACTTTCACTAATGAAGATAGGTTACAAACTTTGGTTTACAAAGAAAGGAAACCCCCTTAGAACACTACCCTCACAATCTGTTTCTCTCTCACCCTTGCTCAACACCTTGATACACTTAGAGAACTCTCTTGCTCTCCCCTTGGTATTTTCTGAACTTACAAGTTTTCAGCTTCTCTATACTTTGCACAAACTTATGCACTTAACAACTTAATGTTCTCTTGCTTCCTCTTCCCTCTTATATAGGCCTTGGGACTCCAAGATCAGATATCATTAAGTTATACACGTTCATGCTTTAGTTATCTCACTTTAGACACCTGTTCTTGGCAGCTCATAAAGCAAGGGACAAAGGATGCTAGCTGCCATCAATCTCTTGAACCAAGAGAGAAAACACTCATGAAACAAGTTATCAATTTGCCAATGTGTTCTCCCAACTTTCCAGCTGCTATGCCACCTTCTAATATCTCAGATTTGATCAGAAATATCCTTGCAAGTCGATAGGAAGTGGTAGCACACCAAGGAAGACTTGAAAACGCGTAGGAATTTGAAACAGCATCGTCTGGGCGACCGTCGCCCGAATCCTGGCGACCGGTCGCTTTGTCACAGAATCAATTTTCGCTCCAGACTTCACTGGGCGACCGGTCGCTTGTAACTTGCGACCGGTCGCTTTGGCATTTTGCTGAAACCGACCGGTCGCCATAACCTTAACCGGTCGCTGGTTTTTAATATTTTTGTATCCTTTTAATTGAGCCATTTTTCTCAACAATCTCCACCATGTCGAGATTAAAACCCCATGTGGACACTATTGCTTTTCCAGGACATCTTTAATTTCTTGAGAATCGTCCGGATAACTCTCAAGAACTCCACCTCAATCTTAGCATGGAACAAGATTGAGTAAGCTCAAACAATGCTTGAACTTTGCTGCCTGTGACTGGCTTTGTTAGACAATCTGAAGCGTTCTCCTTTGTATGAACCTTCTTTATCATGACGTCTCCTTCATTCACCCAATCCCTTACCCGGTGGTATCGGACATCAATGTGTTTAGACCTTCCATGAAATACTTGATTCTTCACTAGGTAGATTGCACTTTGACTATCACTTTGAATCACCACCAAGTTTTGGGCTATCCTGAATTCCTTAGCCAATCTCTTCAGCCATACCGCTTCCTTCGAAGCTTCCGTGAGCGCCATATACTCCGCCTCTGTTGTAGACAAGGCACTAACCGATTGTAACACCGCTCTCCAACTAATCGGTCCTCCACCACAAATGAAGACATATCCCGTGGTGGATCTCCTCTTGTCTAGATCCCCTGCATAATCAGAATCTACATACCCTGACACACATGCATTACCTTGTTGTTTTTCAAACAATATCCCAAGCCTCCTTGTGCCCTTCAAGTACCTGAGAATCCACTTTGCTGCTGTCCAATGAAGTCTGCCCGGATTCGCCATGTATCTTGACACCACACTTACGGCTTGAGCTAAGTCGGGGCGTGTGCAAACCATTGCATACATAAGACACCCTACCAAGCTTGCATATGGAACTTTGCTCATTTCTTCCTTCTCATCATCCGTAGAAGGACATTCCTGTGCACTTAATTTGAAATGCTCCGCCAAAGGAGTAGACACGGGCTTGCAATCCATCATATTGAATTTTTCAAGTACTTTGGAAATGTACTTACTTTGTGACAGCCATAGCTTGCCTGCGTTTCTGCCTCTCCTTATCTCCATTCCTAGGATCTTTTGTGCAGAGCCTAGATCCTTCATGTCAAACTCTTTTCCAAGCAATGTTTTTAATTCCTGGATTTTTGACATATCTTTACATGCAATTAGCATGTCATCAACATAAAGAAGTAAAAGGATGAAGTTACCATCCTTAAATGCATGACTGTAAACACAGCAATCTGATTCACATCTTCTATATCCAATCTTCATCATGAAAGAATCGAAGCACTTATTCCACTGCCTTGGAGATTGCTTTAGCCCGTATAAAGACTTCTTCAACCTGCAAACCAGATTTTTCTTGCTTGCTTCAATGAACCCTTGAGGTTGGCTCATGTAGATATCTTCCTCCAAGTCTCCATGGAGGAAAGCAGTCTTCACATCCATTTGCTCCACCTCAATGTCCTCTTGGGCTACTATGGAGAGGAGTAGCCGTATAGAAGTATGTTTCACCACCGGTGAGAAGATTTCATCATAATCAACTCCCTCCTTTTGCAAATATCCCTTGGCCACCAATCGAGCTTTGAACATGGTGGCTCCCTTCTCATGCATTTCTTCTTTCTTCCTAAACACCCACTTGCAGCCAATAACCTTGCGATCTTTGGGTTTAGGAACTAACTCCCAAACTGAGTTTTGGTGTAGAGATTCCATCTCTTGCATCATAGCTTCCATCCAACTTTCCCGCTCCTCATTCTCAACAGCTTCTTGGAACGTGGTTGGTTCTTCTTCACTTGCATTTAGAGCATAGTGAACTGAGTCCGTGTCCCATCCAAACCTTTGAGGTGGTTTGATGGTTCTCTTGGGCCTGGACCGAGCTATAGATGATGGCTCCACCATTTCTTGAGCATCTTCTTCTTCTTCTTGAGTTTGTTGTTGATTTTGCCCAGCTTCTTCCTCCTCAATGTCAGACTCCTCCTCCTCCTCCTAAACGTCTTCAGTTGGCTGTTTTTGTGAAGTCTTTCTTGACACCTTCTTGAGTGGAACTTCAATGGTTGTTTCTCTTTCAACAACATCCTCCTTTGCTTCTGAATTCTTGACTTTGTTCAAAGGCATGGTCTTTTCATCAAACACAACATCTCTCCTGAGTATCTTCTTGTGGTTCACCGGATCCCATAGCTTGTAGCCCTTCACTCCGCTCTCGAAGCCGATGAAAATGCATTCAAGAGACTTAGGCTTCAACTTGGTTCTTTCATCACTAGGAATAAGTGCAAATGCACTGCATCCAAACACTTTAAGATTATAAAAAATTATTGACTTATTTGACCATACCTCCTCTGCACATTTGAACTCAAGATTTCTTGAAGGTGATCGGTTAACCAAATAGGCAGCGTGGTTAACTGACTCTGCCCAAAATGATTCGGGCAATCCTGCATGAATCCTCATACATCTCTCACGCTCCATGAGAGTTCTATTCATCCTTTCCGCAGCTCCATTTTGTTGGGGCGTCTTCTTCACGGTAAAGTGCCTCTTAATGCCTTCGTTTCTGCAAAACTCAAGAAATTTGTTGTCCTTATATTCACCACCGTTGTCACTCCTTAGGATCTTGATTTTTCTTCCGGTTAGGTTCTCCACTTCCGCCTTCCACTCTTTGAATTTGGTGAAGACTTCAGATTTCTCCTTCATGAAGTAGACCCAAACCTTTCTGGAAAAATCATCCAAGAAAGTCACGAAATAGCGAGCTCCACCCTTTGATTTAACCGGTGATGGCCCCCATACATCTGAGTGAATATAATCTAGCACTCCTGTGCTACCTTCCTCTTTATCTCGCAGCTTGAAAGCTATCTTCGATTGCTTTCCCATGGTAAAAAATTTGCAGAACTCCAGCTTGCAGCTTTGAACACCTTTCAACAATTTTCTTTTATGTAGTTCCTGCATGCCTCTCTCACTCATGTGCCCTAGCCTCAAATGCCAAAGCTGAGTTTCATCATCCGAGTCCTTGCTTGTGGACACAGCTGCTCCACCTGTTATTGTTGTACCGCACAATCTATATAGACAATTAGGTTGAACTTCTCCCTTCATAACCACAAGTGAACCTTTTGAGATTATGATTTTCCCTCCATTAGCCTTAACAGAATAACCATTCTTATCAAGAGTTCCAAGGGAAATAAGATTCTTACGCAACTTTGGAATATGCCTTACCATTCCAAGCGTCCTAACAGTCCCGTCATGCATCTTTATCTTGATTGTACCGGTGCCTATGACTCTACAAACCGAGCCATTCCCCATTATAACTTCGCCACCTTCTTCTTTCTCATATGTGTCAAACCACTCCCTGTTTGAGCACATATGGTATGAGCACCCGGAATCCAAAATCCAATCCGAAGAGAAACACCTTGAAGAATTAGCATATGTATTAGTATTAACATTGCCATTAACACATAAAAGCTCACCATCACTTTCCGTGACTTCCTCAGCTGTGTTTGCTGCATTCTTCCCTTTGTTCTTCTTCTCTTTCCATATGGGGCAATTTCTTTTCCAGTGCTCTTTTGACCCACACTCGAAACAACCATCTTTCGCCTTGGATTTTGATCTTCCTTTGTTGCCTTTCTTGCCTTCACGCCTTTTTGAACGACCCCTATCTTCGGTCTTAGCAAATAGAACCTTCACCTTGAGAGTTTTCTCCAGAACGTTGAGCCATCCTATGGTGCGTCATGATGTCTTGCAGCACAGGCTCGAAATCCAGAGTGACCTTCCCGAACATAAGAGTGGTTCGAAAATGTTTATAGGACGGAGGTAAGGATGTTAGCAACATAAGTGCCTTATCCTCCGTACTATAAATAACTTTCATTCTTTGCAAATCAGCAACACATCTATTGAAACTACTTAAATGTTCCATTAGATTACCTCCTTCTTCCATCTTCAGATTTAGGAGTTCTTCCTTTAGGAAGAGCTTGTTGGACAGCGACTTCCCTGCAAACATCTCTTCGAGCTTCTCCCATGTTTGCTTCGCGGTATCCTTCAACACGTTGATGAGCACATCATCGGAGAGGTAGTTTTCGATGGCTCCTCTAGCTAACTCGTCAAGTACGCCCCACTCCTCATCTTTCATGTCTGCTGGCTTCTTTTCCTTGCCAACTAACACAACATGGAGATGTTGTTGTGTAAGAGCTGACCTCATCCTTCGTTGCCAAAGAGTGAAGTTCTCCTTCCCTGTGAAAGGCTTTAGCTCCACCTTCATGCTTGTTGCCTGTGGTTGCTTCACATGTTGTGAACTGCTACCACTCTCAACTTCTTGTTCACTTGCCATCTTCAACACACTAGCACTCCAAAAGAAAGACTAGCACAGCTGCCAAAACACAGCTCTGATACCACTTGTTGTGAATTAATACTAACTCACTTCCCCTTAGGACCTTGTTGTTGATGAACTTTGTGACCAACTCAATGATGGATGAGTCTTACACACACACAGAAATTTAACCAAGAAAGAAATGACACAAGTGTTTATAGAGGTTCAGCAAATTGCCTACTTCCTCTTTGGTGATCTCCTTGAGAACTTTCACTAATGAAGATAGGTTACAAACTTTGGTTTACAAAGAAAGGAAACCCCCTTAGAACACTACCCTCACAATCTGTTTCTCTCTCACCCTTGCTCAACACCTTGATACACTTAGAGAACTCTCTTGCTCTCCCCTTGGTATTTTCTGAACTTACAAGTTTTCAGCTTCTCTATACTTTGCACAAACTTATGCACTTAACAACTTAATGTTCTCTTGCTTCCTCTTCCCTCTTATATAGGCCTTGGGACTCCAAGATCAGATATCATTAAGTTATACACGTTCATGCTTTAGTTATCTCACTTTAGACACCTGTTCTTGGCAGCTCATAAAGCAAGGGACAAAGGATGCTAGCTGCCATCAATCTCTTGAACCAAGAGAGAAAACACTCATGAAACAAGTTATCAATTTGCCAATGTGTTCTCCCAACTTTCCAGCTGCTATGCCACCTTCTAATATCTCAGATTTGATCAGAAATATCCTTGCAAGTCGATAGGAAGTGGTAGCACACCAAGGAAGACTTGAAAACGCGTAGGAATTTGAAACAGCATCGTCTTCGGCGACCGATCGCCCGATCCTGGCGACCGGTCGCTTTGTCACAGAATCAATTTTCGCTCCAGACTTCGACTGGGCGACCGGTCGCTTGTAACTTGCGACCGGTCGCTTTGGCATTTTGCTGAAACCGACCGGTCGCCATAACCTGCGACCGGTCGCTGGTTTTTAATATTTTTGTATCCTTTTAATTGAGCCATTTTTCTCAACAACACAATCTTCGGGTTCTCCTTAAACACATTCTCCATCCGGTGTAGTTCCTCCAACAGTACACAAGGAAACAACAGGCGTATATTCTCCTCAGAATTTGTTGGTACGGTGACGTGCTCTCGAACTATCCACCAAACTATCAACCACGTTCCTGAGGCTTTTTGGGATCTTATGCTTGAACCTGCCCCACAAATTCCTTGACAACCAAATGATAAAGCGAATGGTGTGGATTGAAGCGACGGTTAGAAGCAACGCAATCCAAACCCCCACAACGGCTTTACCTGGATATACCTTGATATGAAAAGAAAATGTCCCTATTAGGAACCACTAGCAGGACAGCCAGTGTATAGGTGACTGCCATAGAAGTGAGAGTGAGACACATGGCCATTGATAAAAGCCACATAATTATGCGATTCCGGAGGGGAAATCCGCCAACAAGCAAAAGGGTGACACTGAGAGAAGCAATAAACGAGACGGTGTTGAATGTTACGAACCTGAGGAAGTCTTCAGGGGAAGGCGCTGCCTGCCATGAAGTTCCAGCAAAGCATATGTTATTTTGGGTGCAATAAGTAGTACCTCCAGCGCTACTATTTGTATCATTGACTTGCCAAACACCACCGGGTGGGTTAACTGCAGCTTCGAAAGTTGTAGTTGATATCATGGTTGCCACAATCATCAGCATGCCACGTGTCTCTTCCAACCAAGTTCTTGGGTATTCCAAGCAATTTACCAGTCTATTTATCAGCCACCAAGCTATCGCTCCTGCTTTGTTCTCTAATCTGACCAGCGCGGCAGTAGTTCTTTTTGTTTCCATACCAGGGCCTGGCTCAACCAAAATTTGATCAAGTTCAGGTAGGCTGCGGGAGTCTCTTCGATTTTCCTCTGAGGAATATAACTGGATCATGCCATTTGGTTCTTCTTTTCCAGAAGGTATCATCTGCGCAACTCGTATCATTAATATATTGAAAACTTTGCTGCTTGAAACCAAGGCATATAAGAATCCGTGCAATGGTGGATCTATGAATTTTTCAGGGGAGGTGTAATATTTAGAACCCTAAAAATTCAAAAAATAATTTAGACAAGCAAATGCACTTAGAATTTAAACAATACTAATGTCATTCAAAATTAAAACAAATAAGAGTTTTACGTATATTACTTATTGATTATAGTTTATATGGTATATCAATTAATATGAACAAAATATGTCAATGGATACAATTAGTTTACCAAAATTCATATCAAATATATATGAGCAAAATCCATGTCAATTACATAATTAATCTCACGAAAGTCAATACCAATTAATCTAACCAAAAGCACATGTAGTTTGGAGGTCACGAAATCAAAGTACACGTGATTACAAGTTCGAATCGGTATAATTTTCGGTGAATTTTTCGGTGCACATATGAGTTTTTAATGAATTTTTCAAGTTGGTCCAAATAGAAATTGACACGTGGGGGCTTGCTATTGGACCATCGAAAAAAGGAATCAAAATGAGAAGCGTTGGATTGATCCGAGTCTTTCTTCTTCGTCTTCTGCAACATCAATTCTTAAAAAATTCTAAACTTCATAACTTTAGTTCTAGAGCTCCGATTGATGAACCGTTTTCTCCTACATGTTCGTGAGATTGAGTCCAACAATCTAAGATAAATATTAAGGGTCTCACACAACTGCCAACAAAACAACCTCTTTGAGGCATTTAGTCGAACAATTTGTGGGCACTAGCAAAGGGGCAAATTCCAGTATCTCCAAGTAAGTTTCCGGCAAGTTTCCGGCAAGTAAATTTCCGTCACTTTCTCTCTCACTCACTTTATTTTGAGTGCTTTCACATGTAAGGCCATAAGTAGGGCCCAAAATATAGAAAAGCCCTAGAGTAATCAAACCTTAGGAAAAAAAATACTCATTTTTTCTTTTTGAGAAGGGATCAAAAATACCATACAAGCCTTTAAAAACCTAAAAGTTACACCAATACCATCATAGTTTTTCCTCTCTTTCTCTTTCTCACTCATTTTATTTTAAGGGCTTTCACATTTAAGGCCATAAGTAGGGCCCAAAGTATAGAAAAGCGAATAATCAAACCTTAGGGAAAAACTCATATTGTCTATCAAAAATACCATACAAGCCTTGAAAAACCTAAAAGTTACAACACTACCGTCATAGTTTTTTCTCTCTTTCTCTTTCTCACTCACTTTATTTGAAGGGCTTTCACATGTAAGGCCATAAGTAGGGCCCAAAATATAGAAAAGCCCTTGAATAATCAAACATTAGGAAAAAAAAAACTCCTTTTTGTCTTTTCAAAGGGATCAAAAATACCATACAAGCCTTGAAAAACCTGAAAGTTACAACACTACCATCATAGTTTTTTTTCTTCTAAAAGTCATAATGCAAGGGTAATAATGGTATTTCACACATCAGCTTGTCCTTTTTGGAATTTTTTTCTTCAATTTATAGGTTTTAGTGTCTATATATAAAATCAATGCAAGAAATGAGTTTTATTATAAATTTATCTTATTTTATGGGTTATTTGTTTTTGTGTCTTACGGTTATCTTAAGCTTGACTGCTAAGTGCGTCAATTATTTGATTTGGGTCATAGCCAATCTCTGATATAGATTTTACTTTCCTTGTAAATATAAGAGATTCTGCTCCAACCCACAATTTCATAATTGCTTTGATTTATGGATGGTAGGCTGAGTGCTAAATTCAGAGTATATATATGTATAGAATTTGGATTTCCAAGGCTGGGTATATCATAATCAAACTGTTCTTTTTTGGTGGTTGCTCAAATTAAGGAAAAGGAGAAAGGGATTTCTTTTTTGTCCCTATATATATATATTCAAAAATAAGTGATAGTATATAATTTATGAACAAACAAAAGTACAAAGCAACTATGTATCAAATATGGGTAAATCTTCTCCACTAATCAAATACAACACCATATGTTGAATTGATCTGGAGTGAATCACGTACAACCCAAACCATGACTAAATCCCCGATTTAGCAACCAGAAGCACATGTACTCAGACTTACAACATGGATCTGCCACGCAACGGCAAAAACGACAAATTGGTATCAAAAGCCAAAAGCTAAAAACAAATCAGAACAAACTCCTAAAATTCAAAGATGAGATAATCTCACCAAATCTTGGGTGCTTGTGGTGTTGATTGGGTTAGAGAATTAGGAGGCATAGAAGGAGAAAGCGAGATGGAGAGAAGGGATTCCGGTGAGGATGGGCCAGTCAGGACGTCATGGAGTTCAAATCCAACCCGACGTGGTTCCCGTTGATATGAGATGGATGACCTATTGCACGATGGGGTCGTCGTCGTTGAGGGAAAGAGAGCATGAACGAGAGGCAAGACGAGGAAATGTGGTGGAAAGGTGAGGAGATAGCGGAGGAAATGGGCTAAGAGAGCGCAGGACACATGGACAGTGGGAGATTGGGGGTTGGAAATGAAGTTGGAGTTTGAACTCGACGTCAATGAGGGTGTCGAATTTAAGACCGACAAAACCCGACCCGGTTTCGGAGAGAGAGAGAGAGAGAGAGAGAGAGAGAGAGAGAGAGAGGGGGGGGGTGGGTGGCGGCCCTAAAAGGGTGGGGAGGAGGAGGGTGACGGTCGGTGGGGGTGGGTGGCGGTAAGGAGATGGTGGGGTGCTAGGGTTCGGGGGAAGACTCTGAGGGATGTTCATTTATTTATTTATTTAAGGTTCAAGGTTTAAGGTTTTATTTTGTCGAGTCACTTTTCCCGTTAATAAATTTGTTAACTGCTTATGTGAAAATTGATATGCCACGTGGTCCGACAATATTATTAAATAATAAATAATAAGGAAACAATATTAATTGAATAATGTATGACAATAAAATAAACTTTGTTTGGCAAAAGTTAATCTAAACTTCTCAGATCCCTCTTGTCAGTTCTCACGTGGTCCATTTTTCATACTTAGTCAATATTGAGGTATCAATATTGGTATAAACTGTATCTTATACTAAAACTAGATTTTTATATTTTGATTTGTTTGGAATTTGAATTTCTATTATTTTTAATTGAATCCAAATAAGAGGAAGGAAATAAGGCAATATAAGGCAATGGGCAGGTCGAAGGTTTCAAATCCTAAGCGCAAATCCTATCGAATCTGAGAGCGGGACGGGCCGAGCGGGCCTAACCATCGGGCCAGGCTGAACTTTGGCCCATCGAGCCTCAGGTTACCCACTTTGGCCCGCGGATCGCAGGCCTAATGATAATCCCTATTTTAAATCATCCATTCCAGCTTATTTATATCAACCTCAAGTGTTTTCACTATTTTCTCAATTACTTGTTCCTCCTTTTAGTTCTTTGTTCAATTTCTAGACTACTAAGTGCTGACTTGTACCTAACACCAGAATTAAAACAAGGAAGTCCCTTGGTTATGATATAGCCAAAATCATCATCATTAGTAATATGATAAAAGTAGATATAGCACAAACTTACCCCATGATATGATGCACTAGTTTCCAAAGTGCTTTCTGAAATGTCAAGAGCTGTCATGCCCCTATCATTCAAGACCTTTAAGTTGGTCCTTCTATCCAAAGTGAAAAGGTGCACAACCTTGGGATGACGGTACATCTTTGCCAAGTGCAAAGGAGTATTTCCTCTGTTGTCTTTTTGGTTTATCAACATTTGAAACTCAACATTCTTGAGAAAATATTTGACAAGATTGTCCTCACCACATCTTGCTGCAACATGGAGTATATTTTGGTCACTTGAGTTCCTCAATTCCATTGAATCGGGACAATGTCGAAGCAACTCTTTAACAATGTCGACATGACCTTTGCTTGATGCATAATGGATTGGAAAGTTGCCACAATGATCCTTTCGATGAGAATCCATGAGACGTCTGTCTAAGAACCGAACCCCTTCTAGATAACCAATTGATGCTGCACAATGCAGTGGAGTCCTCCCTTTCTCATCTTTTGAGTTCAAAATGTTTGCTTCCATGTTTGATATTATCTTTAGGACTTCCTGGCGTTAGTAAATGTGTTAGGAACTTTCAAAAATGAAATAAATCATTTCAACTCACGCACACAGGGTTTTAAACCCCTCCCGCTATCCAATTTCTGAGCCACTTAACCACCACACTGCTCCTCAATTTGTGATTAGTGCCTCGGAATCTTGTATTTATAACTCTTCTAAGCTGTTTCTCAAAATAGAAAATAATTACTTATTGTTCTATATTGTTGACCAAATATTTAATTACTTAATATAATTTATTTCTTTCCTATTTAATCCATTTAATGTTATTGCTTATTTTATTATTCATTATAAGTACTTACATTACTAAATTCCCCTTCAAATTGTTGCTTAATTACTTAAATCTCTATAATCATTTTCTTTATTTCATATTTAATTCTTCCTTGGATAACTTTATTTATGTTCTTAGTTAATTTTCAATCTTCACTATTATTTTTTAAGCATGGCAAAGTGCTTAATTTTCATGACAAATCAAGTTGGTTTACATCTTTAATTATTTTTCAATTTTTGATAAATAATAAATATAAGAACGTGCACCATGTCATGATGTCCAGTGAATAACGTGAAATAAAGTTACTCATGTATCTTACCATGCAATTTATAAAGTGTAAAATATTGTAGTAAAAATGATAAATAAATTAATAGAGGGTGTTTAATTTTCTTTCATTAATTACTCTAGATTTTCTAAGTCACATAGTTTGTCAGCTCGCAATATAATCAACTTAAATCACTCAAACCTATTATGCAATGCATTTCCTTCCAATATTTTGTGTTAAAATAATAGATGATTGACTAAATAAACTTGTTACAACGTTTCATTAAAAATTTCCATGTTTTTATCACAATTTCCGTGGTTTTTATCTAATTTTTATCGATATCGATATTTTTCCGATATTTTCATCTACATTTCCGAGTTTTTGAACAACCGATATTTCCGAAACCCTCGATATTTAAGACCTTGGATAAGACATAATTAGTTTGAAGGGGAAAAGTCATATTTACTATTAAAAAAAGAATTATTATTTCAATGTACAAACCTTTTTTCCGGCGGCCTAGAATTGCCGCAAACAACGGGGACTTGCCTTGAATTTTTGTGTTCTTCTCAACTGCTTTTTCTTTTATTAGCTTCACTATCTCAACAAGCCCTTGTTCAGCGGCCAGATACAAAGGGGACTTTTGTTCCTTGTTAGTGTAAAGTGAAACGGCAGATCGGCCTCTATCAAACACTTGGCTCCTGATTGGTGACCTGGAATCAGAGCCTCGTGCAGGGCAGTGTTTTCCTCATTATTTTTCATCCTCAGCAACCTCAATACATCACCATTATTTTCAACGTTTGTTGTTCCTCGTGCTTCACGGAGAAGAGTGTTTGTTGTCGTATCTACATCCCTAACTTTGGCAGCAATGTGGAGCGCGGTGTCACCTTCAAAGTTTTTCTCTAACAAAAGGGGCTTGTGTTGTTGTAAGATCTCGGCTGCTAGTTCGGCCTGGCCGGAAGCTCACAGCTATGTGAACAAATGTGTTATTCTGGGGCTCCGTCGAGCCAGAAGCTGAACGCGAGCATTGGGATCATGAAGCTCATTTGCAATAGTGTCGTTAAATCTATTTGTGTTGCCATGAGTAGCATAGCTGTACAGCTGCTGGTACAAGCGCAAGTTACTGAGCATAACCATCTGTTTTTCTTCGAAGTCCTGTGTTCGATGATGCGCTTCTATTTCCTGTGATGGTAGTTCCGTTACAGTCTGTACCTCCCTATTAGTTAACGGCTCCATATGTGGACTTCAACGTTGCTTTAGATTCCGATCTGCACAACGTTGCAGAGATCGATCAATGAGTGACTATGAGTGCCCTCTTAATTATATCAACTTAACTTTATATATGTATATATATGATTACAGCTAATTAAGTAATTAGATACAATCAAGGTCTGAACTTACTTACCGAAAAATGATGGAGGTGGAGGAGCCCGAGAGAGAGAGAGAGGGAGAAGAATAGCTTGCTTCACTTCAAATGAATACAGTACTAGTTCTTCACTTCAAATGAATACAGTTAGAAAACTAGTAACTGCTGGAGGAAGCCCACCAGGTCTAGCAAAACCAACTAGGTTCTCATGAATGTGATGCTCAGCCGTTGGATCTCTAAAAAGAATGGACGGTTGATGTTGGATTAGCAAAACCACCTAGTTAAAATTGATTACTAACATGAATCGCTAGCAACCAAAACAATGAGAAAATGAATCAATGACTACTTACCTGAAAGGGTAAAAACTTGGACAATTAATTGCCGACAAAACCAAAAGAGCTGGTCCCAATTTGTTGGTCAGATGACTTTTGATCAGACAATGTTCAGGAATCAACAGACGAGGCTGAAACAAAAAATCACTGACCATGAAAATCACTGATGATGAATGGACGTCGTCTGTCTAACAAGCGCAAGCTCCGTACAAGTAATAATCACTGACCATGAAAAATCTAAGACGACGAATGGACTCAGTCATTGTAAGCCAACATACATGTGAGGGATGTTTTTTGGACTGGGATGTCTGCGGTTCATCTATCTGAGAGTGTTATCTCCTTTTGGAAATTGTAAGAGTCTGATTGAAGCTGGCTGGCACATCATCAGTCACTCATTTTATTGCACACATGAGATTTTACATTGGAGTTACGATATTCATTAGCTTATTACTTGGAGTGAGTAATGAAAATTGATATAACGTAACTTACTGGGCTACAGCCCACTGTATCCCTTAGTGTGGTTCCGCTTTCATGCTTCTTTTCTCAGGGTCAAGTTAAAAATAATGAGCAAACAAAAGCCAACTGTAAAAAATACCATGAAAAATTAAAAGATACTACAAAAATGTGAACTAGCTTTTTAACATTTATCACCATTCTATTAACTAGCTTTTTCATATATACTAAGTCAAAATACACCCTTGCATGTTATATCCAAGTCAAATCCTCCATGTAAATTCATCTCATAACGTTTTAATTACCGCTGTCATCAACCTTTCAAAGGGTCACCGGCAAAGCTTGCAGAGAAAATTTACGGCGTTCAAGGGGTCGCTTAACCAAATTTGGCCCTCTGTCCATCCACCCTCGGAGGCTGAACATGTGGCAACTACTAATTCACTTACAAGTATTTTTCTTATCAGACACCCTTGTAGATACATCAGTTTGTCGTCAACAAATTGTCCAAGTTTTTACCCTTCCACATAAAAAGGGTACATGATTGATTCTCTCATTGTTTGGTTGCTAGCGACTGATGATATTACTAATCAACCTAAAAAAGTCTAGGTATGGTCCCTAGCATTTTGGAAAACACTAACCTTTATTTATTTGCTAGATCCTTATCAAGGCATGACCAAAACAAAGAAAAAAAACAATCATCAACGTGATGCAAATATGGGAAAGGACGAGGGCTACTTCCAAATGAGAGAAAGCATATCTTGGTTCAAGTTAATGTTGGGTGGGTCCATGCGTTTAGCGTTGATAGAAAGCAGGAAGGCACTCGAAAACCACGTGATGGGTCTCCTAAGCCATACTTCTACCAAAGATAAAGAATTCTTGATGGCCATATAAGCGATAAGCCTTCTGTAAAGAGCAATTGATTTAAGGGATTAGACAAACGTGAATGACTTATGACCAAAAAAAAGCACCCGTAGCATTGTAAGCATTTTGGCCATTAACACAATTTTCAGAGCGTGCTATGTCGCGAATCTGTAAACCTTGGCAGAATGCGTTGATTATCAAACTTTTGGGTCGTTCCCATACTTACAGTTACCTTCAGATCTAGACTCCGCAGAAGTGGAGTTTAAAGGGTGGTTGGAAACTGGTGGATTTAATAAATGATTATTATGTGGTTAAGTTTGAACTTGAAGAGGACCTAAACTTCGTTTTAACGGGAGGGCCATGGATTATTGGAGGCCAATATTTGATTATGCAAAAATGGAGGCCTGGATTCTGCCCAGCTCCTGCTCAAATCACCAGAATGGCGGCGTGGATCCGTGTGTCGGCTCTCCAACTGGAGTGTTTTGATGTTTGGGCTTTAAAAAGAATTGGGAACTTGCTGGGAAAGCTTTTGAAGATTGATACGCTTACAACTTCTCAAAATAGGGGAAAATTTGCTCGGCTGTGTGTGGAATTAGACTTAACCAAGCCCCTGGAAGCCTTTGTCCAAATTAACCAGGTTTGGTATAACATTGAGTATGAAGGGCTTCCCGATATATGTTATACATGTGGTCGCTATGGTCATAAAAAAGAAAGTTGTGAATTGAACAAGAATACTTCTGCTACGAAGATTGGTGAGGGCTCAGGCACAGGAGCTGAGGAATCTTTGGGAGACGATATTGCGATGGAAAAAGAAGGTGATGTTGAGAACTTGAGAGGACCTTGGATGGTTGTTCAAAATAGGAGAAAACCTAAGAGTGGGGTGTTAAGGATGGAGGAAACAAGGGAGCTGGAGGTACCACCATGGGCTCTCGGTTTGATGCGTTAAGAAAAGTGAATGAAGACTTTGATAGAAATGAAGGTTCTGGTACTGGAAAGACTAACCAGTCTGGGCCCAACCATGTTGGCACATCTAAAGGAGGTGAGGACAGGGGAAAAAACTCTGGACTAAATCCAAGTCTAGCAACACTAATGCTCGTCCTGTGTTGAATGATATATCCAATCAGCATAGCAAGGAGAACCTCAAAGTTCAGAGTGTCATTAGTAAGGTACGTGGATCAAGTAAGCCCATCCCTACAGTCGGCGCTCATAAAGGAAAATTGGTGGCTGCTGGAAAGATATTTTCTAAGCCAATTTCTCTCAATGAACAACTAGGCCTTTGGGTTAATGGCCAAAATGCTTACAATGCTACGGGTGCTTTTCACTTTGGGCACCAACCCCCTAATATAAGGGGGGATAATACTAATCCTGAGGAGGTGCTTGACACCAATATTGATGTGGACTCTTTGATTCAATCTAACCAAGGTGGCTTGATCCCAGCAGACAACATGGACCTTGTTGAAGGCCATATGGACCCTCCCATTGAGGCCCCAAATAATAGTACCTCTAATGCTACCTGGAGGTACAACTCTTGAAATCTAAGGGCTTGGCCCTAGGTCCCTTCCTTTTCCCCTATATTTTTTTTTTATGTCGATTTTATGTTGGAATGCTAGAGGTGCAGCTTGCACCAAGTTTAGAACTACTATGAAAGACTTGATTAGTAGCCACCACATGGAGGTTTTGTTTATTTGTGAGCCTCGCATCAGTGGGTTGAAAGCTATTTCTATGGTTAAATCTCTTGGGTTCCCGAGCTTTGAAATCGTTGATCCTATTGGTTTTTCTGGGGGTTTGTGGCTAATGTGGGATGACAGCAGAGTTAATGTGGAGATCCTTGGTACACATGATCAGGCCATTTCTGCCTGTATTTCTTGGCCGAACAAATCTCCTTGGATTTTTACAGCCATTTATGCTAAACCTTGTGGAGTTAAAAGGACAAAACTTTGGGAGTACCTCTCCTTTGTAGCTGGTTGCCATAATCTTCCATGGATGTTAGCTGGAGACTTTAATGATATGTTGAGTAGCAGTGATAAATTAGGAGGTAACCCTATCAATCGGTTGAAAGGCTTCAAAACTTGGTTTGATCAGGATGCGATGTGTGACTTAGGTTTCTCTGGACCTAAATATACTTGGACTAATAAGAGGATTTTTGAAAGGCTTGATCGTTCTATTTGCAATATTCAGTGGAGAGGCCTCTTTCCTGATGCTCATGTTATCCACCTGCCAAGGACGAAGTCTGATCACACTCCTATCAAAATCTGTCTTCAGTCTCAGTTTGCTCATTCACGCATTAAAAGGCCATTCAGATTCGAGGCAATGTGGTTGAAACATGAGGAGTTCCAAGAGTTTATTGCTCAATTCTGGAGCTCTCCTCTGGCTCTCTTTTGGAGAAATCTTGTGCTTTAGTGGAGCCCCTCGTGCTTTGGAACCGCTCTGTCTTTGGTCATCTCAAACAAAAAAAGCTAGAATTTTAGCTCGTTTGGCGGGGATTCAAAAGGCCTTCTGCCAAGGGCCGAACGATTTTCTTAACAATTTGGAAACTGTGCTTATCGATGAGTTTAATGGTATCCTGGACCAAGAAGCTATTTTTTGGCACCAAAAATCTAGGGTGAAGTGGCTTCAAGAAGGTGACCGTAATACCAAGTTCTTCCACATGTCCACCATTATTAGAAGGAGAAAGAATAAAATTGACAGACTCAAGAATGATGCTGGAGTTTGGGTGGAAGAGGCTGATGGTATTAAAAATTTGGCTATGTGCTATTTTTCTGATTTGTTTTCTCCTGCTCATGTGCCAACCTCCAGGTTTTCAATCCCTAATCTCTTTCCCTTTATTGATTCTGGAGAGTTGGCTTCCTTAGTAACTGCAGTTAATATGGAAGAAGTTAAGGCGAGTCTCTTTAGCATTGGGGGGATTAAAGCTCCAGGAATAGATGGGTTTCCAGCTTGCTTTTATCAGAAGAACTGGAATATTTGCGCTGATGATATTTTTAAGTTGGTCGACCAAGGTTTCAGGGAGTGTAGGATTCCTGAAGGTCTTAATTCCACCTTGATTACTCTAGTGCCTAAAGTGGATAATCCTACCTCTATGATCCATTTCCGGCCTATAAGTCTTTGCTGCACTCTCTACAAAGTTATTTCGAAGATCCTGGTTGCTCGTCTAAGGCCTATTCTGCCTAGTTTGATTAGCCCTAACCATGTGAGCTTTGTTCCGGGTAGACATATTACTGATAACATCCTCATCGTTCAAGAACTTATGCATAAATTCAGGATGTCCAAAGGCAAGAAAGGGTTTGTTGCATGGAAGATTGATTTATCTAAGGCCTATGACAGACTGAGTTGGGATTTTATTGAATAGGTGCTTATGGAATTGAATCTTCCTGCAGCCTTTATCCAATTAGTCATGAGTTGTATTTCTACGGTTCAGGATCAAGTTTGTGTTAATGGTGAATTAACTGACCCTTTCATTCCTAAAAGTGGTATTAGACGGGAGACCCTCTCTCTCCCTATCTCTTTGTCCTATGCATTGAGAAACTGTCCCACATGATCACAGATTCTGTTGGCAAAAAGAATTGGAAGCCTATTCGGTCTTCCCAATCTGGGCCTTTTGTCTCTCACCTCTTCTTTGCAGATGATCTAATCCTGTTTTCGGAGGCTAGCCCAATGTATGCTCGGGTCATGAAAAGATGTTTGGACTTGTTTTGCAAGGCTTCGGGTCAGACTGTCAATTTTTCTAAGTCTGTAGTCTTCTGTTCTCCAAACACCGGTAAAGAGCTTGCCAAGGAAATAAGTGCTATTTGTGGTTCACCTTTGACTGATGATCGGTTCATAATTGTATATCATTTTGTACCCTTCTAGCTTATGATTTGGTTATGTTTTTGAGTTAAACTTGTGCTTTTAATCCTTTTTGTGTTTATCTTTCAGTTCATTGAGCTTTAGGTAATAATGATGGCTTTAGAGAGAATAATTCATGCAATTCAAGCATGTTAAGGCCTAATTTGGATGAATGGATGAAGAGCTTAAAGACAAACTCATTTTGGCTACAGCCCCCTGCCAGTCCAGTTCCGTAGGTCATATTGCAAGCTTTGTTTCAACAACCTACATAGCTCGAATGAGGCCACATTCTTCATGAAAGTTGTTCCAATGGGTGTGTACTATAACATATCCAAAATTCAGCCCCATTGGATATATCTGGCGTCCGTTACCTAGCAAACACAGAGCCATGCTCAGGATGGATCTTATCAGCGCGGAAAATGAGTTAGCAATTTGTTTTGGCCTTAACTTCCTCCTCCGACCTTGGATTGGCCCAAATAATATATGGCTGGAAAGAAGACATTCTGAACTTCAAGTTGGAGTGCTTAAAGTCTTAATTTGCTTAAGGGAAGCCCAAGTTGTAAGCCCTTGAAGTTGCTGGTCATGCTGACCTCAGCATGTGCTGGTTGGATGCTTGGTCATGGTGAGCTAGGCATGAGCTATCATTTCTGGTTGGAAGCTTGGTCATGCTGACATGAGGATGAGCTAGGGCTGCTAGTGGGATTTAGTGGAGTAGCCATTCAAGATTTTCTAATACAAGTGCATCATCCAATTCATATTTTCTAATTCAAGTGCATCAACCATTTCAGATTTTATAATTCAAGTGTTGTATGCATTAGTCTTTTTGAATTCAGATTTTCACTTCCCCTAGGCCTATAAATAGGGAGGTTCTCTAAGCTTGTAATCACACCCCAAGGGGGGAGCTCTCAAACACTTCTCTAGAGCTCCCTTCCCTTCTCTCCCTCAAATTCTCTTAGTTTTGCTTTCTAGTTCTCAATTCTAGCTTTCTTTAATGTTTTCTTAGTTGTAATTTATTTTTCTTGTAATGTACATTCTTTCTTAAGTATTCAAGTTTAATTAGTTTCCAAGTTTCAATTATGGTTTTTGTTCTTATTCATTATGCTTATAAGTTAATATGCTAGTTTGAATGATTGATCACCATTTAGGCTTGCATGTTAGCTATCTTGGTTTGAATTAAGAGTAGACACCATGCTTTAATTCGAATTGAACTATGAATAGGAAGAGTATGTATGGACATTCGACAACAGGGATTAGATACATGCTTGGTTGTTTAAATTGTTCTTCTATGCTTAATGGGTTCCTAATGCTTAATTTTAGGTTAGACAACAAATGATCAAATTAGGGAATTAGGAACACAAGGTTATGACCACACACCATGGCTTAATCATACTTTAGCTAGAATCAATCCATTAATCTAATTGAACTTGGGAACTTATTTGCTTGAGTTACTTATTTCTTTCTTCCTTGTTTTATTTATATCCTTTCTTTTTTCATTTCTATTTTGTGTAGGGAAACTAAATTGGATCATTCAATCACCAATCCTCGTGGGATCGACCTCGCACTTACATACGCTATACTACCGAACGGCTCGTGCACTTGCGAGTATCACAAGTTGAGGATGCAACTGAATCCATTTTGGTGCAGCTGAAATCCACACAACAAGTTTTTGGCGCCGTTGCCGGGGATCGGTAACATTGTTTGATTCTATTTGGTTTTCCTACTTTTTTTATTTTTATCTTTTTTCATAACTGGACAGTTTCATGTTTTAAAGTTAATGAGGTTAATTGATAAGTTGTGTTTGTAGTCCAACAGACAAGGACAATTGCCTGACAAGCAAGAGAACTGGGTTTGAGTCCCAGCTTACACAACACCCAAAAACAAAAAGGTTCAAGTAGCATGTTGATTATTTCTAGTTTATGGTTTCATTCACTTGCTCTTAATTAAATATCTTGTTCAAGTTTACATAAACACCATATGACTCTTGGACTGATTAGTGAATAAATGGGTAGATATTGAAGACAAACACCATGTTTAAATTCTACTTGGTTCTTTATTGTTCTTCTTGTTCTTAATGGGTTCGGAATTTGTGTTTAGACTAAACACCATAGCTAAATGTTTTTTCTGAATACTTGATTAAAACCACACACCATATGGATAATCATATTTGAGAAAGAACGAACTTCATACGCTAGTTTGATTACTTTGTTGCTTGTTACTTTGAAGCATGAAATTGGACGTGTGTTGATTTTCCTTTTCATTTTAGTTTTTATTTCCCAATCCTTTAATTCTGTTTCAAGTTTTCTGTGTTTGTTTTAGTAAGTAATGTCAGCTTAATAAAAATGGAGAGAGATGGCAACCTCAATCATAAGAATGGGAGGTGTGGAGCAATGGGAGAAGTCATGACCTCCAAATGCATCATGGTCGACCTAATCGCTTCAAGGGGGAGTATTCCAATCCTTTCTCCTTAGTTGTTTTGTTATTATTTCAGTAATTTTAATTTTCTATTGCTTTTATAAAAAAAAAAATTAAAAAGATTTTTTATATGAGCTAACTCGTGGTAACTCCAGTGAGCGTGTCCGTCAATAATCAGTGTCTAGGAGTTCTTTAGGCGACACCTTCGGTGTCTAAGAAGTTTGGGTTTTAAGTGGGACCTTTGTGACCCCTCCAACCTTCCCGGATCCCCTGGCTGTGTTTTTCTGAGGCCCTTAACTGGTCATCCATGAGTTGCTTGTATATTTGTGTGTTTTAAAAAAAAAAACAAAAAACAAATTAAAAATTAAAAAAAACAAAAACAAAAACAAATTTTTTTTAAATTTGAGTTTTTATTTATTTTTCCCTGTAAAAATCAATTTGGAACTTCTTTGTTTTCTTTTTTTGTTTTGTTAAGTTAGTTTATGTATTTATTTACGTGGTGTGGTTAGTTAGTTTATTTCTGAGTGTTAAAAACACATTTTTATTTCATTCAAACACTGCATTAAAAACAAAAAAACAAAAAAAACAAAAAACATTCAAGTAAAATTAAAAGAAAAAAAAACAACAACAACAACAACTTCTTCTTCTTCTTCTTCATTTTCATCTTCATCTTCATGGCATACCTCTGTTATCTCTACTTGCAGAATCTCAGCAGCTCCACATGGTCCTCATTTTTTCTCTCCAGTGCTTCCACGTGCTGATTAGCAAGGAAAGCCGCTTCTGCAGTCCGCCACCATAGCCTTCAAGGAAGCTATTTCCTCGCTTCAGGAAGCTATTTCCTCGCTCATCGCGGCACACTCCCGTGTCCTCGCCAGGAATCGTATGCCCAAATTGGTAGCCGAGACCCCGTGGAGCACCGTTAAATTGTGGGACTCCTCCACTGCTGCCTTGTCAGACCTCTTTGCCACATGCAGATGATCTGTCGATGTGAGCCTGCTGCTAATCATGCCTCCCAGCAGCACTGCTCTGTTCGGCACTGCCTCAGAAAAGTTCGGTATTACCTCAGCAAAGTTTGAGGCCGTACCGTGATGATAGGTGGAGTTTGGGAAGACATGGTTTGGAGGAGCCCTTATCTGCGCATTCGGTGGCGCAAGGGACAATTCAAGGTTGAGATCATCAAGGTGAGTGCATGAGGATGCCATTTGTTTGTTTTTGGATTTTTTGATGTTTTTCTCTAATTTGCAGGAAGAAATGAGGGTGCTCTTCTACTTCACCGAGAGGAGTTTAAATAGACTTATACAGACGAGGGAGCCGAAAGCACTTTGGATCTCGAGGGTGCTATCCTGTGCTCTTTCTCTCGGATCCCTTCATTTCCGGCGCAAATTGCGAGCACGTTTTTTTTTAAAGGGAGCATGTCTACACTTTCACTTACTTTTGCCTCCCTGTTTTTTCTGATGTTTGTGTTTTTGCTTTTTTTAGTTATTATTTTATTTTATTTATTTATTTTTTTTTCAATTGTTTTCTTCTTGTTTGTCAGGTTTCTCAAGGATTTAGTTGGAAGAAGAGACAAAATTAAAGATGCGTCTTGGACACCTGGTGCAAGAATTCCATCTCTTCTTTTAAATTCTTGTTTGAATTGCGTGTTTATTTCAGTTTTTATTTATTTATTTTATTTTTATTTAATTAGGTAGTATAATTTAAAACTCATAGGATATTCTTTGAAGGAGCTAAACTTTTGGTAACTCCAGTGAGCAACCGCAGTCTATCAGTGTCTAGGAGTTCTTTAGGCGGCACCTTCGGTGTCTAAGAAGTTTGGGTTTTAAGAGGGACCATTGTGACCCCTCCAACCTTCCCGGATCCCCTGGCTGTGTTTTCTTGAGGCCCTTAACTGGTCATCCTTAAGTTTTCTCTTAAAAGAAGAAGCAGTTATTTGTGTGTTTACTTAACTAAAAAAAAAAAAAAAAAAAAAAAATGCATGTTTGGGTTTTCATGTTTTTGTTTGATCGTCGTTCTTTAAATTTAGGGTCATTCGTTTCTTTGAGATAGCATAACATTTTTTTTTTTTTTTTTTTATTTCCCAATTTAAAAACAAAAAAAAAACAAATACATTTTAAAATTAAATAATAAATAAAAAACTAAAATCATTTCTTCTTGGCGCTCGGTGTCTCGACCATAGGAGCTTTTAGTTTGGCCCTCTCTGACTGTCCTCTTCCGGGGCTTCACGCACAGCCTCTTGGGGCTCATCACTTGAGCTCCCAAAGATCGCAATCTTAGCTTGAGCGTAACTACTCTCGCGATCTGGTTTCTTGCGTTTACCCGGTCGGTCTAGGTCCTCCAGCTGCTTTCTCATGTCGCGAGAGTACAACTCTACCATCTTTGATAGATTTTTATTCTCGTCTCGCAATACTTCTAGCTGGTGTCGATTCACCTCCACTATCCTTGACCTTTCCCTTTTCAAGCTTTTTATAGCACTCTCTGACAGTCTTCAACCAAACTCCGCTCAGCCGCCAACTGAGCTTTCAGCACCTCTACCTCATGGGACTTCGCAAGTAGGCGATGACCCAAACTTGCTACACATGCTGTACTCTGCACGCTCAGTGCCAGGGCATCACTCGTGACCTGGTTGTCATCCCTTGTCCTGAACACATGTATATCTTTGGGAGTCACTAAATTTCTGCCAACTCCAATGGCAACATCGTTGTCCAGGAGTATTGAGTCATTGACAGTCACAGGCCCCCGTGCGGAAGCAAAGTAGGGCATCCATACCTGGTGCTCCTGCTTGGCCCCGTGTTTGAGTAGGTGGAGCTAGGTTGAGATCCAACGAAAATGGGTAGGAAGAGGCCATTTGATTTCTCACTTTTTTTCTTTTCTTGCTTCTTTTCTCTTTTGTGTTTTTGAGTTTGTGTTTTTTGTTTTTTCCCCCTTCTTTTTCCTTCTTATAGATGTAGTCTTTGACAAACCCTAGCCATCGCAGCATTTCTGAATCTCCAGCATTCCTCCAGTCCCACAACCTTCTCGTTTTCCAACTCATTTGTCACGACTTGCTTTGTCTGAACGGACGCGTTTCAGCAAAGTCGTCGCGCCTTTCCATGGCCCCGTAATTTCTGCTTGTGGAGTCTGCGGCGCCTCTATGCGTCGACACGTGTCTCGCCCTGTCTTTGGCCCCTTACACTGAACCGAGACAAAATTAGGATCCATGTTTCAGAATCCAATTCACGTTTCATCCTAAATTAAAAAAAAATTAAAATTAAAATTTAACCGTGTGAGCTTCAGATTTCATGTTGGGTCGGGTTTTACCGTTGTTGGGTTAATTTCATTTTGGGTTGGGCTTTCAATTATTTGGGTTTCAGTTTGTGTAAGACTATCTGTTAGGGCTTACTGTTTTGAGTGTTTTACTGTTTCGTGGTTTTTTATTTATTTGATTGTTTGTTTTGTAATTTTTATTTTGTAATTGTTTTATTTTATTTTTGTATGTTTTGTGATTTTTATTTGCTTTAATACCATTCATTTGTTGTTATGACATTGTTTGTGGCTAATTTTTAAACATTGAGGACAATGTTCATTTCTAGGTTTGGGGGTATTGGAGTTTTGCATGTATTTGTTTTTTTCATAAATTTAGCATGTATTTGTTTTTTTTCTTAATTTTAAAATTAAAAAAAATAAAAATAAAAAATTGCTTGTTTTTCTTCTATTTGAGTCTTATTTTTGTTTTGAGTCACTTTCCGAACACTTATGATGAGATTGTGATAAATGTTTGCATGACTTAAATGAAAATTGAATTTTATTTATTTATTATTTATTCGTTTTCCTTGTAATTTTTTTAATTCTTTTAATTTTTTTTAAAAAAATTAAAATTAAAAAATAAATTTTTTTTGCATTGTTCTAGCATGATATGTTTCAAACCTTCTTTACACTTGCCATTTGTTTCATAATTTTCCAATTAAAGGATTTGCATGATCTAAAGAATTGTATGAAGCATAAATTAGACTTATATAACCAACCATATAAAGTGAGCTTTTGAGCCTTGTCCTTCAATTCATGAGTGTTATATACATACTCTTATTTTCTTGTCATCTAAGTTGTTGTTTGATCTCATTATTCATTGATTTGGTTGAACACTTAAAAGTCATTCATTCTTGTGCAATTTGACTTCATGACATTTAAAGAAATGATATTAAGGCATTCTTTGGATCGTTTGTGCCTTTCAAGCTAACCTTATGCATGCTTAAGCATGATTTTCCATTGTTAACCATTTTGAGCCTACATGTAAACCTTTTCTTTCATTTACCAATTTTATTTCCTCGCCTTAGCCCGAAAAACAAATATTTACCTTTTCTAAGGAACTCATGAGCTTTAATTCGGATGTGTTTTTCATGCTAAGTTTGTGAATGGATATTACTTTAAAGAAAAAAAAAAAAAAAAAAAAGAAGAAGAAGAAATTCACACAATTGGTGAAATGAAAAGAAAAAAAAAATGTTATGAGTAAATGGTAGTTGAATGAAATTTCGTTTTTGGGTTTCATTGGTGTTTAGAAAGGAGTTTAAATCATTGTAAATGAAGGTATAAGGAGTTTTGATCATGTAAAAGAAAAATTCTCGTCGTGATGATTCGAAGTCTTGTAAATAATAATTTTATGCTCTTACATTTTGAGTTCCTTGGACTTTGTTTTATCCATACCCTTCATTTCTTACTCACCTTACACCCTTGGCCCAATTACAACCTTTACTAAAGACCTAAATTGATCTTAAATGCCATGTGGTTGAATTGCATCCAATTTCTTACTTTTAAGTGTTTGGCATCCTTCTTGAGATCATATTAATGCAAGTTCTTCATCTTTCTATTGCGAGTTAAGTCCCTTATGGTTTAACTCTATTCTCATATTTATAACTGAGTGTTGCATTGTAGCCCTCTTCCGAGTGATTCATTTGTGAGAGGACAACTTTGGTGAGATTTGAAGTTGAACTTATGCTTTGTATGATTTTTGAAATTGTGTGAAAACTAAGATTGGGGAATTTGTTGCATTTGGCTATCACACTACTACACTTTGAGCATATTATGTTTTGAACTTTGCCGCTTTGTGAATAATGTCCAAAATTGAGCTTTTCTTGTTAAAACTTTTGAGTCATGTGCATGAGTCATTTCTCTTCAGAAAATGTTCGGAAAGATTGTTTTGAGTTTTTTTTATTTTTGCAATTGTTTTTTTTTGTTTGTTTTTATTAATGTAATTATGTTTGTTTTTGTTTTTGGTTTTGCTGAAGGACTAACAATCTTTTAAGTTTTCTAACCATTTTGTTTTGTAGAGTTAGAAAAACGTTTGTGGGTATTGTAATTGTTTAAACCCTCAGGAGACACAACTCCTCCTACTAGGGATGCCTAGAGGTTTAAAGGCTTGTTGCATATGCTCAATGCAATCGAGTTACCTACGAAAGTGGTCTACTTAACTTCTTGTTTTATTTTTAACTTTGTTTTGTGTTGTTTTGCTCGAGGACTAGCAAAATCTAGGTTTGGGGTCTATCTGATCGGTTCATAATTGTATATCATTTTGTACCCTTCTAGCTTATGATTTGGTTATGTTTTTGAGTTAAACTCGTGCTTTTAATCCTTTTTGTGTTTATCTTTCAGTTCATTGAGCTTTAGGTAATAATGATGGCTTTAGAGAGAATAATTCATGCAATTCAAGCATGTTAAGGCCTAATTTGGATGAATGGATGAAGAGCTTAAAGACAAACTCATTTTGGCTACAGCCCCCTGCCAGTCCAGTTCCGTAGGTCATATTGCAAGCTTTGTTTCAACAACCTACATAGCTCGAATGAGGCCACATTCTTCATGAAAGTTGTTCCAATGGGTGTGTACTATAACATATCCAAAAGTCAGCCCCATTGGATATATCTGGCGTCCGTTACCTAGCAAACACAGAGCCATGCTCAGGATGGATCTTATCAGCGCGGAAAATGAGTTAGCAATTTGTTTTGGCCTTAACTTCCTCCTCCGACCTTGGATTGGCCCAAATAATATATGGCTGGAAAGAAGACATTCTGAACTTCAAGTTGGAGTGCTTAAAGTCTTAATTTGCTTAAGGGAAGCCCAAGTTGTAAGCCCTTGAAGTTGCTGGTCATGCTGACCTCAGCATGTGCTGGTTGGATGCTTGGTCATGGTGAGCTAGGCATGAGCTATCATTTCTGGTTGGAAGCTTGGTCATGCTGACATGAGGATGAGCTAGGGCTGCTAGTGGGATTTAGTGGAGTAGCCATTCAAGATTTTCTAATACAAGTGCATCATCCAATTCATATTTTCTAATTCAAGTGCATCAACCATTTCAGATTTTATAATTCAAGTGTTGTATGCATTAGTCTTTTTGAATTCAGATTTTCACTTCCCCTAGGCCTATAAATAGGGAGGTTCTCTAAGCTTGTAATCACACCCCAAGGGGGGGAGCTCTCAAACACTTCTCTAGAGCTCCCTTCCCTTCTCTCCCTCAAATTCTCTTAGTTTTGCTTTCTAGTTCTCAATTCTAGCTTTCTTTAATGTTTTCTTAGTTGTAATTTATTTTTCTTGTAATGTACATTCTTTCTTAAGTATTCAAGTTTAATTAGTTTCCAAGTTTCAATTATGGTTTTTGTTCTTATTCATTATGCTTATAAGTTAATATGCTAGTTTGAATGATTGATCACCATTTAGGCTTGCATGTTAGCTATCTTGGTTTGAATTAAGAGTAGACACCATGCTTTAATTCGAATTGAACTATGAATAGGAAGAGTATGTATGGACATTTGACAACAGGGATTAGATACATGCTTGGTTGTTTAAATTGTTCTTCTATGCTTAATGGGTTCCTAATGCTTAATTTTAGGTTAGACAACAAATGATCAAATTAGGGAATTAGGAACACAAGGTTATGACCACACACCATGGCTTAATCATACTTTAGCTAGAATCAATCCATTAATCTAATTGAACTTGGGAACTTATTTGCTTGAGTTACTTATTTCTTTCTTCCTTGTTTTATTTATATCCTTTCTTTTTTCATTTCTATTTTGTGTAGGGAAACTAAATTGGATCATTCAATCACCAATCCTCGTGGGATCGACCTCGCACTTACATACGCTATACTACCGAACGGCTCGTGCACTTGCGAGTATCACAAGTTGAGGATGCAACTGAATCCATTTTGGTGCAGCTGAAATCCACACAACAACTGAAAATTTGGGAAAATACCTAGGTATGCCGCTCTTGCATCACCGTGCGAACAAGTCTACTTATATTAGCATTGTGGAAAAGGTTCATAATAGATTGGCTACTTGGAAAAGTAAGTGCTTGTCTATGGCGGGTCGGACAACTCTTATTCAAGCAGTTACATCTTCTATACCTATCTATGAAATGCAAACAACTAAATTACCTATGAGCATCTGTGATGATCTTGATCGTGTTCATCTCAACTTTTTCTGGGGAGGTAGTGCCAAGCAGAGCAAGGTTCACTTATGCCAATGGGATTTGGTATGTAAACCCAAGCATAAAGGTGGTTTGGGGTTGAAGAAAACCTCGTTAATGAACCAAGCTATGCTGGGTAAAATTGGTTGGAGACTACATGCTCAAGATAAGGGCTTGTGGGCCAAAATTTATGAGGATAAGTACCTGCAAGGCCACTCTATCTTGGACAATTCTCTGATTAATAGACACGGATGTTCTGCCACCTGGAAGGGAATTCTACATGGTTCCAGATTGCTTAAGCAGGGGATGACTTGGAGAATTGGGATGGGAGATAAAGTGAAATTTTGGACAGACAAGTGGCTGTCTAACATACCATTGATGGAGTATGAGGGAATTGGTGATGTGCTAGATCTGGACTGCCCCTTTTCAAGCTTCTTTAAGCATGGATGGTGGGATATTGAGAGGTTGAAAGCTACTGTTCTTGTTGAGGTAGTAGAAAGAATTCTTAATTTTCCTGTTGGTTTTATTGGTACCTTACATGATTCGCAGATTTGGAAACACACAGCTAATGGGGTCTTCACTGCGAAATCTGCATATCAACTGCTTTTTGGAGACTCTTCTTGGAATGACTCTTTTTGGAAGGTTTTATGGCAGCTGAACCTTCCCCCCAAGTTGAAAGTCTTCCTCTGGGTTGTTTACCAAGATAAAATTTTATCAAATGATTAGAGAGTCAGAAGGAATTTAGCTCCTGACCCTTCTTGCTCTATATGTGATTGGCCCTATGAAACTGCTCTCCACATTCTTAGAGATTGCACTAAAGCCAAAGAGATTTGGCGTTATTTCTTGCCTCCCCACCAACGAAATAATTTCTTTTATGCTGACTTCCAACCTTGGTTAAAGACTAATATCCTCTCCAAGGCTAGATGGTCCAGGAGTATTTCTTGGTGTTCTGTTTTTGTGTTTATCTGTTGGTATCTGTGGAAATGGAGAAACCAATCTATCTTTAATGTTGATGAGGCTGCTCCTTCTAACACCAGGCAGATCATCTTATATGCTATCTCTTGATTGGAGTAAGGTTCCTTGTGGTGGTGCTATAGCTGGGGAGAAAATTCAGATTTCTTTGGCTTGGGAATTTCCTGGTATTGGAGTGGTTAAACTCAATGTGGATGGTTCTTGCAAACTTACCGCTGGGAATATTGGTGCTGGTGGTATCCTTCGTGGCTGTGCTGGGGAGTGGATTAAGGGGTTTGCGGTGAACTTGGGAAAGGGCCAAATAATTGAAGCTGAACTGTGGGGCTTGTTTTTTGGTCTTAAAATGGCTTTGGACAAAGGCATCAAGAGGATTATCATTGAAATGGACTCATCTCTTGGTATACAACTTATCCAACAAATTGATACATCTCGGTTTCACCCTCTTGCTGGCTTGCTGCAAGATTGCTGCACTCTTCTAAGGCAATTTGAGAATTATCAGTTACACCATATTTATAGGGAAAAGAATTGCCTTGCCTGACTGCCTTGCTAGGTGGAGCTACAACCTCGACTTAGGCATTTGTTATTTTGATTATGCTCCTGCGTGGGCTAATGATGTTTTGGTTGATGACCTCTTAGGGGTCTCTCGCTCTCGTCAGATTTCTATTGCTAATTTGTAGCTGTTTCTTGGGGTTTTCCCCCTTTTCATCAAAAAAAAAAACGTGAATGACTAGCACTAAGGTTTGTCTCTATTTTTCTAGTTACATATATTAGTATAATAATATTATATTATTTGTTGATGGTAATATAATATACTATATTTATTTGCTTTCCTATTCGTAATCACTAATAAAAATGGACAGTTTGATGATTTTTAATCACGCATTTAATTTATTTATTATATGGTGTAAATTTATTACTCATACAATTTATTTATTGTATGGTGTAAGTTTATTACCCATATAATAATATTTATTTAAAAGTATGGCGCGGGTTTATCATCTAAAGTTGCCTTTACTTTTTATTTAAAAGTATGGTAATTAGTACCTATACAAGCACATTTACTTTATCGTTTATTTACTTTATTATTTAAAGTATGGTGCGGAATTAACCACCATACATCAAACAATTTACTTTATGAATTTACTTTATCGCACATTTACCTTTATTTAAAAGTATGGTGCGGGTTTATCGTCCATACCAACAATTTATTTTATGAATTAATTGTGCGGTATAATGAGTTTTTACAGCATACAAAGATCATGACCAGAAGTTCCTTGATCCTCATCATACAACTACATCAAGATCTAAAGATCCTGGATGATGATAATGATATAAGAGCTGGCAGGATATCTCCGGTACTATATTTGTAAACAAGTGATTGGACCTAAAGATCCTTGATCCTTGACATGTAAATAAGGACCTGGAGTTCCTTAATGATGTAACAATACCGTATTGGTTAATAGTGTCGTACACATGAATAGTAACTATACTAGCAAATGTACTATGCGCATGAATAGACATGTATTCATGACTTGATGAATAGTACTGTATACATGAATAGTGATATATACATAAATATTAACCATTTTGGATAAACCGTCACTATATACAAAAGGGAACCTGCAGTTCCTTAAACTTATTGATGAGCAATTAAATGAGATGCTAGAAGTTCCTCAAAACATGGACAATTTATGTAAGGGCCTAAAGTTCCGGAATATATACAAGAAATTATAAAAATGTCCATACCGTGAGAATATGTGATTTTGGCCCGAAGTTTAAAATCTAAGAGTATTGAATGTCCATACCATGAAAATATGCAATTTTGGTTTAAGTTCAAAATTTGACAATATTGAGAACCTGAAGTTCCAATAGTTAAATGGACAACCCTTGAGGTATTATTGCAAATTGTGGTACACCACATATTTCTTTGGCATAAGAAAATGATAAATTTAATAAAGTTCGATTCTGTTACAATCGACACCTCAAGGAAGAAATATATTTTGGGAATTCCGGTTGTTAAGAATACACCATGAAATTGATAACATCATGATAAACCTCAAAGGATGAATTGAGGCTCCCCACATATTTTGTTATATTATATGATCTGGGCTGGAAGTCCATGGATCCAAATATATGAGAGATCCTGAACCTGAAGTTTTGGGTATACAGTAATTAATGCTCTTCACTACTATATTGCAATATTATCATGGCTTTTACTCAATTTATATTTCATTCCCATTTGAAAAGGGCAAATAAATTCAGAGGTCGTGTTTAGCCCGGGCCAAAAGTTCCGAACTCACATGCATTGAAATATATAATTTGAGATATTTAATGTGGTTATTTGAACCTATAAGGCACAAGGTTCCAAACCGTCATCTTGAAAAGACATGAAAACCACATGTGCAAGTTTTAGAATTGACCTAGTTATTATAATAGGAAATGAGCATACAACAAATAGATTCTTTTCACCTGCAAGGAAGAAGCATGCTCTGTAAAATCTATTAAATTTCATTATATTATGGAAGCCTTTGAAGGAAGAGGACTGGGCCTCCTAAGCTTAGCCATAAGCCTCTCGTGGTCTCCTAGAATCTTTTCATTGGAAATCTGCAGTATGTCAAGCCTTGTATGCGTATCAATAAAGTATGAACTCATCAGTTCAACAAGGAATTATTTTCCTCTTTCAGTTTCTCAACCTCTTATTGAGACTCATGAAGCATTCTCCGAAGAGACGAATTTTCAGTGATTAGCTCTTGAATGTCGTTTGCTCTGGCACACAAATGATTAGCCATGTTAGAAACAGGAGCAGCACTCTGAATTCTAAAAGTCATTGAGTCATCAATAGCCTCTTCGTTCAGACCTTCCTGCGAAGTATTTCATCCATTGGAGTAAGGAAATTCCTAGCTACTATGACAGCAATCGTATCATTCGTCATCACAGAATCATTAACCGTGAGATGATGATTTTGGGATACAAAGGATGGACTCCAAACTTTGGCGTCACATATTGTTTTGGGAGCAACATTTAAATCGAAATGATTTGGGCGAGAAGAAGAGGAAGTCATTTTAAAGGGGTTTCAAGGAAAGTCTTAGAAAAACTGAATTTTCAGAAAATGGAAGGAAGTTGAGTTGAAACGCAGGATCTCAATATTTTCTCGGATCCCCATATTCTCTTTTTTCTTTCTCAGATTCCAAAAATTCACGTGGCCTCCATTAATGTCTGTCGGCACTTTAGGGGTTTCAAGGACCACTTTCGTCAAAGCCAATCTTACTTTGCAGATTTCATGTAGTTACTTTTTTAAAAGCATCACGAGAACCTCGCAAATTTCTGTGGTTAATTTGAGATTCAACGGACCTAACTATTCCTCTCACTTATGTATAAATTGTTGCGTAGATACAGCTGCACCAAAATAGATTCAACTGCATCCTCAACTTGTGATACTCGCAAGTGCACGAACCGTTGGTAGTTTAGCGTATGTAAGTGCGAGGTCGATTCCACAGGGATTGGTGATTGAATGATCCAATTTAGTTTTCCTACACAAAACAAAAATGAAAACAAAAGAAACAAAACAAGAAGAAAGAATGTACATTACAATGAAAAATAAATTACAACTAAAAGAACATTAAAGAAATTAAGAGAACTTGAGGAAGAAAGGAAAGTGTTTGAGAGCTTGGAGGAGGGAGAAGAAAGTGTTTGACAACTTTAGAGAATTTTGGAAGAACATGTGTTTGAGAGTTTTGAGGATTTTGGAAGGGAAGAAAGTGGTGTTTGAGAGATTTGGAGGAAGAGAAGGGAGAAGTGTTTGAGAGATTTGGAGACTTTTGGAAGAGTAAGGAAAATGGTGTTTGGGAACTTTGTGGATTTTTGGAAGAGAGTGTTTGAGAACATGGGACATTTGGAGAAGAAAGTAGAGAGGTGTTTTGAGAGCTTTGTGGATTTTGGAAGAGAAAGTGTTTGGGGACTTTGTGAATTTGTAAGAAAGTGTTTGGGGACTTTGTGAATTTGTAAGAAAGTGTTTGAGAACATGGGAAATGTTTTAGAGCTTGGAGAACTTTGAAAGAGAATAGAGAAGTGTTTGGAGAATTTAGAAGAAAGAAAATTTAGTAGAATGATCTTATTACAACAATTGAGAACTACAAAGGGAAACTAAGAGAATTTGAGGGAGAGAAGGGAAGGGAGCTCTAGAGAAGTGCTTGAGAGCTCCCCCCCCTTGGGGTGTGTTTACAAGCTTAGAGAACTTCCCTATTTATAGGCCTAGGGGAAGTGAAAATCTGAATTCAATATGGCTAATGCATACAACACTTGTTTTATAAAATCTGAAATGGTTGATGCACTTGTATTAGAAAATCTAAATTGGGTGATGCACTTGTATTAGAAAATCTTGAATGGTTGATGCACTTCACCAATTAATCCCACCAGCAGCCCTAGCTCATCTTCATGTCACCATGACCAAGCTTCCAACCAGAAATGATAGCTCATGCCTAGCTCACCATGACCAAGCATCCAACCAGGCACATGCCTGAGGTCAGCATGACCAGCAACTTCAAGGGCTTACAACTTGGGCTTCTCTTAATCAAATTAGGACTTTAAGCACTCGAAATTGAAGTTCAGAATGTCTTCTTTCAGCCATATGTTATTTGGGCCAATCCAAGGTCGGAGGAAAAAGTTAAGGCCGAAACAAATTGCTAACTCATTTTCCGCGCTGATAAGATCCATCCTGAGCATGGTTGTGTGTTTGCTAGGTAACGGACTCCAGATTTATCCAATGGGGCCGAATTTTGGATATGTTATAGTACACACCCATTGGAACAACTTTCATGAAGAATGTGGCCTCTTTAGAGCTATGTAGGTTGTTGAAACAAAGCTTACAATATAACCTACGGAACTGGACTGGCAGGGGGCTGTAGCCATAATGAATTTGTCTTTAAGCTCTTCTTCAATTCATCCAAATTAGGCCTTAACATGCTTGAATGGCATGAATTATGCTCTCCAAAGCCATCATTGTTACCTAAAGCTCAATTAACTGAAAGATAAACACAAAAAGGATTAAAAGCACAAGTTTAACTCAAAAACATAACCAAATCATAAGCTAGAAGGGTAAGAAATAATATACAATTATGAACCGATCAAATACCCCCAAACCTAGATTTTGCTACTCCTCGAGCAAAACAAAAAGGAAAACACAGATAAAAAAAAACAAAAAAAGAAGTTAACTAGACCACTTTCGTAGGTAACTCGATTGCATTTAGCATATGCAACAAGCCTTTAAACCTCTAGGCATCCCTAGTAGGAGGAGTTGTGTCTCCTGAGGGTTTAACAGATATCAACACCCACAAACGTTTTACTAACTCTACAAAACAAAATGGTTAGAAAACTTATTAGATTTGTTAGTCCTTAAGCAAAACCAAAAACAAAAACAAACACAAACGCAAATACATTAACAAAAATAAAACAAAAAACAAAAATAAAGAAAACAATTACAAAAATAAAACGAACTCAAAACAATTTTTCCGAACATTTTCTGAAGAAAAATGACTCATGCACATGACTTAAACGTTTTAACAATAAAAGCTCAATTTTTAAACATTATTTACAAAGCGGCAAAGTTCTAAACACAATATGCTCAAAGTGTAGTAGTGTGATAGCCAAATACAACAAATTCCCCAATCTTAGTTTTCACATAATTTCAAAAATCATACAAAGCATAAGTTTAACTTCAAATCTCACCAAAGTTGTCCTCTCACAAATGAATCACTCAGAAGAGGGCTATAATGCATCACTTAGTTATAAACATGAGAATAGAGTTAAACCATAAGGACTTAACTCGAAATAGAAAGATGAAGAACTTGCATTAATATGATCTCAAGAAGGATGCCAAACACTTAAAAGTAAGAAAATGGATGCAATTCAACTACATGACATTTAAGATCAATTTAGGTCTTTAACATAGGTTGTAATGGGGCCAAGGGTGTAAGGTGAGTAAGAAATGAAAGGTATGGATAATACAAAGTCCAAGGAACTCGCAATGTAAGAGCATAAAACAATTGTTTACAAGACTTCGAATCATCACGATTAGATTTTTTCTTTTACATGATCAAAACTCCTTATACCTTCATTGACATGGATTCATACTCCTTTCCTTTAATTGAACAAACATCAATTTATTTTGAAAGCCCAAAAATGAAATTTTCATTCAACCACCACTTGACTTTTCTCTTTTCTTTCACCAATTGTGTGATTTTGTTTTTCTTCGAAATGTAACACCCATTCCCAAACTTAGTATGAAAAACACATCCCAATTTAAGCTCATGAGTTCCTTAGAAAGGTAAATATTTGTTTTTCAGGCTAAGGCGAGGAAATAAATTTGTTTAAATGAAAGAAAAGGTTTACATGTAGGCTCAAAATGGTTAACAATGGAAAATCATGCTTAAGCATGCATAAGGTTAGCTTGAAAGGCACAAACGATCCAAAGAAGGCCTTAATATCATTTCTTTAAATGTCATGAAGTCAAATTGCACAAGAGTGAATGACTTTTAAGTGTTCAACCAAATCAATGAATAATGAGATCAAACAACAACTTAGATGACAAGAAAATAAGAGTATGTATAACACTCATGAATTTAAGTACAAGGCTCAAAAGCTCACTTTATATGGTTGGTTATATAAGTCTAATTTATGCTTCATACAATTCTTTAGATTATGCAAATCCTTTAATTGGAAAATTATGAAACAAACGGCAAGTGTAAAGAAGGTTTCAAGCATGTCATGATAGAACAATGCCAAATTTAATTATTTTTTTTTAATAATTTAAACTTTAAAAAAAAAAATTAATCAAATGAAATCCAATTTTTATTTAAGTCATGCAAACATTTATCACAATCTCATCAAATATTGTTCGGAAAGTGATTCAAAAACAAAACAAGACTCAAATAGAAGAAAAACAAGCAATTTTTTTTTATTTTTTAATTAAGAAAAAAATAATAATAATACATGCTAAACTCCAATACCCCCAAACCTAGAAATGAACATTGTCCTCAATGTTTAAAAATTAGCCACAAACAATGTCATAACAACAAATGAAATGTATTAAAGCAAATAAAAAATCACAAAACATACAAAAATAAAATAAAACAATTACAAAATAAAAATTACAAAACAATCAAACAAATATTTTTTTTAAAAAAAAAAAATGGACACGAAACAGTAAGCCCTAACAGATAGTCTTACACAAACTGAAACCCAAAATTTTTGAAGCCCAAAGCCCACAATTTCGAAACACAAACCACGGTTAATTTAACCCCTAAACCCAAACTAAAGTGAGAAACCCGACCCACAAAAATTATGAAGCCCGCACGTTTTAATTTTAATTATAATTTTTTTTAATTTAAGATCAAACGTGAATTGGATTCTGAAACATGGGTCCAAATTTTGTCTCGGTTAGTGTAAGGGACCAACAGACAGGGTGAGACACGTGTCGACGCATAGAGGCGCCGCAGATCCACAAGCGAAAATTACGGGGCCATGGAAAGGCGCGACGACTTTGCTGAACGCGTCCGTTCAGACAAAGCAAGTCGTGACAAATGAGTTGGAAACGGTTGGAAAGTGAGAAGGTTGTGGGACTCGATGAACGCTTGGGGATTCAGAAAATGCTTAGACGCTGCAATGGTTAGGGTTTGTCAAAGACTACATCTATAAGAAAGAAAAAGAAGGGGAAAACACAAACGCAAAAACACACAAAAGAGAAAAGAAGCAAGAAAAGAAAAAAGTGAGAAATCAAATGGCTTCTTCCTACCCCTTTTCCTTGGATCTCAACCTAGCTCCACCGACTCAAACACGAGGCCAAGCAGGAGCACCAGTATGGATGCCCTACTTTGCCTCCGCACGGGGGCCTGTGACTGTCAATGACTCAATACTCCTGGACAACGATGTTGCCATTGGAGTTGGCAGAAATTTGGTGACTCCTAAAGATATACGTGTGTTCGGGACAAGGGATGACAACCGGGTCATGAGTGATGCCCTGGCACTGAGCATGCAGCGTACAGCATGTGTCGCAAGTTTGGTTCATCGCCTACTTGCGAAGTCCCATGAGGTAGAGGTGCTGAAAGGTCAGTGAGCGGCGGAGCACAGTATGGTTGAAGAGTGTCAGAGTGCTATAAAAAGCTTGAAAAGGGAGCGGTCAAGGATAGTGGAGGTGAATCGACACCAGCTAGATGTATTGCGGGACGAGAATAAAAACCTAACAAAGATTGTAGAGTTGTACTCTCGCGACATGCGAAAACAGCTGGAGGACCTAGACCGACCGGGTAAACGCAAGAAACCAGATCGCGAGAAAAGTTATACTGAAGCCAAGATTGCGATCTTTGGGAGCTCAAGTGATGAGCCCCAAGAGGCTGTGCGTGAAGCCCCGGAAGAGGACAGCCAGAGGGCCAAACTAAAAGCTCCTATGGTTGAGACACCGAGCGCCAAGAAGAAATTATTTCAGTTTTTATTTATTTATTTAATTTTAAAGTGTATGTGTTTTTTTTTTTTTAATTGGAAATAAAACGTTATGTTATCTCAAATAGACGAATGACCCTAAATTTAAAGAACGACGATCAAACAAAAACACGAAAACCCAAACATGCATTTTTATTTTTAGTTAAGTAAACACACAAGTAACTGCTTTTTCTTTTAAGAGAAAAACTTAAGGATGACCAGTTAAGGGCCTCAGAAAAACACAGCCAGGGGTATCCGGGAAGGTTGGAGGAGTCACAATGGTCCCGCTTAAAACCTAACTTCTTAGACACCGAAGGTGTCGCCTTAAAGAACTCCTAGACACTGTATACTGCGGTTGCTTCCTGGAGTTACCAAAAGTTTAGCTCCTTCAAAGAATATCCTATGAGTTTTAAATTATACTAACTAATTAAATAAAAACAAAATAAAAATAAAAACTGAAATAAACACACAATTCAAACAAGAATTTAAAAGAAGAGTTGGGATTCTTGCACCAGGTGTCCAAGACGCATCTTTAATTTTGTCTCTTCTTCCAATTAAATTCTTGAGAAACCTGACAAACAAGAAGAAAACAATTGAAAAAGAAAAAATAATAAAATAAAATAAAATAACAACTGAAAAAGCAAAAACACAAACATCAGAAAAAACAGGGAGGCAAAAGTAAGTGAAAGTGTAGACATGCTCCCTTTTAAAAAAACGCGCTCGCAATTTGCGCCGGAAATGAAGGGATCCGAGAGAAAAGAGCACAGGATAGCACCCTCGAGATCCGAAGTGCTTTCGGCTCCCTCGTCCTGCATAAGTCTATTTAAACACATCTCGGTGAAGTAGAAGAGCACCCGCATTTCTTCCTGCAAATTCAAAGAAAAACATCAAAAAATCCATAAACAAAACAATGGCATCTTCATGCACTCACCTTGATGATCTAAACCTTGAATTGTCACTTGCGCCACGAAATTCGCAGGATAAGGGCTCGTCCAAACCTTGTCTTCCCAAACTCCACATATCATCACGGTACGGCCTCAAACTTTGCTGAGGTAATCCGAACTTTTCTGAGGCGGTGTCGAACGGGGCGTGCTGCCTGGGAGGTATGATTGGCAGCAAGCTCACACCGACGGATCATCTGCATGTGGCGCAGAGGTCTGACAAAGCAGCGGTGGAGGAGTCCCACAACTTAACTGTGCTCCACGCGGTCTCGGCTACCAACTTGGGCATGCGATTATTGGCGAGGACACGGGAGTGTGCCGCGCTGAGCGAGGAAGTAGCTTCCTTGAAGGCTATGGTGGCGGACTTCAGAAGCGGCTCTATTGTGCCAATCAGCACGTAGAAGCACTCCAGAGAAAGAATGAGGACCATGTGGAGCTGCTGCAGATTCTGCAAGTAAGAGAGAATAGAGGCATGCCATGAAGATGAAGATGATGAAGATGTTGTTTTTATTTTTAATTTACTTGAATGTTTTGTTTTTGTTTTTTTTTTGTTTTCTTTTTTTTTTTTCTTTTTTAATTTTTTTACTTTTTTTTCTTTGTTTGTAATGTTTGAGTGAAATAAAAATGTGTTTTTAACACTCAGAAATAAACAGCTGCACCAAAATAGATTCAACTGCATCCTCAACTTGTGATACTCGCAAGTGCACGAACCGTTGGTAGTTTAGCGTATGTAAGTGCGAGGTCGATTCCACAGGGATTGGTGATTGAATGATCCAATTTAGTTTTCCTACACAAAACAAAAATGAAAACAAAAGAAACAAAACAAGAAGAAAGAATGTACATTACAATGAAAAATAAATTACAACTAAAAGAACATTAAAGAAATTAAGAGAACTTGAGGAAGAAAGGAAAGTGTTTGAGAGCTTGGAGGAGGGAGAGGAAAGTGTTTGACAACTTTAGAGAATTTTGGAAGAACATGTGTTTGAGAGTTTTGAGGATTTTGGAAGGGAAGAAAGTGGTGTTTGAGAGATTTGGAGGAAGAGAAGGGAGAAGTGTTTGAGAGATTTGGAGACTTTTGGAAGAGTAAGGAAAATGGTGTTTGGGAACTTTGTGGATTTTTGGAAGAGAGTGTTTGAGAACATGGGACATTTGGAGAAGAAAGTAGAGAGGTGTTTTGAGAGCTTTGTGGATTTTGGAAGAGAAAGTGTTTGGGGACTTTGTGAATTTGTAAGAAAGTGTTTGGGACGGAACATGGGAAATGTTTTAGAGCTTGGAGAACTTTGAAAGAGAATAGAGAAGTGTTTGGAGAATTTAGAAGAAAGAAAATTTAGTAGAATGATCTTATTACAACAATTGAGAACTACAAAGGGAAACTAAGAGAATTTGAGGGAGAGAAGGGAAGGGAGCTCTAGAGAAGTGCTTGAGAGCTCCCCCCCTTGGGGTGTGTTTACAAGCTTAGAGAACTTCCCTATTTATAGGCCTAGGGGAAGTGAAAATCTGAATTCAATATGGCTAATGCATACAACACTTGTTTTATAAAATCTGAAATGGTTGATGCACTTGTATTAGAAAATCTAAATTGGGTGATGCACTTGTATTAGAAAATCTTGAATGGTTGATGCACTTCACCAATTAATCCCACCAGCAGCCCTAGCTCATCTTCATGTCACCATGACCAAGCTTCCAACCAGAAATGATAGCTCATGCCTAGCTCACCATGACCAAGCATCCAACCAGGCACATGCCTAGGTTCAGCATGACCAGCAACTTCAAGGGCTTACAACTTGGGCTTCTCTTAATCAAATTAGGACTTTAAGCACTCGAAATTGAAGTTCAGAATGTCTTCTTTCAGCCATATGTTATTTGGGCCAATCCAAGGTCGGAGGAAAAAGTTAAGGCCGAAACAAATTGCTAACTCATTTTCCGCGCTGATAAGATCCATCCTGAGCATGGTTGTGTGTTTGCTAGGTAACGGACTCCAGATTTATCCAATGGGGCCGAATTTTGGATATGTTATAGTACACACCCATTGGAACAACTTTCATGAAGAATGTGGCCTCTTTAGAGCTATGTAGGTTGTTGAAACAAAGCTTACAATATAACCTACGGAACTGGACTGGCAGGGGGCTGTAGCCATAATGAATTTGTCTTTAAGCTCTTCTTCAATTCATCCAAATTAGGCCTTAACATGCTTGAATGGCATGAATTATGCTCTCCAAAGCCATCATTGTTACCTAAAGCTCAATTAACTGAAAGATAAACACAAAAAGGATTAAAAGCACAAGTTTAACTCAAAAACATAACCAAATCATAAGCTAGAAGGGTAAGAAATAATATACAATTATGAACCGATCATAAATATGTTACTAACGAAATTTTCTTTGTAGAATACACCCAGTTTTCTCCAATTTTCTCCATATCCAATGATATAACATCCACTTGTTTCTCCTATCAATGAGCATTCGATGTGCTTGAGAAGCGAGACTATCTTTGATCATCCATTTAGGAAGCGTTAATATCCCTGATCATGTTTCTGTTAGATTAGGAAACTGTAATGACAACTACATGCTCTGATCTCTTGAAGTTCTTTTAGACTAGGAGAAATGAGAGTTTGTTGTCTGTTCCCACCAGCTTCCTTCCTTGATTGCTTACCTTACCTTGCAATCATTATCACAATGCTTTGTATCTTTTCTTTCTTTTTATAACTCTCTCTTCATGAGAGATTTTATTTCTTTAGAACGAACATCTGAAGAAAGAATCAATGTGGAGATCCTAACACTGAGGGTTATTTTTTTGCAAAGATGGAAAAATTGTGATTTTTACTCTTGCAGGATATAACTAGATCATCAAGCATTACATTATATTTGTTGAGCCGATACGAGCTTGAATGATACTTGAGCAAAGTTTCTCCCACCTAAGGATGTAAGCAATACTTGTGTTATTTCATACTTGTACTATTATTTTGATATTTTGTATGACATCCTTGCCGTTCTAGAAGAACGCCATGCAAAGGACCATTCCATAAGAATGACTTGCATTATATATCTTTCCAAAAGAACGACTTGTATTATGATCATTCCAAAAGAATGGCTTGTATCATTATGATATGTATCCATGAATTATTAATGCAAATTTCACATATTGCAAGTTGGACACATTGATAATACACTGCATAGACTAAAATCCCATAAGAACAGAACATGGGTGTAGCAGTGATCAATATGATGCACGCCTATTGTGTAGCAAATGATATGGATTGAAGTCCCGGAAGGACAATATATTAACACGTCAATATTAATACGGTGCATGCCTAATGCGTAGCAAATTATATGGTTTAAAGTCCCAGAAGGACAATTGATTGACATGTATGTATTAATCTGTGGCATGCTTGCAACATGACAGATATATGGGTTCTAAATGTTCAAACTCCATGAATGGAGATTATCCACACCCTACTATAAAATAACGCTCCATTGGAAGTTATGATCCACATTCTCACATAATTCATCTTATAAGGGATGTCTTTCTGGAAAGAGACAATAAAAGCCCCCTGAAGCAGCTTGAGTACCCAAAAGCAAAGAAATGCTTATAATTGATGCATGTGCATGCACATGCGAATGGTGGGATCACGAATTGATGAAGAGTTGATAATTATGATATGGTTGCAACACATTACAACTCTGGAAGAGTTGATAATTGATCAAAACTCCAGAAGAGTTAATACTTGGTTTAAAACTCCTAAGGAGTTCAAGAAATATTTGTCTCGGCCTGAAGATTGAGCATTATGCCAATGAGATTCTTGCTTATACTAAGAAGGTATTGAAGCATTTTTATGTGAATTATTCGTTAGGCACTTAAATGATTTTCCGGAAGTATACCAGACTGGACATTATATTTTCCAGGATAGAGCTCAGCTCCATCACCACCACTTTGGGATGATGTAAGACATATTTGATGCTATCTCCGCATAACACCATATACGGGCATATTCTTTTCAAGTGAACTTACAAATAACTCAAGTTTTTGTTGGATACGTGGGCTCTGGAAATTTCTATGATTTACATAGAGATAGCTCACTTGAAATATATTTACTTACTCAACTAAGGAATTTTTTTATGGCTACATCCTCCACTCACTCCGAAAGATTTCCCTCCAAAAAGGATACTCATGAAGATATCAATGGGAGATATTCATCAAGGGGAGCATCTAGAAGTATGCTACACTGATTATTGTAATCTTTTTCCTTCCATTAGTTTTCTACTTCACTGGGTTTCCTCCAAGCAAAAACTAATGAAGCAACCAACATATTATTTGTGGTCTCCAACGGAGAGTTTGTAAAGAATAAACATGTGGAGCCCACTTACTGTTGGTTTGAAAACTATAGTGCATAATGCTTTCTTGCACACTCACGAGAATGGCTAGACATTTGCCTATAAAAGGCTTCCCTCTTTTGCAAGTGCTGGACACACCAACCATCTAGAAGAAATGAGAGCCCAGGCAGAGAGGAAAGAAAGTAGAGAAGGAAGAAAGAGGGTGAGTGAGTGGAGAGAAAAAGAGAGCAAAGAGAAATTCTCCAAGAGAGAAAAATCAATGAGCCACATATATTGTAAACACTAAAGTTGTAGCCCTATTATTTTACATAGTGGAAAAGTTACTACTGTTGCTCTTCGAGGATGTAGGTATGGTCGAACCTCGTTAAATGTTGTGTCTCATCTACTTTATGTTCAGCTCAATATTCTCGCATATTTCTAGTTGATTTTACAACATATATTGAATTGTATACACCCTACTTAAGACTTGAGACACGTCCATTGTTATAACTATAGTCAACTCTTTAGTTTTAAATCTTTTAAAGTATTTAAAACCAAAAAATAGAGTAAAATAAAAATAAAATAAAAAGAAAAATAAGAACTCTCTCCTTCCTGACCTACCCTGAGAACCTATTGATGAGTACATAATTATCACATTTATTATCCCTACATTATATTTGTTAGTAACTAATTTTATTTAATTTGATATTATTTTGTGTGTTTATCTCTTTGTAGCTAGACTTTGAGGTTCATTGGCTATGTTCATACCCACCCCACATAAAAGAGTAAGAAAGAAAAAAACATGAAGTGGAGCATCAATTGAAGAAAATAAGAATTATAAAATGAAGAATGTGGTTACAGCACAATAAAAGCCAATTGAAGTGATTACCTATGTTGATGTGTATTCCAATAAAAGAGATGAAATTGCATAAACAAAAGAAATTGGATGGGCTTGGCGGCAAGGTGGATGAACAAAATAAATGGAGAAATATTTGATTGGCTTTGTAGCAAGGTAGAATAATAGTTTAATCAAAGCAAGTTGCAACATGAGCAATTCTCATTCTCTATAAATAGAGTGTTGCCGTAGAAGGAAAACAGACCGAAGCTCACAACCTTTTCTTGAGCTCTCTCTCCTTCCTCCAATGCTTCTAGTTCTAAATTTCTGTTTTAGTTTTATTTTATGGGGAACTAACTCCCTAGCTAAGGCTAGGGAGAAAGCTTTTAATATAAGTGTGTAATTTTTATTAGTTTGATCCAAACTTAAGCTTTAATGTGATTTTGTAGTTTTTGTTCAAATGGAATTTGTAGTTTTCTTTTTAATTAATTGATGAATGTTTGATAATCTATTTCATGGGTTCAATCATGTTTTTCCCATTATGTAGTAAAAAACTTTCATGCTTTTAAAAGAGAAGAGAATTACTAAAGATTAATAGAATTTTGATGAAGATTATTTTTTGATAGTTTGTTGCCAATGGTACAAGTTATGCTTAGAATACTTCTAAAGGAAATTAAAAAGAGCTTTAATTATTTTGAACAACTACATTGAAAAATATTTTGTGGATCAAATTATTAAGAGTTGCATGTTTATGTTAAAAGTGGAACCCCAATGCCTTAGTGTTTTAATCAATTAAATTTTCTCTAAATCAAATCTTGCATAAATCTACCTCTCAATCACACTTGTTCTTTTTTTTTTCATCTCTGTTATTTTCTTTACACTGCTCTCTGTGGATATGACACTCGACTTCCGAACTACGCTACTATACGATACATTCCCTTGGGTTTTGCAAAAGTGGTGCGAACACCTATTCTCTATGCCACCCCCCTCAACAATCCTAGTCACCATTTCTCCTTCAACTCCAATGGCAACAATCCAATTCAAATGTTTCTAAAAAAACCCATAGTGGTCGTGGTGGAGAACTACAATTCCATGCGGTGGTGGTTGCACAGGAGAGAGAAAAAAGAAAGAAAGAAAGAAGAAGCTGCAACGTCGAGGGGGAGAGAGAGAGAGAGAGAGAGAGAGAGAGAGAAAGAGTTTGTTTTTTGTTAAAATATTATTTTACTTTATTTTTTGATTTTAAATACTTTAAAAGATTAAAAATTAGTTAATTTACATTTTAATTTAAACATTATGGTGTACTCGAGTTAATTTTAGGGTTCATTTAGCAGCACTCAAATATAAAATGCAGAAAAAAAAATGATAAAATTAAAGACATCATTAAGTAAATGCTTAAAATAATAATAAAATACTGTAGCATTTAATTAGAGGGGGGAGTTCTTTCTCTCTCCTTAGATTTTGGAGCTCCAAGAGCTCTCTTTTTCAATTCCTTCCTAAATTTTAGCTAAGGAGCTGATTTAGGGAGCCCATTGTGGATGCTCTAACCGAGCACTTCAGTTTGCCATTTTCGAATATTGGCATTCACTTCAACTGACTATGGTCAGTGCATTGAATATCCGGCTCGGTTCGGTCAGTTTCGATGAGAAACCGAGAGAGAGGAGTATGGTGACAATCTCAAGATGAGAGGCAAATCGGCACAGTAATCCATCTCCAAATCTCAGAGATCTGACCAGATCTAGAGATGGATGAGAGAAAGAGCACCAAAGATTATGAAGCAAAGCATCAAAGAAAAATAAAACGGAATGGGACAGTTCTCTTAGACTTCTATTAGAATATGTCACAATAAGTGGTCAAATAATGTTCAAATTTTGTAACTGAATTAGAAACCAATCCATAAAAGAAAACAAACTCATGTATGAAAGCATTTCAGGACAGAAATGGGATTTTGAAATCTGTGATCCATTCCTTCAAGCTGGAAAGAAAAGCCATCCCTGGCATTCAAAATACTGTTCAGAAGCCAAAGGAAATCAAGAGAACCCAAAACAATGCCTCAAGAGAACACAATAGCTTATGTGGTCAGCACTCTAGCCTCTGTGCATAGAAGAAAATGAAGAAAATCACAGTACACAAGCTGCTCCATCTCTCTCTAAAAATAAGCCCGTTACATCCAAAAATAGGGCTATCTTTCTAAACCATAAACCTAAAGTAAGATCACGAGATTATATAAAAACTGACTATCAAAAAGGTTTAAATCCTATACATCAGGAATCCAGGATAATGTTGGATCAGCAAGGGCATAAGATGGGAGACAACAAAAAGGGTAATTTTCATGACACAGCATCAGAAAAGAATGAAGGTCAACTCGAAAGTGTTCTCAAATTCAAAGATCAAAAGGAGATACTTAAGAGTAACAGCAAGAGAGAAGTTCGAACATAAGTTAACAGGCTATATTGTATTTCAAATTGAGGAAAAGCACTTAATGTAGATGTTGTATATGTATAACTGACCCAAAATCTTAAGTACCTAATAAATCAGACATGCCATTAACATACACCAAGACTTAGAATTCAACCCATAATACAAAAAAAGATAGTATAAGTGGTCGAGCATACCTCTGGATTTTTCATAATGTGCACGAATTAAGACTGTCGCAGGACCGTCATCACATTCTGCACTAATATTTGCAAATATGGCATGAAGAGAACTCCTTTAGGTGAGGATTTTGTAGAGAGATTACCCCCTTGACTTCCTGATTATGGTGAAACCACCTCACTCTGATCTTTTCTGACCCCACTTGTCTTCATATATCTTCCAAATAAGGAACATAATGATTTTCTCTCTTTGCCATGACAAAGGCAAAGAACTAAAAGAAAAACAGAGTGATGTAGGATATGGGTGAATTGAGTATTTAGGTAGTTTAGCGGAAGCGAAAACAACGGAAAACAGAAAATAGAACAAAGCGACAGGTCTGGAATCACTCCAGGGGTTTGGCTTCACACCAAGTAGTCTCCAATCTCTGGAAAATAAGCTTTTCTTTATATCTCAACAACTGAATTTTAAAGAACTACATGGGGGGTATTTATAGCAAACTAAAACCTAGAGACAATAGGATAAAAATCCCTTACTAAAACAGAAATCCTAATCCACCAAGGAACTAAGTAAAAATAAACTAGGAAACTTAAATCAAATCCAACTAAAAATCTGGAAACTAAAATCCTAGTGAAATCTGGAAAACTTGAGAATCTAGGAAACTAATAAATCAGGAAACTAACTAATGATGTCAGCATCACAGAGGAATCGAATTACGATTGACAGTAAAATCTGGAGTAGCATGTCAATTCCATAATGTATATAGTGCAAAGTGGGCATTAGTGGTTTCACCAAGAGGTTCATGTGAAGACCATGTTCAAGAAAACACCTTGTTGCAGTCTCTGAACTAAATACCATGAAGTTCATCCATCAACATATCAAGTATGGATGCGGTGCAAGAATTGGCTATGAAGCATATAAGTGATAATGTCACAATCAGATAATAGTGACTTATACTAGGTTGCTTTTGTTAAAAAGCAACAACAGTTCACATAATAAAATTAAAACAAAATTCTCTATTTCTTCTAAGTACTCTTTGAAACTTGAAACAAATTCTGCATTTTAACAATGTAATGCTTTTTAAGTACCCACGTAGATTTATTTTAGTTCATATGAATTCTGATAAGTAATGTCAGAGCAATTATTTGTGAAATATTTATTTTCCTTGTAGCACTTCTTGCATAAATTCCTTTTCAAATTTTAATGTGGCCTTATATTGAAGTCTGAGAGCTAAATCTCATGCACTTGAAATTCTGACACCCCACGAATGCATTCCCACTTTAACTAGCAGATTCTTATTGCCATTTTAATCGCACCCCTACAGAATGCCATGAAAGGCTTGAGCTGTTTAACATGTCCATTCAACAACGTACCATACAATGTCTGGATTGTGTCACTTCAAGTTCTTTAAAAGATGGTCATGATACATAGGTTTCAGAGTCGCACATCAGAAAAAATTGAAAGCTTATTCGTGCACATCTATACTTAGAACAAAACACAACAAAAGAAATACCACGTCATTGGGTTGGATCTGCGGTAATTGGATATTCGAGAATCCATAAAGCTTCTAATGAATTATGTTGAGGTGATTCTGTGATCAATGCATTGACGTGATAATCCCCAGTTATACATTCCCCTCATTTCTTGCAGCATATATCAAAACAGAATAAGCTACTAAATATGAATTGTTATTTTCTAATAAATTAAAACAAATATCCGTTAGTGGAAAAACGGATTTAAAATTTATTTCAGTCTCTAGAACTATCAATTCATACTAGGCTGTATGGATAAGTCAAAACCTTTCAAGCTTCTTACATATCAAAAGCCTTTAAAGCTATGTCTTAAACAGAAAACTGCAAACGTAATCATACATTCTTAAACAATATAAGGGAACTCAAATTCCCTGAGGGAGACTCATACCAGATAGATCTCCATGTAGATGCTGCTTTGACAGAATAGATGTAAGCCAATTGACAACCTCTCTTCTGTGATACTTGTTTAGCATTAGGAAGCTTTCCTTTCTGTGCACTTCCAAAAATCCCTCGGCAACAATATAGATCATGTGTCGAATGCTCATCTCAATACCCAAAACTGCAAATGGATTCTCCAGCACAATCCTTCAAGAAATTTTTTACCACATATTTGCCTCCTCTCCTGCAAAACAAACCAATCTTGCCACTCCACAAAACAATGACCACTTCCAGAGATTCTCACATAACTCAAAAGGAAAGGTTAACAAAATACAGAAACCTACTTGAAGCTCTAATTCTATAGCTGAAGACGCCAAAATGAAAGAGAGCAACGGGTTCAAACCTCAGAGATAAAAATTAACACAGTAATTTTCAGACCAAAAGCTACAATCTTGCAATTATTTCTTACCTAAGCCATAGGAATAAATACGACATCTGCCCAAGCTGGAACAACTGTAACTACCAAGTAAAATGGGTATATGATAAGACTGACCACAATATAAAATTAAAATAAACTTAAATAAATAAACTTAGGGCTTGGAAACCTAAGCAGATCAAGCCCAACTTGATCAGTTCCAATGATTTCCAAAAATTAATCTGGTTCTATAGCATGATTCAAAGAAGAAAAAAAAAGGATTAATGTCTAATTACACACTTTAAGTCAGCTATGTATAATTACACACTTGATCAGTTTTTAAAATGATTATAGCTTTTTTCTCTGTAAAACTCTAATTAAAATGCCAAGAAAGGAAAAACAAAACAGCATACAGTTTCACAAAAATTCGTTTCATGTTCCCTGGCCAGAAAATAAAATAAATTTTTTTTGATGCACTAGTATCTCTGTCCTATATAATGCACTGAAGCAAGAAATCAAATGTGTACCTAACAAGGAAAGATTATCCTTTTATAAAGTATAAAATGAGAGGGGCAAGAGACAAGTTAAGAGGCCAGCGATCTTAGTTTACTTCTTTGTTGATAAGAACTGATATTTGTTTATTCTCACCCAAGCACATCTAGCTTCGGAGTTTTGTATAGGAAGAACTTTTTATTCATCTAACTTTCACTGTTGTGCTTCCAACCAATGCAATAAAGCAGATGATAAAACTTTAAGCTTCATTCATTACAGGTGACAACTGTAGATCCGAGTATGCACATAAAAAATGTATCTAGCAATTGGTAAAATAGAATAGTTCAACAACCTTTCATTCCCTGACTTACCATAATTCACAGAGCCAGCACCATATTCCTAATCCTGAAGTTGCTTGGATTAGAGGAGGAGACGATGAAACTTTACGGTAATTACATCCCCGATGTTTGTGGATGTGTAGGAAGATAGGGTTGAGGATTATAACCCTCTTTTCTCAGTTCAAGAAGAAGACTCTTGAGCATTGAATATATCTGAGCAGACTGTGGGTGACTTCCATCTGCTGCAACAAACATATGAGTGTTGTTGTTAACCTCGATCCAACTGTACCCAGGAACCTTCTGAACTCCTCTTTCCTTCATCAAACTTCTAACCTTAAGCACACTCCCCCATTTTCCAGCATCAGCATGTATATTTGAGAGTAGTATATAATACCCAGCATTTTGTGGTTCTACATCAAAAAGATGTCTTGATGCCTCTTCAGCAAGCTCAACATTGCCATGGACCCGACAAGCTCCAAGCAATGTTCCCCAGACACCAGAATCTGGGGAGAATGGCATGCTCTTTATTGTTTCAAATGCTTCACTTAAACGTCCAGCACGCCCATATAGATCTACCATGCAAGCATAATGCTCCAACCTAGCTGGGATCCCATATTCCTCAATCATGCAACGGAAGTAGGAAATTCCATCATCAACTTGGCCTGCATGGCCACAAGCAGATAATATACCAAGAAAGGTGACATGATCAGGCAGGATCCCATTACCCAACATTTCATGAAACAGGGCAAGAGAGTCCTGAAGGCAACCGTGACTCCCATAAGCAGAAATAATGCTGTTCCAGGAAACTTCATTCTTCTCTTCCATCATGTCAAACACACGGCGAGCAAGAACTAAATTTCCACATTTGGCATACACGTCTATCAGTGCACTCTCAGCAAAAAGATCAGAGCTAAATGCACTTCTAATCATGAAACCATGAATCTCTTTCCCATAATGAAGTGCCGGCAAGTTTGCACAAGCAGAAAGAGCAGCTGAAATGCTTACACAGTCATACTTGGCACCTGCCATCCACATTTGACGAAATATATCAATGGCCTCTTCTGGCTTGCCATTCTGGGAATAGCTTGTTATCATTGAGTTCCAACAAATGGTGTCCCTTTCAAACATTCTTTCAAAAACTTGATGAGCAAGATCCAATCTTCCAGATTTTGCGTACATGTCTGTAAGCGCACTTCCCAGATGGAGCCTTCCGTCAAGCCCATGCTTGAGGATGTTTCCATGCAATTCCTTTCCCAATTTCAGAGCAACCAAACCAGCACAAGCTGGTAAAACACTTGCCAAGGTTAGAGAATTTGGTCGCATTTTCTCTTTAAGTAACCATCTAAAAATTTCCAATGCATCATTATTCATCCCATTGAGAACAAGCCCTGAAATCATAGCAGTGCACATGACAACATCAGTTCTGGTGCTTTGGTTGAAAAATTTTCGTGCCATATCCACATTCCTGCACTTGAAGTATACATCAATCAGTGCACTTTTCAAGAACACATCCAAAGGCACACAGTTTCTTACAATGTAACCGTGAATTTCCTTACCTTGCTTGAGGCTAGCCAGTTCAGCAACTGATGGTAGAAAACTTGCAAATGTGATTGAGTCCGGTTTGACACTAGAAGAAATCATCGCTTGAAACAAGCGTGAAGCCTCAACCATAAACCCATTTTGTATATACCCAGATATCATTCCGTTCCATGTCACTAAATCAGTTCGTGGCATCATATCAAACAATTTGCGGGCCTCAGACAAGCACTGGCATTTTGAATACATTGCTAACAATGTATTAGCCACTGGAGAATCCAACTCCAACCCACAAGCAACAATTAGCCCATGAAGCTGAGTACCAAAACCAATCATAGCTTCTGAGGCACAAACAGACAAAATGCAAGCGAACGTCACAGCATTGGGCTTAATATCACTATGTCTCATTTCCAAGAACATTCCAACAGCATTCTTCGATTCTCCATTTTTAACATAACCATGAAGCATGACATTCCACAAAACACAATCTTTGTGAGGCATTGCAACAAACAAGCACCATGCATCATGGATACAACCATTGTCCACATACAATTGAATCAAAGAACTACCCACAAATATATCCACTCCAAAACCCATAAACTGGATGGTATCATAGATTGCTTTACCCAATCTTACATTATTCACACCACCACAAGCTTTAATTACACTTGGAAAAGTGTACTTGTCAGGTGAAATTCCAGAACCCAACATCTTAAAGTAAAACAGCAAGGCAAACTTAAAGTAACCCATCATAGTAAACCCTCTAATCATCCAGTTCCAAGGCAAAGTATATTGCAAATCAAGCTGACAAAAGATGTTCTTAGCATCCACAATGCTCCCACAGAGAAAATACATACCCAAAATCTTTGTGCCAACAAGGCTGTTTTTTACAAGTCCACTGCAAATAGCATGTGCATGAACTTGTCTACCTTGTTGGATAAGAGAATGATCACTACAAGCTTGCAAGATTGAAGCAAACTGGCTTGCCACTGCCCCTTCCAGATTAAGGAAGTATTTGCAGTCTGTATGTACGGACTTGGATCTTTGTGATGTAATGGGTATGAAATGTTTATACATTGGACATATCACTTTCTTGTACATCTCTTTTGTGTTGTAAGACTGGTCTTTGTTTAGAAAGGCCCGGACATATCTTTTTCTCTTTTTGGTTTTCTGTCTATTGGTCCATATGGTTACTTGAAAACTATGTGGTTGATAACAAATTCTGAAGAAAGATAGAGGATACAGAGCCCACCTTTATCGGATTACTTTAATATGTCCTCCCACCTGCCTGCGCAGCTGCTACAGCACCAATAAGTCAACTCAGGATTGTTGCTAGTGCCTATAAAGTGTTGGTAGAAACACATAAAAATTTGCATAATCCTAAGATAATTTTCTCTTCTCACTACCTGTTACCTATTCACCTAATAACACTTTTCAAGAAGCCCCTCCAAAAACCATAAAAAGTGGTTCACAAACCTAAGAAAATGTTTATTTTAACCTTACAAACAATGTAAAGAGGTTCTCATTATTTCAAAATGCAGATTTCCAAAAACACTTCCAGAGAAACCCAAAAACAGTTTTTCATTTCGTCTGTGTAAAATATAAATTTTTATTTTTAGCTTAGAAAAACACCATGATTTCTGGAGACAATGTTTTGAATTAGTTTGGAAGTTTTAATATCCACCAGATATTCAAGTTACAAGAAATTTGCACATTACTTTTGCTGTTCAAGCAACTATCTCAACCAACCTTGCAGAAGAAATTGGTTCAACTCTAAGAAGGGGGCATGCATGCATAACAGATTCCGAGATGGTTCGTCTAGGTAAAATATAAATTTTTATTTTTAGCTTAGAAAAACACCATGATTTCTGGAGACAATGTTTTGAATTAGTTTGGAAGTTTTAATATCCACCAGATATTCAAGTTACGAGAAATTTGCACACTACTTTTGCTGTTCAAGCAACTATCTCAACCAACCTTGCAGAAGAAATTGGTTCAACTCTAAGAAGGGGGCATGCATGCATAACATATTCCGAGATGGTGCTTCTCAGAGCATCAAACTGTCCATATAAAGTTTACTCACAGAAAAACAATTTCATGTTTCATATCGCCAAACTGTCCAAACCCCAAACAGGCTAGAAAAAATTGTGCAGGTATGTTTTTGGAAATCCTGCCGTAGTTTACTCCATATGTCCATGTACAAATACAGAAGCAAGTACATAAAAAGTAAGAAATGTTATTTATTAATTCCTTATTTAAAACATAAATTAAACCCCCAAATTTAAACCTATGTTCAACTTTAAATTAAATCCTAAATTTGAAATAAATCAGAAAGTGAAAGAAGGGAAGAGGAAATACCTGGGTCAGCTGGGGTGAGTGAGCTGTGATTCTTAGAGGAAGAAGATTGTTCCAACAACTCCAGAGAATATTTGGAAGTGAACCCTCAAGCGTAAAAAAGCTGTAAGAAACAGGGTTAAAAACAAAACTTGAAAATTGATTGGGGCTGGAGAAAATATTTCAACTTTCACGTGTGATATGGGGGAGGGTTAGTAGAAAATAGAGCAAGAAATTTGATTAAAGAAGTTCAAAAGACAGAAACGAAAATGGCCAACTCAACGAATTGGCTTCAAGGTTGTTCTTAAGTAAATTTCATCTAAAACCCATTCAACAAAATAATCCCTAAAACCCATCAATCAATTGAACAAAATTATAAAATAACCAAATTCTACCGTATCTTTTATTGGTCTGATTTTTCAGTAAAATTTATGCAAAGCCCTAGTTTGTACAAACTCATTCAACAAAAGAAAAACCCAGATTTTTGTAATGCCCAATAAGCACATTCATTCAATAAAATAAACAAAAAAAGTTAACAAATCCATACCTGATGCTGAGGAGTAAAGTTTGAACTTTTGTTAAAGGAGATAGAGATACAACAGGAGTTTGAGGTTGGATTGATTTTGGCGTAAAGGAGGAGAGAAATGCGTCTTTGCAGAAAAATGGCGGGATGGGAAAACGATGAAGTGAAAGAGTCGAGGCTTTCAAGCTTTCAAAACGCGGCGTTTCTGCTTAAAATTAAAAGAAGAAACCGATATATTGAGTGCTTCTCTCATGCTACACTGAATTAATCAAAAAATAATTTCTATAGCATAGTTAGTAAATTCACCTACAATACTTATACTATTCACACATATACGTATTTCTTTTAAATGCCTTTGTTTTTTTAAAATATTTTTCAAAGATGGGGACAAAGCAAATAGATTGAAAGCACAAGATAATGACATGTCATACTTGAATAATTTAGCATAAGAACATATTCAAAATATCGAGAATATATCATCTCCCAATAAGATTAAAATCAACCATAATAGAAGCAATAGCAAAAACACAAGTCCAAATGAAGAGATCATTTATGTAGGAGAAATAGTAACTTCAGTTCACTTGAAGATCTAACAATGGGTCATGTCGTGTTAGGATGCTCAACTCAAATCCAACTCATTTAATAAACGTGTTGTGTCGGGTTTAGAATCATGTTAAACATGTTACTAACATGTTTAGCAAATTATTAAATATGTCACATTTTAAAGAAGAGGCTGAATTCAAAATAGAGATGAGAATTAGACTATGGATATCTACTTAGGCTAAGAACTTTCATTTGGGTGGGTTGAAATCCACTATCTTATATGAAATATAACACATGGGAGTGGAAAAATCAGTACCTATTTATTATTATTAATAAAAATTACATAGTGAACATGTCCACTAGGTCATTTCGCGTGTTGTTTCTAAACCCACTAGTTTAATAAACGTATCATCACGAGTTGATCTAAATTTAACCCGCAATTAAATTGTGTTGATATTTTTTTTTTTCGGTCGAATAATTGTGTTGATATTCAACCACTAATTTTTCGTGCGGTTTTCGAGTTGTTCAAAGGAAAAAAAAAAGCCGGATACGGACAAGAACCGTTAGCGCAAAGTCCCCGGTTAGGCCTAAGACCTTGTGGTAGTACCCATCGATGATTGGGTAGCGGCGGGACATGAGGAGGAGCAGAACCATTGCTTCGGGACAGAATGATACAGTTACAGTGGCAACTGTGGCATCCTCTAACCCTTGCACCCAAAAAACCCATTGGAAATTTTAGGAGACCACTAATTTCCCTTCTATCTCCCCATACTCTTCTCAGTTGCACAAATTCCAAATCCAGCTTAAGCTCCAAAGTTTCTTTCAAGTGCTTTTGTCACAAAACTGAGAACACCCATGAAGCCTCTTCTCAGGTTCAACTCCGCTCACTTTTCTTGTTGAACTTTTCTTTTTTATATATCTAATATTTTCTCAGAGGATTTTTATGCGTTAATGGTGAATTCATTGTTACAACTGGTCTGTCAACCATATTCTTTTGGGTTCTTAGGCTTTTTTTGTTCTTGAACCAAGCATGAAATGAAATGGGCTTTTTTGTGATTCTAAATTGTAGGGATTCTCGGTTTTGGCAGCAGATGCTCCATGGGACCGTGGAAGTTTATGGAGCACTATGGCTTTCTATATGTTCAGTTTGCACATTCCTCTGAGTTTTGGAGGGTTGTCTGTGGTTGCTCATGTATTGCATGAACCTATTCTTGATCCACAGATAGAGGTGAGTTTGTTTCTTGATTTGTATGATCGACCTGGCGCAAAAATGCCTTTTTACACCATTCGATTCTCGGAAGAATGGGAAATGTGAGAGGATACTTACACAAAATGCTTTACCGAGAAGGGCAATTTTACTTACCTTTTCATCATTTAACAAGTAACATTGAAATGTAGGTGTCGTTTTTCGGGGCTGAATATTGGATTTGTTTGTCTTCTGTCCTTGTGTATGGATTGGCATATGCCTTATTGAGGCTAATGAACCACCCTATAGTCAAGTAGCCCATCCCGTCCTCTCTTTACATCAAACTTAGGATTCAAAACTCAAAGAAGCGACAGTGGTTACCAACGTACATGGTTCTGTAATGCAGAGATAGGAATGTCATCGGCATCTTGGAAGTACCAATTGAAATTTGAAACAAGCAACAATTAGCATCCCGTGGTATAGCATTGTTCCCACGCCCATAAGATTTGTAGTTCAGTAGATAACTCTCTTAGTAATGGGATTTCATGGATTCTGTTCTGCACTGATACCTAATTTGAACAAGTTCATATATGGACTGTCTAGCATTTGAACAAACTTTAACCTTACATTAATAAAGTTGCACACTTATAACGGATCTTGGTTTCCTTTTTTGGTTATTGCAGGCAATATCATTGCTTGGAGCTCAAATTTTAGAGCTCAATGCAGCTCTAGTTCTTCTGCAGAGCACTGCTAAGCCACAATATAAGTTTGTGGATTTCTTTAAAGCCAACAAAGTATCAAAAGAGAGGAGCTGGCTGTTGGCATCAGCTGTAGGATTTGGGTTTCTATTCATGTTGGTTTTCCTTACTTCCTTCCTTGCTGATAGTGTTGTTGGGCCCAAGGTTCGTTTGATAAACTTAACTGCTTATGGTTTTCTGCTCTTGTTATAATATTTCATGAACTTTCTCATCCAGAAAAAAAAAAAGGCAATCAGAAACTGGGATAAGTACCTTTTCTACAATTGGGTAAGCTAAGTATTTCAACAAAAGGAAAGCCAATATATGCCCTTGCTTTATTTTTCAGAACTGTATGTTATACTCTTCTTCTTTTTTTATGAGAAAAGGGGGTTAAAAACCCCAAAGGAAAAAACACACAGATTACACAATATTTATCAAACGGGTCTTAGCAACCCCCAGCGAATCATCGGTCAACAGGTTTCCAATCCAAACAGGACTATCATTAAGGTACCAATACCCCGTGTCAAGGTTGTGACTCCAAGTAGCTAAACCATCTGCAACAGAATTCCTCTCTCTATAAATGTGTTGAATGTCAACCCTTCTAAACTGGCTCATGATTCTCTTGCAATTATTAACCAGGCCAGCAGTAGGGTGAAAATTATCCAGCTCAGCATTCTGTATGAGCTTCACAGCAATAGCTGAGTCCATTTCAATAACAACATCATCAAAATGTTTTTCCACAGCAAGCTTTAGACCAAAAAACAAGCCCCATAACTCAGCTTCAAGAATTTTTCCTTTCCCCAAATTGACAGCAAACCCACCAAGCCATTGTCCTCGGTGGTCTCTGAGAACTCCTCCAGCACCAATAGCTCCAGTACTTTCTTTGCGGGATCCGTCCACATTTAGTTTAACCACCCCAATAGCCATTGTCCTAGGTGTTATACTCTTCTTTTGCCTAGAGCATACGTCTATAATGTCATACAAATGATAGAAGGTACAATGATTAAGGTATCCAAATATGGTAAATAAATGGTTTTTGAGAATAATACAACCAATCTGATGATGGATGAGATCTCATAGTAATTAATGATGAGTTGCAGGAAGGAGGTTGTATCCTTCATTTCACATGATTCATAGTGCATAGAGAATTTGAGAGATGAAACTGTATAGGGGACTGATTCTCATTGACTTGTTAACTCTAGGCTCACAATGGTTTCACTAGCCAAAACTGAAGAAACTGACCACTACATGGTCTGATGACTCAGTTTGCTGTGATGAATACAGTAGCTAATATAATTGTTTGGTGCTTGATAAAATGTTTCTGATATTAATTTTAATTTGATTTCACTATTTATGAGGAAGTGGCTGTGATTTGATTTTAACTAGTTTAGAATCATATAGTGCTTGGTAGAAGAGGCTTTTACAATTGGAATTAACGATTTTCCACCTAAGTTAAAATGATCTCACAACTGCATCAGACAACAAGGAAAATATGTTTTGAAAGGGCCCAAGAATAAATGAATAAGGGGATAAAAGCCTAATCTAACTCACTGGAAATTTCCCAAATCAATCTTGCATTGAATTTAGAAAAGATTTCTTGATTTAGTATGTCTCTATTTCGTCTTTCTTGACCTTATTCAATCTAAATGTTTTCCAATGCAATTTAACCCTTAACTCTAAGCAGTTGCTTCAACAATGTGTATCATCTGAGTCCTTAATGCAAGTAGAAAAAACTTCCAAAGAAGTTGCCTCATTTTCTGGCTGTTGTAGAGTTTCCTATAAATTGTTTTTGCCTTTTCAAATTGTTCTCAAGTTCTTATTACAGCTCATTTATATTTCTCTAAATAAATATATCATTGATTTAGTAATTTTATGGAAACTCTGTTCCTCTTTCAAGTATTTTATTTTACACCATATCATTGCAGGCTATAAACAACCCTGTACTCAAAGAAATCCTGGTAAGCAGCAACATCTCAAAAGCTGCTTGCGTCCTTGTATATTGCATTGTCACTCCTGTGCTGGAAGAAACTGTTTACAGGGGATTTTTATTAGCGTCGATTTCATCCACTATGAAATGGCAGTCAGCAGTTTTAATAAGCTCAGCTATTTTTAGTGCAGCTCACTTGTCTGGTGAGAATTCCTTACAGTTGTTCATCATTGGATGTGTGCTTGGATGCTCTTATTGTTGGACTGGAAACTTGAGATCTCCCATTTTAATACATTCCCTATACAATGCCATGACTCTAATGATAACATTCTTATCTTGAATTTCACATTTAAGTCTCCTCACAGTTCTATCCTGTTTCTTGAAAGTGAACCTACTTTCGTTTCTTAGGAGTCAGGTAATTGATACTATGGCTTTGAATTAACAGTGCTCACTTGATTTTCTGATCAATGTTATTAAATCACAAGATTGGTTTGAGCCTCACAATATGCAATCACATAGTTGAATCTGTCAGTTTTGATACTAGAAACAGGCAAAAGACTCTTCTCCACCAGTGCATTTTCTAATAAATGAAAGACTAGGCTTACATAAAATATTACTGAATGAACATGATTTGGATATTTTCCTCCCTTTTGGATTCCTGCTTTGGTTATCCTTGAAAGCTAAGTCTTGAAGTTGGTTTTGCCACCCAATTAGAGATGGATGCCATAACATAGGATTGTCATGATTCTTCAGGTCAACTGAAGATCATCGGGAGTGATTTTCATAGCGTCTAGGATTCAACTAGCCCAAGATTTTAGTTTCCTTCTCTGTTTATTCTTCTCTTCAAAATTTCTATGGCATTTAGCATTCAACTCTCCAAATCCACATACGCAGTCATGTTCACCATAGAATGTCATGTATGTTAAAATTTCTAGCAAGGTGAAAGTACTGTGTGTTTTTTTCTTTCTATAGCACTTGCAGGCCAGCTAAACTTGAATGTTAATAGATGACTAGACTGCTTGGTATAACAGTGATATTCTTGGCATACTCATCTATGCTCTGCCTACTTTCATTCCTTATCCAAAACTTCCATAATCTGGACATGTTCTGTTCATTCTAGAATTATGCGTGCAAATAGGAGCCTTAATGTAGAACAGGCAGATGTTTAGCCCAGAAAGTTTTTTTTCTTTTTTTTTGTTGAAAGCCGACAAAGTTTTATAATGTAGTAACATTATAAAATACAATGACCCATACACCCAAAAAAAACACACAATATATAGTTAATAATTCTTAATAACTTGGTGCTTCGACAGAGGAGATTACTCTTCTTCTGGGTCGTTGCTGTGACTTCCAGCAGCTAATTGCGCTAACAAATAAAAGGGATAATAGGGTGATGTAACGAAAAGTAGGTGTTGTATTTGGAAAGAAGAGTGGGCTGAAAAGTATTATGACACTGTAAAGAAAGCATATTCCGATGACCAACACCACGATTGAAAGCCAATGAAGGTTGCTTTCGACCACATAAACGCCAGCCATAAAGGCTAAGGACAGCATGCCAAGCGCAATCCCCAGCAGAGGCATTACCAAACGAAGAGCTGTGAACACCAAAATTAGGTCTCCCACTTGTGCCCAAATGAGAGTTAACTGCAACGAAGATGGAGCTATACATAGCTATGGTGTTACTGATCACAAACACTTGGAACATAACCTTTGTTAGCAAGGTTGCTTTGCCCTCATCAAGACCGGAGTTATTGTAGCCACCCGGCATTTTGAAACCAGCAGCAAATGTCATGTAGCTACAAGTGTAGTTACCACCAATAGAGTGTTCACCCTGTCCTTGTAACTTTTCGTGTTAGGAAACTGTAACTCCATGCGGTCTGCTCTACAAGAATTTATAATTTCAGCTGGACATCTTGACTCTTAGTTGCGACATGTCCATCGTTGTCTCCTACATCGTCTTGCTGTGGACTCTGGGCATTTGTCCGTAAGAGAACATGCAGGGGCTGAGCTTGCTGCGCACCGCCAGATTTCAGTGCTACCCATGTTAGCCTCTGTATGGTGGGAAAGAAAGATCATATTCATTGTCAACAAAAACGAAACAGATCATATAGAATAGAACTGGGCTACTTCCCGTAAAACAAATATAGCAGACTTACCCCCCATGAAATGAAGCAACAGCTTCCATAGTGCACTCTGCAATGTCAAGAGCTGTCATGCCTTCATTGTTCAAAACCATTAAGTTGGTCCTTTTTTCCCATGTGAAATATTTTAGGAGCTGGATAGGTAGCAAAGTTGAAGGTGGGTTTTCTCACTTACCCCTTAAATTTTATCTAAAGATGTGATTTAGGAAGTTCATTGTGGATGCTCTTGGACCCGGCCACTCAATTCTTGCGTTCGGTCACGGACTCTGTCCAAGCCTCGGGACTCCAAATCCAAAATTCACCAAAAAATCATCTTAATTCCAAAAAAAATCCACCGAAACATACTACGTATGATCTCTTTGTAACATGCACTTTCATTCTGTGATCTCAAATTCACAATTTGACCCCAAAAAATTACATTTCCAAGTTCCACATAAAATTGAAAAATGAAAACTAAAATCAAGTACGCAACAGCTTTGGTTCAACTTTCACTTTTCATTTGTTTTGAAAACTAAAATTAGTTACCAAACATTTTATGCTTTTGTTATAATGTTTAAAGAACTTTCTCATCCAAGAAAAAAAAAAGTAATCAGAAACTGGGATAAGTACCTTTTTTACAATTTTATTTGAACAAAAGGAAGACAGATATATGCCCTCTCTTTAGTTTTAAGAACTGTGGATTATATCATTTCTTTTGTCTAGAACGTACTTCATTTGATTTCACCATTTATGAGTAAGTCGATGTGATATGATTTTAACTAGTTTAGAATCATACAGGGCTTTTACAATTGGAAATTTGGAATTAAGGATTTTGCATCTAAGATAAAATGATTACACAATTGCATCAGGCGACAAGTCACTGGAAATTTCCCAAATCAATCTTGATTTACCATATGTCTAATTCCGTGTTCCTTGATTTACCATATATATTTCCCAATGCAATTTAACCCTAACTCTAAGCAGTTGCTTCAACAATGTGTATCATATGACCCCTTAATGCAAGAAACTTCCAAAGAAGTTGGCTTATTTTCTAGCTGTTCTAGATTTTCCTATAAATGGTTTTTGCCTTTTCAAATTCTTCTCAAATATTGCAGCTCATTTATGTTTCTCTAAATACATAGATCAGTGGTTTAACAATTTTATGGAAACTCTAGAGCTGCTTGCAATCGGTTCCTCATTGCAAGCTATAAACAACCCTATACTCAAAGAAATCCTGGTAAGCAGCAACATCTCAAAAGCTGCTTGCGTTCTTGTGTATGCATTGTCACTCCCGTGCTGGAAGAGACTATTTACAGGGGATTTTTTTATTAGCGTTGAAATGGCAGTCAGCAGTTTTGATAAGCTCAGCTATTTTTAGTGCAGCTCACTTGTCTGTTGAGAATTCCTTACAGTTTTTCATCATTGGATGTGTGCTTGGATGCTCTTATTGTTGGACTGGAAACTTGAGATCTCCCATTTTAATACATTCCCTGTACAACGCCATGACTCTAATGATAACATTCTTATCTTGAATTTCACATTTAAGTCTCCACGCTTCTTTCCTGTTTCTTGAAAGTGAACCTACTTTCGTTTCTAGTACTATGGCTTTGAATTAACAGTGCTCACTTGATTTTCTGATCAATGTTATTAAACCACACGATGGCTTTGCGCCTCACAATATGCAATCACATAGTTGAATCTGTCAGTTTTTATACCAGAAACTGACAAAAGACTCTTCTCCACTAGTGCATTTTCTAATAAATGAAAGACTAGGCTTACATAAAATATTACTGAATGAACATGATTTGCATATTTTACTCCCTTTTGGATTCCTTCTTTGGTTATCCTTGAAAGCTAAGTCTTGAAGTTGGTTTTGCCACCCAATTAGAGATGGATGCCATAACATAGGATTGTCATGATTCTTCAGGTCAACTGAAGATCATCGGGAGTGATTTTCATAGCGTCTAGGATTCAACTAGCCCAAGATTTTAGTTTCCTTCTCTGTTTATTCTTCTCTTCAAGATTTCTATGGCATTTAGCATTCAACTCTCCGAATCCACGTACGCAGTCATGTTCACCATAGAATGTCATGTATGTTAAAATTTCTAGCAGGGTGAAAATACTGTTTTTTTTCTTTCTTTCTGTAGCTGTGCACTTGCAGGCCAGCTAAACTTGAATGTTAATAGATGACTAGACCGCTGGTAACAGTGATATTCATGGCATACTAATCTATGCTCTGCCCACCTTTATTCCTTATCCGAATATTACTTCCATAATCTGGACATGTCCTGTTAATTCTAGAAAAATAGGAGGAGTGTTCTTAATGTAGAACAGGCAGACATTTAGCCGAAATGATCCAAGATAGTCACAAATAGCAAGAAATCATAATCTAGAAAGCATATAAAAATACATCAAAATCTTAAAGTGATACCAAAGTGACATCCCAAAGGAAATCTGTTCCCTTTAATTTGAAGCTGGTATGATGAAGTTTCGATGGGGCCATGGTGATTTCAACAAGACACAATTATGTTCTGCAACAGAAATGAGGTTTTGAAGGAATCATTATTCTTCTTTTCTGTTTTTGCCTACTTGTTCCCTTTGGTGTAAAGTCATTGTCCCACACACACCCACATATAATAATACGTATCGAAGTGACGTCGTTTTAAGATCAGTTTAGGGTTTACAGCTAAGGTTTGGATTAGAAATATAAAAATGTTCTCAAGTTAGCTTTGCCAGTGTCAAATTTGTTAAAAAAAAACAAATTAGACTTATAATGGATCAGTTTCAAGTCATTTTCTAACACAATATTATAGTAATGCTTTTGAAATGTAACAGCAAGTCCAATCGACCCAACTCACAAGTTTTCATATAAATTCCCAAAAGTTTGGGGTCCCATATATATTAAAATAAAAAAATTCAATTGGTCCGACCCGAATTTTATTATATAACCCTTGATATTTCCTTAAAATTCAAAGTTTTAAATTGGGTAGGCCTATTTTTTTAATTATTGCCCTACGAATCTAATGATTATTTTATGGACTTCAAAGTATAAAAAGACTTAGAGTCACACATTTCCTTGTTTATGCTTATCCAGCTGGTTCTTTATGCACCAGGCTAGCTGTGCTATGCTCATTTAGCAAGAATACTTTTTTCTGGTCCAGAAAAACAAGAATTCATTCATCAATTCAAAACAATGGTCTAAGGTCCAATAATTAATCCATTTGGAGAAAGGGAATCGAACCTAATGGACAAGGGTAAATGTTGTTACCAATTTGAAATACAAGTCCCTTATCTTTTTGATGGATATAGTCTTTTTTTTTAAAACTTATTAATCGGATCTCCCACTTTTAATTTGAATATAAATTTTTAGGTCATTTCACTCCCCAATTTGTTTATCAAATTTTGCTCGTCAAATAATGTGATGGTATTTAATTTGTTTTTTTTTATTTTTTTATTTATTATTTAACTACAAAAATGAAACACATTCTCATTTTGGGTTTTTGTTTTTCTAACATGCACTGTACTGTTATTTGTACATACACAATATGGGGAGAACAATATTAGTGGAAACTATTTTTGGTGAAAATTTTCCTAACATGTGTTATTATTACTTTTTATTCCTTTTAAATTTGTTATCTGACCTTTTTTTCCCTAAAAATAAAAAGAAGTTTGTATTTATTCTCTAAAAAGAATACGATAAATAACTTGAGTTGCAAGTGACAGAGGGCATATTTGTGGAAAGGACATAACATATTTGTCACACTCTATTATAAGAATTGTGATATATCTTTCTAGAAACTCGTTGAATATATTAGTGAAGAAATAATAAAATTATCAATGGTAGGTATTTATCTGCTCCATCATTAAAAATGACAATATTGTAAATATGATATGTTGCATGGGACAAAAATTATAAAATGGTTAGAATTAGAATACGGTATGGGTTTTTTTTTAATAACAGAATAAGGTTTGGGTTGATAATATAAAATGTACATCAAAATATAAAAATAATAAAAATAAAAACCTAAAGAATACGATTCTCGAAAGGAAAAATCTGCTAATTTGTCAGGAATTTGGTATTGGCCTGTCCACCCTGTCATGATAATAATTTCCAGCCCAGATTTATATGCCCAAGGAGTGGTCCCAGCAAAATTGGGTGGGCCCCAAACACTGATGCCACAGTCTCAGCTGGGTTCAATTTTCAATTTTGAATTAAAAATCACAAATGTCACATGCCACGTCAGCCTTATGCTTATCCCGCAATTAACGTCTGCCAATCACGCAAGACACGATCAAACCGTTCCACCGTTGGATCTCCGCCACGTGTGCCCTATGAGTTGGATCCACCACACAATAGCCCAGCCCAAAGCACCGCCAAGAAATAAATAAGCCCTTAAGAACCCCAAAACCCTCAAAACCCAAACATCTCTCTCTCTCTCTCTCTCTCTCTCTCTCTCTCTCACTCTGAGTTTGTGTTTCTCTCTCTAAAAAGCGAAAACCAGAAGGAAGAGAATGGCTGGGTTTGAGTATAAGGTGAAGGAGAGGGCCAGGGAGCTCACGATCTTGGTGAAGAAGGGAGTGAAGGTTGTGGGAGATTCGTGCAAGAAAGGGTGGTACAAGGTCAAGCACATCAGACGCTGATTTCTGATCCTAATATGGCTGATTTCAGTCCCGAATTTCAGAACCCCCTTTTCTTTTCTTACTTCTTTTATCATAGGGCTTGATTTTGATGTAAAGATCTGAATCTTTTTTGCTTTTTTTTTTTGGGGTTGTTTTCTTGAACTTCGTAGTTTCTTTTTTGTTTCGGATTGATTTTTTATATATATGAATTATATCTTTGAATGATTTAATCTCTTGTCACTGAGATAATTTTTGTTGTTGGTTTCTTGTTGATGGCAAAAAAATTAAAAATAAAAAGAACAAAAAAATAAAGTTATTCTTAGCAATTTGGAATATGCAGATTCGAATTCGTTCCCTTTCGGTTATAGAATTTGTCGTTTGATTGAGATTGAGAGGAGTGTTTGTTTGGGATGCTGATGCCATTATTCAGTAAGAAGAAAACTAATTTGAATTATAAAAATAAAAAAGGATAGTTATACGGTGGCTTTCTGATTGAATAGAAAAACGTGATGGGTGATGCGTGTGAAGCTATCAAAGAGACACCAGTTTTTCTGATTGAATAGAAAAACGTGATTGATGGGTGATGGGCGATGGGCGATGGGTGATGGGTGATGGATGATGGATGATGGGTGTAAATCTGTAAACAGGATAGCTTTCTGGATCTGATACATGCTATATTTATTTGCGAATGCTTATGAACGAAGCATTTCTGATAAAGCCCATTTGGTGTGACACCTTATTTTCTTTTGACAGGACCCTTTTATTTGTAAAAGTTTGTGTTAGTTAATATTTGAGGAGAATAATTAATTAAATACTCTCTATTTAATTTCTAAAATACTATTTGTACAAATTTAAATCAAAATATATTTATTTTTGTCATTTTATATAAAGGTAACAAACTAATAATTCACTAAACAGTTTGGTGATAGGTGTCATTTAACAACTATGACAATAGTCCCTAAACTTGTGCTCTTTTGGTCATTGAATTTGAAAATGGTCATTAAACCACGGAAAATACCCGGGAAAAATTGCAAAACAAAACACCCCCACAACAGGCGGGGCGAACCGGGGTAGTTGATTCAGTGGCCGCCCTGCAAGGGGGGGGCGCATGGGGGATGGACGGCCGGTTTTTTATAAAAAATGGAACCTGAATCGAAATTGCAGACCGGTTCGGTTTAGAATTTCGCTTCTACCAAAAATCCAAACCAACTCGGACCTGTCCGGAATTCCGGTTCAGTTCCTAAGGTTCCGAATTTTTCTGGGCCCAAAATTTTATTTTTTACATTTTTTCCAGAACTGCCCAAAATGCATTTATATAGTAAAATACCAAAAATTTGACCTTCCATCATGCGTTGAACACATCAAAATGAATCCAACTTCAACAAAAATACAATCCAACTTCAATCTAACTTCAACAACATATAAATTACAACCCAAATTCAATCAAACTTCAGCAAAATAAATTACAAGCCAAATAAAACTCAAATTCAATCCAAATATATGTTACAACTCAAATTGTAACTTCAACAACATAGAGGAATGAAGACCAGTTTATACTGAAAGATTTCTCAAAGGAGGAATTGCTAACTTGTACTTTTCAATTAAGCACGCGAGTCAATTGAGGAAAATATGCAACCATTTTCACTAGCATTGGGGAACAGAGAGAGTAAAAGCTTACATTTGGGACAGTTCTCTGCGTAGACAGCATCCCATATCCTTCTAGCTGATGGACCAGTGTAGCCAGTATACTGTTCAAGATTTAGTTGAAGATTCACATATGTCATCTCAGCTGCAAATATAAATGTGCTTCCAATCATTGCAAGTTCAATAAACTATTCTAATCATTCAAATAGTGAACCATCAAGTGTGTTCTTTACACCAAAGTAATTCAAATTGCATTATACAAACTAAAATTTTCAAAGAAAATACAACTGGCAGGAGGCTTTCAACTGCAAACATAACTTATCATATAAGAACCGGAACTGTTAAGCTGAGAAGGAAAAGCAAGGATACACACCATTGTCTGTCTCATCGTCATTCGTCCAGGCATTGAACTGATTTTGAAGAATACCTCAGAACACCTGCTAATCTGCAGAACTGCTACTAATCAAACCTAAATCAATTTGAATCAATTTAATAAATTTCCAGGGCTGCCATTTTATTTTAATCAAACCTCAATAAAAAAAAAACCAAAAACAACTCTGATGGCGCATTCATCCTTTGCTGCCTTTCTTATTCTTATTTTATTTCATTAAAAAAAAAAGACCAAACAAAGCATTTAAAATGAACCCCTGCTCCAGCCTGTCTCTCTCTGACTCTCCACCCCTTAATAAATTCTCTCAACTCTTCCATAACCAAAAGAGTAAGGCTGAGAACACAAGGAGAAGGGAAAAAAAAGATATGATATTTTCTGAGTTTTTGGGCTTAATTTACTACAGCAATTCATAAAGAACACCACCAAGAATGAGCTATTACAACCAACAACAGCCTCGTATTTACCACCATATATAGCTCGTATTTAACACAAACTAAGCACATTATCAATTCATCACAACCAATTAATAAATATTAATCAATTTGTTACAGAACAGTATAAGCAGTGCACTTTCTAATTTGAAAGCCATTTATGAGATATAACACGCCAACCAGATGTATGCTACAAATAATTTAAACTTCTCTTATATGCAGATAATTGTTTCAATAATAGCAATATCATAAAACTTTCTTGGGTATTGGCCTTAAACCATCGTTTGTTAAAACATTGGGTTTATCTAGTTATTCACAAATGTGAAAGATATTTGGCATTCTATCCTGTAAAAGATCAATAATCATAAAGTAGGTGAAGGAAACAACAGGTAGACAGATCAAATCAAAATGAGAGCACTGGAAGCAGACATTTTCACCTGTAAACAACTTATATGCAGTTGGCACGCTCCTTTTCTCTGAAACCCAGAATACATCTGATTTTTGCGGGCTATACAGCCCTGGATCTATTATAACTGGTTTTGCCCTCTGATTCCTGTGGGGTTCATGGAATTCAAACCTTTATGAATCATACCTGCCAGAGAGAAAGAGGAGGTAAATACGATGAAGAGATGGAAGCGGGATGCTGTGTTGAATCTGCAAATTGTAGACAAATAGAGTTAGCCAGAGATTCAAAGGGGGAAAGAAAAAAAAAACAAGAAGAAGAGACAATCTGACCTGTGATGGCGGCGACTGAGAGAGGTGGTGGTTCTGAGAGAAGCAAAGGCTGAGAGAGGCGCTGGATGACAGAGGATGAGAGAGAGAGGAAGGCTGAGAGAAGGTTTTGCGCAGAGACGATTGACAAGCTTCTGTCAGAGAGGATGAGAGAGATGTAGGTTTTGGTTGAGAGAGATGATGGCTGAGAGAGGTTTGGCAAAGAGGTATCGGGTTCGGCGGCTGAGAAGGAGAGAACTTAAGAGAGGAACGAAATTGCAGAAGAAGGAAAAAGATGAAAACCTAATTGGGTTATAATTTAGGTGCTGATCGTGTGCATGCACGCCCATGGTAACTCTTAAACAACCAATAAAAAAGAGCCATGTGTAAAAAATATTATAAATATATATTAATTATATTGGACCGGTTTTGTGTGCTGAAAAACTGGAATCGGAACTAAAGTCTGAACCGGTTCAATTTGATTTTTTTTTTCAGTTTTTGACTTTTTTAGTAAACTCGGTTTTTTTTGAATTTTTTCGATTTGATTTGATTTGAATTTTGCGGTTTTGCGGTTCCAATGCCCACCCTACCCTGAGTTTGACTTGGAGGTCCCTAGTTTTTCTTGGCAGCATGGGCAAAACGACGTCTCCGTGAGACGTGTATATGAGGGAAGAAGAAGTAAAACAAACCACACGTGCTATTTTTATTTTTATTTTTACTTTTTTCTAAGGTTTTCTTAAACCAAGTGACATCGTTCATTCAGTCTTATTCTTAATTTGAGTGGAATGCATTGTTTTTTAGGTAATGCTATTGAATTGGTCTTTTGACACGCTACCCCTATCTGACTTTAAAAAGAAAGAAAAAAGGAATGATACCATTATTTTCAAGGAAACGCTGCGTTTTATGAGCAGCAAAATGTTTTGTTTTATTTTATTTACCATGCAGACCTATAGTTAGCTATCTAATTTAGTGAATGAAATAAGTTCTTCCTTTGATGCTGAATATTTTATGAACAATTGAGTATTTAATATTTTTAGGATTTATTATTATACTTGAATGACAATTTTTTTTTTGTTCGAAAATAGAGTTCAGTATTTCGATTGAATTATATTTACTAGCCCCTTGGCACATGGTTTTATTTTTTATTTTATTTTTTATTTTTAGAATTAAGAAAAAAATAATATGGGTAGTTATGTTCGATAAAAGTATGACCTATTATTTGATTTCGTTTTTCTTTTTTTTTTTTAATATGAAAAAAGTGAAATTACCATATTATCCTCATTTAATTAATAATTTTCAATTCTTATGTTTGAATTAACCAGAATATTTTGGTATTTTGAATGTTTCACCATTTTTTCTACCTTTTGCTTTATATATATAAATTATTTATATTATTTTTATACTAAAATAATATATGTCTAAAAGGCTTATGTCCGAGACAGGTGAGGTAACATTCCTGTCTCCGCCACCCACCAAGTTCCAACACTCTTACCACCACTTTGTACTCAAACGAGTTCGCAAGTCACAACCCCTACGACTTCCTTCGTTCTTCCTTCCCCTCAACTCACTCGGCCTCAACTCCACCACCACCAACACCCATTCCCAAAATGACCTCCCACGACAGCCACAGTCCTTTCAAATTCGGGACAGGACGCCACTCCCTCAAGAGCACTGACTAAAACCCATAAACCCAATTTTCAAATTCAACTAAAACCCAATCCAACTTTCCAACTAAAACCCATAAACCCAACTTCCAACGGGGGGTGGGGGTGGGGGTGGGTGGGTGGGGGATTTAGGTGGTTGTTGGCCTCCCAGAGTGCGGCTTAGGGCACTTCCAGCGGAAGGCCTTTTACCAAGCAAGGGCAGGGGCCTAGTCCACAGGTCCCGCTAACGCCAAAGGCAAGGCCTGGCAAGGCATGGGGCCCATCAACCTAAGCGGGCCTTAGGAATCAACAGTGCTCTTGCCTGGGCAAGTGATGTAATGCTACGTGGCAATCAATTTAAATAACAAAAAATTGAAAAATAAAAGAAGGAAAAAAATACCCAAAAAAAATCAAAAATTTTATTATTATAAATATCTAGCCATATTCTTTACTTATCATACCAAAATTCTATACAAATTCATCTCCTCATATTTCATGTGAATAGTAGTTGTCCTTGAGTTGCCATGGTAATGGGTGAAAACACAACAAGCTTTTTGCAAGGGCTACCACTATTCACATGAATAGTAACACCATTGCCCTTTGTCATGGCAAATGAGTGGAAGTGCTTTTAGAGATTCAATAGAGAATGAATATGCGGAGGAAGGGAGGGAGAAGATGATTAAAGCATATGAACATATGATTTTACCCATGAGAAAGAACATGAAATATTATTTTTGCGCCAAATTTGATAGAAAATTTAACGTAATACTAAGAGCATTCAAGGGTGGGAGGGTGTATAATGAGGTGTATATTAAAATATACACCCTTTGTGAGTAAAAATCACCCACAATGGAGAGGTGTAAGCAGCATCACGAGTGGGAGGTGTATAAGCGGGTGTATGTTAAATATACACCCGATTGTGATAGGAATCACCCGCAATGGGGGGTGTATATGAATGTATAATTACATCACCACCTTGAGATGTATATTTAGATGCAATTGTACATCTTTTTACATCTCTTGCAGGTGGGACACAAGCTACAAAAAAGATGAAAATGGAGAAAAGTCAGCATAAAAAGGTAGGACACTACTGCTACAGTAATTGTTGGAAAAAAATTCACATGCGTGGCAATTTTTTGGTTGTCATCTTCACCCCAACGGCTAGATTGCGACAGCCAATGGCTTTAATTTTCAAAAAGAGCAACAGCCAACAACCAACATATATACTCCAGCGCTTTAATTTTGGGGTACATTTGTTTGAAATCATATCTTCTCAGAATTTAAATAATTTTAGGTCTATTTGTTTGAAAAAATAAAATTAACCTAATACAAAAAAAAATTATAAAGTAAACACAAAATACAAATTTAACACAAAAACGAATTAAGACAAACAAATCAATTATATATCTTTAGATTTACATCGTTTCCCATTAGAGCAAAAAACGTATTTACACCTCCCGAAGGTGTAAAATGGATGTAAAAGTGGCTTTACCCGCTCGAAAATACACCCCCCATTGTGAATGCTTTAAACAAGTGTAATATTTGTATCACCACCATGAGATGCAAATTTAGATGCACATATACATTTGTTTTTACATCTCTTGTAGGTGAGACCTACATGAGAAAAGGTGAGAAAAAAATGGACAAAAGTGGGACCTACCAGAACTGAAAAGGTGAAAGAAATCAATTATACATATTTAGATTTACATCTTCCCCAGTTGGAGCAAAAATCACATTTACAATCCCCAGAGGTGTAAAGAGGATGTAAAAGTGGCTTTACACCCAGGAAAATACACTCTCCCACTGTGGATGCTCTAATAGTGGTAATAAAAGTGTGAATCTGGCATTCCTTGAATTTAAGGACCAAATTGCGAATTGGACATAAAATTAGGGGACTCCAGTAGCCATTTTTTGAATTCAATGACCAAAGTGCAAATTGGGCACAAGTTCGGAGACTATTCCTACAATTAAGCTTTTCTCATTGGAATATAAGTTAAGTGATGAGGTGGCATGATTTTTCTAAGTGAAATAAAATATTAATTACAAATAAGAAAAAAATTTAAAGAAATAAAATATTAATTACAAATAAGAATTTTTTAAAAAAAAACTGAAAAATAGAATGTACAAGATCTACATACATTCCCTCCTCCTCTTATTCTCTCCTCTCTAAGTGAAATAAAATATTTAATTATAAAAATTAAGTTCCAAGATGTTACCCAATTCGCCAACCCTCTTGCGAATTTGGAACCAAGTCACCAAGTTCGATTTTGTGGTACCTTAGCGGCCTGGATCGGCAAATTTAATGAATCAAATATGAAAAATTATGGCCACGAACTTTAATGATTGGATTCATTATCTTTCTTTACACCAGCCTCTTTGTTAAACGTGCAAGTAGCCTTTTTATTTTCATGACACTTAAATTTATTTTTTTGAATGAGTATAGTTATAAAATATCAACATCCTCGATTTACTAACAAATTTTTATAGTACAATGAAATAAACATACAAATCTATAAAACCAAAAAGAAAAGTGCATGTTCTCACCGAAATGCTTATGACCCAATTTTGAAGTGCATTCATGTTCACAATAACATTCAACGTGAACAATCCTTGACCCTTAAATTCCCTCAAATGCTATGAATTCCTTCTAAAGCTTTTAGTTCCTCACCGAAATAATGCCCCGGAAAAAAACAAAACAAAACAAAACAAAACAAATCAAACCATTATTTAATTCTTGACGAAAAAAAAGAAGTTAAAAACACCACAAAAATTATAAGTAATAGGAATTACCGAATGGTGTTTTGTGGTTTTCATGTTTGTAAAATCTTCGTTTTATTTCCTTTGTGACCTGCATCTTTGCAAAAGACATAAATGGAAAGAGGAAATTCTTATATCAAATAAAAATTAATGAAATAAATGAAGAGCATGCAGAAAAAGGAGTAAGTTTCTCAAAATTCTCATACCCCAATGTAATTTACTGTTCCATTTGGACGTGGGTTTCATATGAAGGCAGCCACGAGAACCATTCAACCAACATACACGATAGAGAACTATGCTAAATCCTTCTATGTTGATGTTGGCATTGTTCAGACACACACGATATGTAAACATCATGAGAAATATGTGATATATTCTACTATGGCGTTCTCTTTATTTGCACTTTCCTGGGATGTTGGCTTTGCTTTATAGAGTACAGATTTGTAAACTGGGGGTCATTTGTTACACCTCTCTAACTTGGACTGGCTTGGATAAAAAATAATTCCATATTTGTTATCATATGATTCTAGTTTTAAATGGGATTAGTAATTTAGGGCCCACTGAAAACACCTTAACTGGGCTTCCTGAGACACTGCTGTGTAAAGGGGGAGGACAAATAATCCCCTCCTCATCGCACACACCTTGTCGCAACCATCACCTCCCATCTAAGCACACACCTCATCCTTGTCAGCTGCTCTCTCTCTCTCTCTCTCTCTCTCTCTCTCTCTCTCAAAGTTTTCTACAAAACCCAAATGGAGGAAATAAATCAATTAATTCAAATGGCTTTTTCTTTTTCTGAAATTGGGGGAAGAACCTAGAAAACAATGGCTAACCATCAAGCAATCCACCATCAAAGAACCCACTAAGGCGGCAAGGAGCCTCCTCAAAGAAGAAAATTCCCAAATTTAGATTGTGGGGTTGGGTATGTGGCTATTGAAGAGAGAAATAGTGAAATAGGAAAATGAGAGTATAAAATTTTGAAAATTAAGAGGCGAGAGAGACAAATAGATTGAGAGAAGGAGGAGGAGGAGGAGGAGGGAGAAGAAAAAGATGAAAAAGCAGAAAAAGAAAGAAGAAAAGTTAAAAAATAATAATAAAAAATAAATTCACTTGCCTTCTTTTTAAAAATTAAAAAGTAAAAAAATCAAAAAAATTAGTCCTAATTCAATCCTACACCAAACGCAATACAAGTCTTATCCAACTTATGCCAAGCTAAGCCAATCCAAGACGGTCCCAGTATTTAGTCCAGGACATAGCGGTCTGGAGTACCAAATGACCTTGCAAAATGTGGAACCAGAGGGGTCACACGACCCCTTGGGATGTTGGAAATCCGTTGTGGACTCCATGAGAGTGACCCCTTGGATAGAGCAGAGCGACCCTTTGTGTGCACACAAGGTGCTCGATGAAAGTCCCCTGTGGGTTTGCCTTGCACAACACTCAGCTCCTCCTAAGGCACAAGGTCCAATTTTTTGTCGTTGTTAAAAGTCTAGCCAAACGACGTCGTTTAGTCCAAGGCTCTTTCAATTTTTTTTTTTAATTGACTTGGCCTCAAAACTACATTGTTTTGAGCCATGCTTTTAAAAATAAAAAAAAATAGAACAAAAGATCATCCTCCTCCCCTTCCATTTATTTTAACTCCACAGCACATCCCCAAACCCTTTCATTCCCAAATTAATATCTTACAACCCTAAGAGCCCCAACCTCCCAACCTCCACCACTATCTCTAGGGTAAGTGCTGACCACCACCACCTTGTGCCACCACTATCTTTCTATTTTTTAGTGTTATTTTCTTCGTAGGAAAATTTTTGACACTTTACACTAAGACCCCTTGGCTTGAGAATTTTAGATCCGCACTGTCTGGAACCACTACCACAAAAAAACTAAATATACGAGGGATATTCACCGTCGTGGGGATGGTTTTCAAACCGTCATGATATCGACCATCATCTTTTGAATGCAAACCCCATAACAATAATTCACTGTCGTTGTTCATGAACAACACGACAGGTTCTTAAACAAAAACCGTCGTCTAGTGCGGTTTAGATGTTCACATATTGCAAAAAACCATCAACTACGTGTCGTTTCTAAAACAAAAAAACTTCATCTTAAAAAAGGTCAAATGATGTTTTTTAGGTGACAAGAGTTGTCTTTCTTAATACCATGTCGTTGTTTTATAATTAGGGACGTGGTTTACATAACCACGTGGTTCTTAGAATTACAACATAGCATTAAATGCATTATTATTTTTATTTAATTTCATATGGGTATAATTAGGAAATTAAACAAACTTTGTTTTACACTCCAAGATAAACTAAACATGAGAAATGAAATAAAGTGATATTTTATTGTTACTTTCCCAACATTACTAAACATGATAAATGAATCCTTCCATTTCCCATCATTTGGAAAATAAACATGGGAAATTGTTTCCCATCAAATCTTTTCACGAACTAAACGGGGCCTAATTAATTAGGCACCTCACATATCAAACCCATTTGGTTTGGCTCGGTGTGTCTCCAGAGCAATTAAGTTATGAAGAAGACATGAAAAAGGCACTTACAAGAAAAATGTTCCTTTGTGACAAAATTTTACGTAACGTTGAACATTTCATCACATTTATGTCGAATAAGTTCTATAAATATTATTAATCAAATCAATATCACGAATGTTCAATATAACAGATTAAATCAATAAAAAATAGACTTGGATAAGTGATAGAGTCCTGCATAGTTGTAGTGTCCTTTAGATAGTATTTCTCCTATACCCCTTGTGCTTGTAGTTCGATCAGAGTCTCCCACCAAGATTTATCACAATTCAAAGCCTAAGCATTATGGCTTTAATTTTTGACGAACACTAATATGCTTTCTCTAGGAAGTGTTTATGTGTAAAAATAGATAATGCAATTTCAAAAGTTCTATATTTGACTAGTTTGAATGAATTGTCAATAGATATATGTTTGATACCGCTTCATCTAACAATTGTAATAATGGTTTGAAACAGAATTCGAATTTTAGATAATAATATTATCTAAAAAATGAATTCTAATTAATAAAAATAATATTAATTAAACTAGGCTTAGGAGAGAGAGAAGAAGAAGAGCAAGCTTGGGCTTAACATCAAGTTTTGGGCCAATGGCCCAATATCTTATTCTCTTTTCTTTCTTCGACTTTTTACTTCTTCCCCTCTCCTACACTAAAAACATGCCCAAATTAAACCAATAGAGCCCAAGAGTCTAAACTAAGATGAGACCCAATTATGCCTTCACTAGACTCATATCTTTTTTTGTGTTTAAAGGTGTTGGTGCTTATAAACCATAAAAGGAAAGCACTCCATTTCAATGTGGGACTTACTGGAAGTAAATTTTCCTATACAAACTTGTAACACAAGTGAGGCAAATTTGAAAGTTGTCACCTAAACATCTTGAGCGGATGAAACACAATTTTTGATGCATGTTTATCACATTATATTTTAAAACTCGTCACGGATTGAATTGCGGGAAATCTTGGCGCCCAAGTTTTTCACTGATTGTGACGAATAATGTACATTCATCACATAAGACGAAACGTCAGGCCCGAAGTGAAAAGCCAGGCCCGAAAATGTTATGGCCCAAAAAAAAAAAAACTCCATTCCGGCTAAACCATCGCCTCTTTTAGACCAAAAAACTTCCAACCTTCTCTCCCTCTACAGCAGCTGCGACGACGACCACTCCTACTCCTCTCTCTCTCTCTCTCTCTCTCTCTCGCTCGCTCTCCCCCTTCTCATGACCCGTTGTCTCCCGCTTTCAATCACCAACATTTTCTCTTCTCAATCCTCTTCCCCCCACCAATAACCACCACTAATTAATAAGTCCACCTTCCACTGGTAAACACCATTGAACCCCACCTAAAGAAACCCACAGGCTGTAGTTATATTCTTATTTCTCTGTTCTGGTTAGGTTAAGTTCTTTTACTTTCTGGCTTGTGTTTTTCTAATTTCTCCTCAATTTTAATCTGAACAATGTAGCAATGACTAGAAGTTTTGCCTTTTGTATTTTTACAATTATACTCTTCAGTGAAAGTGGTGTAGTTGATTCTGGCCTTCTTGGCCCCATCTCACCAAAAAAAAAAAAAAAAAAACAGTGGTGTGGTTGATTTTGTTTTGTGTTCTAACTTTTGTTTTCATTTTGTTTTATGGATGGCAACTCCTGGGCAGCGAGGAAAGATGGTGAAGAGGGTTAAGGGATGAGGGATCCTGCGTCGCCAGTACCTAGGTTTGAGGGTGGAGGGAGGTCGCTCTCCGATCAAAAGCAGAGGGTTCTTCGTTGTCGTTTGGAGACCTTCAAGCACCTGCGGTCCTCCTCTCTAGACGAAATCGTTCTCCAACTTCGCAATAATTACCGAGACTACCACCGCATCAAACTCCAGTCTTTCAACAAGTTCGTCCAGCGAACCCTAACATCGCCATCCTTTAAGCAATCGAAAACCCTAATCCAAGTCAGTGACTTAGATGAAGATGAAGATGAAGAAGAAGAAGAAGAAGAAGAAGAAGAAGAAAGAAAACGGCCAAAGCAATTCCCAGAGAAGGCAGAAGCGTGCTGCCAGTAAGAGCGAGGATAAATTGCAGCGAATGGAGTCTGCCCACCTCAGAAGGGTTCGTGAAAGGAATGGCGACCGTCCATCTACATCTTCTTCTTCTGACGATGATGATGCTGATGAAGATGGGTCTGTGTCGATGTCGGAGGACGCAATATACAGCGAGAAAGTGGAGCCGGAGTTTGATGTGATGAAATCGAGTCTCCGAGCATCGTATATGGAATCGAACAGCGAGCCCAAGGCAGCCGAGGATCAGAAGGAGAAGAATTTAGAAATGGAGCTTCCTGGTCGCGACGAAGTTGAGTTAATGGGCGGAAATGGAGGGCCAAGGCGGCCAAAGACATTGCAAGCAGCTGAAGCCAAGGCCTCGGTTACAGGGGTTGAGGTGAAGGGAAGTGAGGGCCGAGGTTTAGTGGCTTAGGTGGGATGGAGAAGGTGATAGAGGAGCTGAAGATGGAGGTGATTGTGCCGCTTCGCCATCCAGAGCTGCCTCGGTGGCTTGGAGTTAGGCCAATGTCTGGGATTTTGTTGGGCCACCCCGGGTGTGGCAGACCAAATTGGCTCATGCCATTGCCAATGAAACCGGCATTCCGTTTTATAAAATTTCTGCCACTGAAGTTGTCTCTGGTGTCTCAGGTATTAGCATTACTCACTAAAAAAGTTTGAATAAGTTGAATTAGAAGCTGCAAAACCCTGTTATTGTTAAGGATCTTATCTTTTAATTTATGTTGATGAAAATTGTAATTGTTGTCATGTCATAAATTTTAGGTGCATCTGAAGAAAATATAAGAGAGCTTTTTTCTAAAGCTTATAGAACTGCCCCTTCAATTGTATTTATTGATGAAATTGATGCAATTGCTGGAAAAAGAGAAAGTTTGCAACGAGAAATAGAGAGGCGAATTGTGACACAACTAATGACTTGCATGGATGAATCTCATAGGCTTGTACAACCGGCTGATGCAAATTCGATTTAGCAAAGTTTCCAATAACAAGTCTGGCTATGTTCTTGTTATTGGAGCTACCAATAGGCCTGATGCTGTTGACCATGCTCTGAGGAGGCCGGGGAGATTTGACCATGAGATTGTTTAGGTGTTCCAGATGAAAATGCGAGGGTTCAGATTCTTTCTGTGCTACACGCAATCTGAGACTTGAAGGTTCTTTTGATCTTCTTAAAATAGCCAGGTCTACACCAGGGTTTGTGGGGGCTGATTTGGCAGCCCTGGCTGACAGGGCTGGTAACATTGCCATGAAAAGGATTATACACAAGAGGAAGACTTATATGTCCATAGATTCTATGAATGAGGGAGTGCAGTGAAGATTTGGTGGAGGCAACCATGGACGCCTGAAGAAATGGAAAGCTTACTATCAGTATGGCTGATTTTGAGGTGTCCTGAAATTGACTACTTCTCCTTTTCTTCCCATTCTTTGAATTACATTGCTACATATTGAAATGAAAAACAGTTAGTATGCTGTCTTCATGAATTTCTTGAGTTGACTGTTATCATGTGAGTTCCTGCAGGAAGCAGTTCCAGTGGTCAGCCTTCATCAAAAAGAGAAGGCTTCTCTGCAATTCCTAATGTAAAATGGGAGGATGTCGGTGGGTTAGATCTTTTAAGACAGGGAATTTGATCGTTATATAGTTAGGCGTGTTAAATATCCTGAGAACTATGAGGTAATTGTTACTTCCTTTCTTTTTATCTTCTCTCTCTCTCTCTCTGTGCGTGTTTGTAGAAGAAAGGTTTGGAATAGTTGATATGGTGAGTGTGTGTGTTTGAAGAAGAAAGTCTTTTTTTCTTTTTTTAAAAAAATTGTGCCTTTGGTATGGTATGTTCTAAAAGATATGGAACAGAATCCCTGATGATGAACTTATATCAATCTTCTTTTTATCCATTTCTGCCCCTCGTAATAATGATGACTGAATCTCCACATTTCATCAGCTCATTGATTAAGGTTCATACATTAGTAGCCAATTTTTGTCGTCTATAGACAGTACTGTTTACCACTAATTTCATTTTGAACATATTTTCTGTGGCATTTATGGTTAGAGGGGAAACGATAATTGACCAGACAATGTTACATACCTAAGAAATGCATTGTCGTCCACTTTTGCAAGTGAAGTGAGGCTAGCATATGTCTTTAATCATATATCAATTGGTAAAATGGGTTGCTTGGGTGGGGCTGGGATAAGTCTTTTGTTCAGAACTTACTAATCCATGTACAACAGCACAATCACCAAAAATTTTTAAATAAATTTGATATAATGTTGTGTCAACTGTATTGTAAAATGATGGAAACTAAAATCAAGACATAACTGTCAGTGGTGACTTATTATTTATTACACTGTTTGTAATACATGAATATTGAACACATAAACATAGAAATGCTCTTTTTGACTGGTTCAGTGCTCTGATGCCTGCACCTTATTCTGTTTAATTGTTTTATTTGTCTGAATCAAGTGACTTAAATGTTCATTTTGAAATGTCTTGTGGTTTCAGGGAATTTGGAGTAGAATTAGAGACAGGTTTTTGCTCTATGGGCCTCCAGGATGGTGGTAAGACACTGATAGGAAGGCTGTTGCTAATGAAGCAGCCAATTTAGTCACATTAAGGTCAGTCGCTTCTTTTTCCTGTAGGATACTTTTTATTTGTTATGTTACTTTCTTTATATGTGACAATAGATATTTCAGTGAATGTTTTTGCATAAGTTGAGAGGAATCCACTGGAGTGACATGGCTTTTCTTCAACTTGTTAGGGCCCTGAACTTATGAATAAATATGTTGGAGAAAGTGATATTTCAGTGAAATGCTTTTGCATAAGTTGAGAAGGGTCCATTTGATTGACATGGCTTTTCTTAACTTGTTAGGGCCCTGAACTTCTGAATAAATATGTTGGAGAAAGTGAGTTGGCAGTTAGGACATTGTTTAGTAGCCGGCCCAGACATACTCACCATGCATACCATTTTCTTTGATGAGGTTTGTGGTTCTGTCTTCCTGCCAATGGTTTTGCTACTATCAGCTTCTTTAGAATTTTTCATTAGATTTGAACGTTCAAGGATATTTAGTGGCATAGATGACTGGCTTATAGTGATCAAGTTGGATTCGCTTGTATGTATGTAGGGTAGGTTGGGTAGAGTTTTCTGATGATCAAGCTCGTTTGAAATTTTTGTCCGTAGGGTAAGATTGGATTGCTAACTCCTCCAATGAACCTCAATTATGCATCATGGCACAATTTTGGGAGGGTATGCCCTTCCCACTTTCCTGAAAATGTGCAGCCGTCTTGTTTTTTGAGATAGTTAACCTTTTTAATATTACAAGACCTTACAAAAAAGAAACTTGTCTTTTGAATATATGATATAGCTGTGTTTCTCCATTTTTTTTTAACCTTGCTGGCCTCCAAAAGCACTGGTAGAGAGTCAACCTAATTATCTTTGATTACTTACCATTCCAACAGTTAGTCGTTCTTCTTGCACCGTTCACCAGCTTGTTTATGCTGTTGTAAAAGTAATCAGGGTCCATTGGAAGAAGAGACGTACCTATACACTTAAGATTACATTGACGTGTCTACCTACATTTTGTGAGCATGGGCATCAGTGCTGGGTGCCGGCACTGATATTATGTAAGATATCAACTTATGAAAACCTAGACACGAGGACACTACAAATGTGGGTGTTTTTGTGGGTAGAGAATCTACATACATTTTGAACATAAATTTGCTCAAGAAAACACCCATATATAAAATCAAAGTAATTAGAAATTAGAAATGATGTCTAATTTTCTCGAAAGAAAAGAATAATATCTCAATCATTAAGCACTCTCTCTGACTACATAAAGTTGAATTCCTTTCAAGTATCCAAAGGAGTGTTTGAAACTGGAAGGACATGGGTTTGGTTTCCTCAGGTGCCCTGACATGGAAAAAATTTCAAGGAAGAAGTGTACTACAAATCATAGCGTTTTAAAGTTTTCCCCTCACTCTTCTTACTGACAGGTGGATGCTTTAACAACAAAACGGGAGGAAGAAGGAGGATGGGTTGTTGACGGCTCTTGAACCAGGTAAACTATTTGTGAAGGCAGTGTTGAACTGACTGCTTATACAACTCACTCGTTTCATTCATTTATGGATACAATGAACTGACTTACAACTGCAGCTACTTATAAAGTTACAATAGTACTAACAGCGGCGGGGTGTATTTGTTATTGGTGCCACTAATAGGTCAGACTCATTATTTCATTCTTCAGTTTGGCGGTGATGATTATCATTATGCATTTCTTACATGCTGTTATACCCTTTGTCAGACCCGACGTCATGGACCGTGCTGTTTTGCGGCCCGAAGATTTGGTAAACTTATCTATGTTCGCCCCACCCCCACTTAAAGACGAGCGTGGTTTAATCTTAAAAGCTCTTGCAAGGAAGAAGCCTATAGATGCCAGCGTAGATCTGAGTGAGTTGAGAGCAAAGGAAACTTGTGAAAATTTTAGCGAGCTGATCTTATTACTGGTTTGTCTATATTCTCGGTCTATAAGCTTTCTTTTTGCTTTGTAATATGTAGTTGAATACTTGATTTTAGAGCTGATTTTTTCCTTCCTCTCTGATTGCCCTTACCTCTGTTGAATTGGTGGGGAGGAAGAGTGCTTGGGATTCTCTCTAACGTATTGATCCATGCAGATGAATGAAGCTGCCATGGCTGCTCTTGAAGAGAAACTGACATCACCTGAGAGGAGTTCAGATGCATATTAGTGGACTATCAATGACACTCACTTTGAGCAAGCACTGGCTAAAATTGCACCATCTGTAACAGACAAGGTATGGATTTGATTTTCATATGCCTCCAAGCACCTCTCAACGGACAATTCCTTCTCTCTTTTTCTTTCTTTTTCTTATTCTATTTTTCCCTAACACAAATTTTAAATTTCCATTTTCCATTTTTCATTGCTTTGTCCATATGGTGGAACAGCAAATGCAATACTACCAGAAATTTGGGGACCTAAATGCACCAAGAAACAAAGCCGGCGTCACAATGAAGATTGTACGTTGTAAATGTAAAATGTCTGTAGAGCAAACAACAGAAGAAAGAATGTGAGAGGGAAGCAGATCCGATGTCTTGTATTTATTTTTATAATTATATTGGTTTGGTGCCTCGTAAATTTCCCCTTGGTACTTCAATTGGGAAAAGAAATTTTGATGAGTGAGATTCTACCATGAAGAATATTAGAGCAGGGGTTTGCGGAGTAGACGTTTTCTTTTGGCCTGAAGGTGTTGTAGACATTAGTGCATATTGCACTGCCACATTAAATAAATAGAGTTTGTCAATTTATATTCAATTTATTTTAACTAAAACAATAATATAACATTTCAAAAAAGGCTTCAATTGTCAATTAATTCCATTAGGGTTCGTTCGAATGGTAGTCTGTCAAATCCAAATACTTAAACCTAGATGTGGACGCGGTCCGGCTTGGTCCACACTTTCACCCCAAAATCGGACTGAATAAAATTACTGGTCTGTTCATTGATTCCCTCCTTGGTTTTAGCTAAGAATCCCCTTTTTATTATATTTTTAATTTTATTGGTTATGGCTTGTGCATTTACACTTGAAGCTTAAGTCTAATACTCAACTCCTCTTTAGGGATTCAACGAACGCAAAGAGAAACGGAGAAAAAAGACAGTGGTTGACAACATTTGAGACGTGAATGGAGGTTGTAAGTTGGAAGATGAGTGAGTTGAAATTGTGATGGAGTGAGAGAAGTCGAGGCGGCTCTAAGGAAGACAAAGGAGCTTAAGAGAGATGAGGTGGCTAGGATTTTCGCATTAGATTCATAGGAGAAAATGAGTGCTATATATCAATATATAGGCCGACATTATATTGAGATTGGTTGGATTCAATTTTTTTAAGTGACAACAATCAAGAATTGAACTGATTCAAGCCAAAATCGATTCTTTTGGTTTTTTTTCCAACTCAAATCGGTGTTCAAATGCTCAAGCCTAGTGTATTCGGGATGGGAGTGGCCCATCATCATAGTCTTCTCCTTATTCGCCTCTCTATCATCCCTAATTCATTGCCATGATCAATGAGCAAGATTGGGAATTTTTATAGGGGTAGGCTAAATTTTATTTTTAATATTATCAGGCTTTTTTCTCCGAAACAAAAATGTAAAATAAAATTTTATAAATCAAATAAGGCCACATTACGAGCAAATATAACACAAAAAAGTACAAAATATAAATAAATATAAAATCAAGCACATTGTTCAGCTATTTGAGATCTGCCATTAGTAAGTTCCTTAGGAATTGAAGCTATCAACATTCAAATCCAAGAAGGTGTATCATTGTTATCATTACCACTTTTTTAGAGAATGAAGAAATAGTTTTTTCCTCTCTAATGTATTGTCATCATGTGACATGCTATCTATTAACAGGAAATACTAGACATCAAAAATAGTATATGCTAATTAATAATTTAGTTGCAGAAAATAAAACATATATAACAATCCCCAAAAGTTTTCACCAAAACCCTAAATCATAAAAACTTAACAACAACAATTAAAATTGAAAATTGAATAAAAAAAAAAAGAAAATTCCCAAGAATCAGTAAGTACAACTTTAGAGGGGGAGGCTATTATTATTAGGCTATGAAGGTTCAAAATGTGAACGTTTATTAGGTGCGTGAAGAAAAATTATAATATTGCTTCTAATCAAGTTTATATAAATTATAGATTGCATGAACTATTTCCTATATGCTTTCAAGAATAGAGCTTATTTCTATATAGAGAGCTAAAATTATTTTAAATAGAGAGCTAGATTATTATTTCCTGTACCTAAAGTTGGCTTATACCACTAAGTCTTCTAAAAAAAAAAAAAAATCCGGCTCCGGCTCGGAGCCCATCCGCCCAAGTGTAGATTTCGCCCTTGGCCGCGAATGAATAGTTTTCCAGTCGACAAGCCCAAGCACACATCCATGTTCCTTTTTCCCTTGGCCGCCTTTTGATGATTTGATCTCCTCGGCCGAGGAGTGGGGTTATAACTGAGATATCATCTTGGAATTCTCTCTTCCCCCTTTACTAATATGATCTTCCCATAACACAA